>CAXHSM010000835.1:111526-624939 GCA_964019185.1 Maratus speculifer
GTTCGGAAATACGCTACGACGTATAACCGTGTATAACCTCCACTACATTCCTAAATGCAACCGTTTAAATTTGAAGAAATCAGCAATTAAAAGTTCTATAATATATTCTATTATATAATTAAAAAACCCTTCAGGCTTCAACAGACTTGGCTTTTTAAATTTTCAAAGGAAAGAAGAAAGTTTATTGTAGATCCCTGTATCGGGTCAAGTTGATCCGAATACGACTCAACCCGACCCGTAGGTAAGGTTATATTTGTTATTATTTGTTTTTTCGTTCCAGGTCCGTTGATTTTGAAAGTTTTAATTCAGATTGTTAGATTTTTACTCGGGATCAAAAAGACCAAATTTTTCAAAAATCGTGAAATTTTTCAAAAAAAAAATTGTCGGAACGCAATTTTTATCTTGTTTTTAGTACAAAATATAAAATAGGAACTTTAAAATGTTCAAGTTTACTTAAAAAGCAACTAAAATAATCAAATAGCGATGTTAATATTTAGTAATTTTATTTAAAACATCTTACAAGGAAGGTCTCCATACTGGGCATACTCAGAATTTTATGAAAAAAAATACTAATTAAAGTACTTATGTATGAAATAAAGGATCAGTCAAAATTAACGGCGGAATCACATTAGAAATTATGTAAAAATATAAAATAGTTTCGAATATTTGGCGTGAAAAGACGAAAGCGTTACTCGATTTGGCGGACAGCTCTTTTCCTCGCCAAAAGCAAACGATTATTATGCAACTCAAAATTGTTGATATTTAGAATGCGTGTAAATCGTATTTAACGAATTTAAACATAAGCAATGAGAGACTTTAATATATTATATACATATATATACACATTATATTGCATATATATATTACTTGTTGAAGTAGCTATTTAATTAATCACCGGAAAAAATTTCTTGATAGATGAAAAAAATCACATTGAGAAAAATCATCTTCATAAATTTAAACGTATTCAAAAATAAAAGCGACATGTTTCCATAGCAACAAAATCTAATCGACAATTCTCAAATGGACTTTGAGCAGGAAACAAATTTAATTAATTTAAATTATGAATTTCGTTTTAAATCTCAAATTTTGGTGATTCAATTTGAATATAAATACATACATATATCGATATAACAAAATTATACTTAAAACAAATTAAAACTTATAAAACTAAAGTTATTTAAATTAAATTTATCAAAACAAGTTCAATATGAAACTTTTTTTTCTTGAAGATAATTGACACAAAGTATTTTTTGAAATTACACTCTTTCGCCAACCGGCGATAAATCTTTATTATTTTATCGCCGAACGAAATTAACGAAATTTTTATTATTTTTTTACAAATACTGAATGGAGGTTCCGCCGAAATTTTTTTTATAAACGTATAAGCCACACGAGAAGAACATTCTGTAATTTTTTTCAGATTTTTCGGGGTACGCCCGTATGGAGACCTTCCTTGTTAGGTACTTTTAAGTCTAATCACGCTCTTCCTCATAGAATATTTTTATTTATTAATATGAATAAACTAAAATATTTTCTGAAGAGGAACCTGGTTAAGACTTGAAAGTATTAAGATGTTTTAAATAAAATTAACTATTAACATTTCTATTTGATTATTAATATCGCCTTTTAACTAAACATGAACATTTTAAAGTTCATATTATATATTTTGTGTTAAAAATGCATTTTAACACAATTTTCCATAAATCATCTTTTTTTGACTTGTATAAATGTTTCAAATTTTGAATTTTTAAAGTTCTTGAACAGGGAATTCAAGAGTAAGGAATAAGGAAGTATTTCTTAAAAAACTGTTTAATTTTTATTCCTTGGTGGATATGAAAGTTGCGACAAAATTAACGAAAACGAAGAAACACAAAAACAGATTTTAATCGTCTGAATTCTAAAGGTGTGATGCACTTGGATTTGGCAAAAACCACGCTAGATAATATTTTAGAGTTCTTATCTTAGAAAAATAAAAACAAATGTTTCTCATTTACTCACATTTAAAAATAAATTATTAATAATAATAATAACACAAAGAAAGAAAAGAAAAAAGTCACTATTCGCTGCACTATGCATTCAAAATAAATTAGAGTATTGATGTATACAATTAAAAGAAATTAAAGAAACATTGCGAACACCATCAAACTTTGTTTAAAACTGGCATAATTGACTGACTCGCAGCAGAAGAAAAGATTTCGCAACAGACTATCGTATCTCTATTGACCTTGTTTTTTTTCCAGCGTCACAGCATTTTCTGTGCTTCTTGATATACACGATGATAGTTCTGTTGAACCTCCCAGCTTCTTTTTTTCAACATCCACCAGAGCATATCAGTGCTTGTCGACACACAACGGTGAGGGTTAGGATGTACAAGAATGTACGCAAATATTTGGTCTTTCACGTACGTATTTGGAATGTGCTGTCATTCATCGGTGAAAGTCCAATCTTGATTTTTCACATTAACAATATATTAAATTTCGGAAAGTAAAAATATGTTAGCATTATAAATGTTGTCAATAGCTAACATGCTTAAATATCTTATTTTGTAAATTATCGTTGTTAACAGAGTCATGTATCTTATGAGTAACTGCTCAAAAACATTTCATCAACCACTACATTATACTTTTTGAAAATTAACAGAAAAGACATCTTTATAAGTATATAAATCAATTCATTAAAATACAGCAAAATCATAAGTTAAAATAGATTTATAAATATAGCATACTATATTAAATATATACTACTATAATATACTTTATGAATATAAATTTAAAATCTTCTAATTATAGCCCCACTTTATAGTGATAATTTGACAAATTTCTGCATAGTTTTAAATTTACATAATTATTAGCTGATATATTTTAGTTTCTTCAGTTTTTATGGAAATCTTTTTTATTTGAAACACTGTAACATTTATGCAAAATATAATTTATTTTATATTTTAAGAAATATCAATCGTGTACATAAATAAATACAAAGAAACTGTTAATAAATGTCAACTATTCTTTATTAACTGACAAAAAAATAATTTCAAAAGAATCATCTGAAAATAAACATAAAATCACCAGCAAGAATAAAACCCTGGTAGTTATTTTCAGGAATTCGTCAGTTTGAATCCACTGCGCCAACTTCAATCGCACACATTTTTCCACAAAAGTGGAGCCTGTGAATGAATACAGAAATGGGAACTTCATCGCAAAGTGAGAAGCCACTGGCGAAAAAAATATAGTTCCATTTTTCATGTGGATTTAATAAAAAAACAAGTTTTACTGGAAACAGGTGAGTCGTATTTACATTATCTAAAACAGAATAATATTGTATATTAATCTTAAAAAATACCCAGGACGTTTCCGAGAAAAAAATATGCCAAATTTACATCGTGGAATTTAATTAAAAAATGGGTTTGCATATTGCAAAATATACTGCACATAGAAAGTAGACCTTGATATAAATGTATATTATAACAGTAGAAGCTGGCAAAAAGAAAAGTACCAAAATTTTTATAGAGCATATCGCACACACATCTATCTGCAACTTCCCATCCCAGCATGAAAATCCTTCATGTTCGATCTATATCAGAATGGGTTACGACAATCTTATAAAATTTTCACATTTGAAATTATTTGGTAAAACAATGTCACATCTGCAAATTTATGCTACATGATATATTCTAGAGACTGGCCCTAATATGTGTGTCTGGTACATTTAACGCATCAAATGGGATCCATAGATCACATAGCATAATGTTTGAATCTGAGTTTTCTTATCATAGTGACCATATGGTGCAGAGGTGTTTTTTGGGTGCAGGAAACATGACACACATTGGTTTCTGCTCCTCCTTTGCTCATACCACATGCCACATTAGCAATATGTTGGTCCATTCCAGTCCCCTTGAGATAATGAAGTTACCACACTGCTTCGGCTGTTTTCATGCAAGAAATAGTTGTTTGAATAGCTAACGACTATGAACTAACGATCTGTGCTTAAATAACACATTCTAGACAATATTTTGTTCATATCACATGCAAAAAATATTTTCCAGCAAATTGAACGAAGAAACTTGCTTAAACACTCCTATAAGGGATTTTCTAATTACAGGTCGAACAAACAAGATTTCTCGTCAGTATGGAGCAACATATGTTTTTTTAAAGTATCCTTACGAGAGAATTTCTTGTTGCATATCTCACACACAAAAGGTTTTTCACCAGTATGAATTAACAGATGCTTTCTTAAAGCGCCTGTTTCTGAGAATTTTTTGTTGCATATCTCACACGCAAAAGATTTCTCACCAGTATGGAGTAACATATGTTTGTTTAAAGTATCCTTGCGAGAGAGTTTCTTGTTGCATATCTTACATAAAAAAGCTTTACCACCAGTATGAATTAAGAGATGCGTGCTTAAATGACTCTTTTGAGAGAATTTCCTGTTGCATATCTCACACACAAAAAGTTTGTCACCAATATGAATTAACAGATGCTGGCTTAAATTTGACTTCCGAGAGAATTTCTTGTTGCATGTGTCACAAACAAAAGGTTCCTCACCTGTATGAATTAACAAATGTTTCCTTAAATCATTCTTTTGAGAGAAACCCTTGTTGCATAGCTCACAAACAAAAGGTTTCTCACCAGCATGAATTAACAGATGTCTTCTTAAATTACTCTTGTCTGAGAATTTTTTGTTGCATATCTCACACGCAAAAGGTTTTTCACCAGTGTGAGTTAATAGATGCCTGCTTAAATTATTCTTTTGAAAAAACACTTTGCTGCATACATTACAAACAAACGATTTTTTTAGCTCCAAGTCAGAAGCTATTTTTCCTGAAAACTCTTGCACAGAACTATTTTGCTGCATATTTCGCACTTTAAAAACTCTTTTGAGTTATGCGATGTAGTTAATTAACAATCAGTGGTTTTTTTTATCTGAAAAACGTAGAAGAAACACAATCTACCACCTTGTAAAATTCCTGTAAAAGAAATTAAGAAGAAACTAACTTATTACAAAATATTAAATAGCGCAGAAAACTGAATAGAAATAAACTACCAGCTATCTGATGCTTGTCGAACAAATAGAATGTCAGAAAGTTTTTTTTATTTGCATAAATTTTTAAACTATAACTAGAATTAAAATAAACAATTGTCACCATAAAATAAAATTTTATTGTAAAGAAAATATAAATAAAAATTATAAATGAATGTTATTAATAAAGAATAAATGAATTATTTATAAATAAAAATATTTTTTAAGCAATTTATAAATAAAAAATACAGTAAACTTAAGGAGAAAATTTTATAATTTCATATTATCTACGAAAAAATGATGCATTCTAAAAGCAATGAGGATAAAATAATTCATATTCATTGCAAGAAACTATGATACTCAGAATTCCTCCAAACTTAAGACTTTTAAGACGCAGTCTAATGTACATGATTATCCTCTTCAGACCTGACACATTTTAAGCTATCGTAAAAATTATTTCACAGTTTGTTCGATCTATTTATAAGCATATAAACATAATTTTGTAATAAAAAGTAAAAGAATTATCATTAGTTTCTATTTACTAGCAGGTACACATATGTGCACCTTGGGTTCATACTACAAAAAAAAAAAAACACTTCATTTTTCAAAAAATTATTTAAACGAGGAATTTGGTGGACAATTGATACATATAAGCTTATTTTACATTCTATTTTCGAAATAAAAATATTTTTATATATATAGAGAGAGATACATATTGCATTTTGTACAAATAACTCTTGTCCTTGATTTCCAGTCTTCTTACTTATATTTTGAAGCAAAGTTAATATTTGTTGAACGAGGAAACTGTCCAATTTTGTAGTATCTAATATAGTAAATTGGCTTCTAAATACCCTTATGTTATTTTCGCTGTGGTTTATTTGCGGAATTATCTTCAAAATCATTTTCAGATGAATAAATTTTGCGTGGTCTCCATGGTCGTCGTTCTTCACTTACTTTGCTCTTATATTTCATTAGTACATATGCAATCTCTAAAACTACCGCAAGAGAGACAATCTGTCTTTTCGAAGAACTTCACCTGTTTCGCAGTTTCTGATATACATTATCCAACAAATGGAAATAACCAAATCTATAAAATGCATAAAGCTCTTGTTGACTACTTTTTTGTGTGAATAGAGCAATGGTAGTAAGCTAAACAACTATCCTTTAAATCTGTACCACCCATACACGTTTTGTATTTACCATTGCAGGTTGTGTTACAATAATTTAACAATTTTGATCTTTAGACCACCTAACACAACTGCTCTTGGGATCGCTATCGATGCAAGTCGAAAGCAAAGTTACGCATTTGTTATCTTTCCAGCTTAGTTTACTTGATTTTTTATCGGCTTAACCTATTCTTTTGTTCATAATCATTCCAGTTTGGTAGATATTGTTCCTCAATAAAAAGTCGACACATTTTACGCTAGTAAAAAAAATGTCCTAGTAAATGAAACGTGTGTGTCTTTTGGTATAAATTAAAAAAAATGACAATGCCTCCACCTAGACCTAATCAAAATTATTTTAAAACATCAGCTTTTACAATTCCTTTTCCATGATATATTTGGCCATCAAGGACATGGCCATCCCTGGCGGATAAAAAAAAGTTTTTAAATCCCAATGGAATAGGTTTTAACGGCACATACAGTCTAGATCCACAACGTCCAGCAAATGGGATCTAGTGATCTCTGTTCATCTAGCAATAAAGGTTTTGGCCGGGGCAGGGACAAACATTTAATTCTTACTGCATTCAAGATAAGATTTATTTTTCATAATTTTTCATCTGCTGAAAGATCATTTGATTTATCTGCAAAATGAAGCAGTGGCGCAGCCAGGAAAACTTTTTGGGGGGGGGTTTCAAAATCAAAAATTTTAGCCTTTTTTCAAAAATGTCTTTCATTTTAAACAAATTATTAATTATATTTAATTATATTGTTAATACTAATTAATAATAATTAATTAATGAAATTAACTTAAAATTAATTAATTTTTTTTTTCCAAAATGTACCAAACAAGAAAAAAAATGAAAATTAAAACAAGAAAAGTAATAAAAATGAAAAATTATATTTCATGCTTTAGTACAAAAACATTTATTTTAATTTTATTTCCGTTTTTCTTGGTTTTTTGCAAGATTATCTAAAACATCTTCTTCTGATATTTGTATATCTTTATGGATGTACATTAGCGTTAGGCCATTTAATCTGTCTTCTGATACAGAATTTCTCAAGTACGATTTCAAAATCTTTAATGTTGAGAAAGAGCGTTCATTACTGCATATGGTAACTGGCAATGTAGCCATTATAGTTACAGTAATTTTCTGCGTATAACCCGCGGATCAAACAATTCATTTTCGACCCAGAAATTTGATTTTGTTATTGAAGGTAAAAATTTACGACGATCTAAAAAATTATATTTTATTTAATAAAATTTCTGTGTCAAAAAATGATTGTTTGATCCGCGGATTATACGCAGGAAATTACGGTAAAAGAATATGTATACTCGGGAAAAGCGTTTTATTGCATATACAAAGATCATCTATAGCATTCCGGGGTTGTTCCGAATAGGATGCTAAAAATTGGTGCCACAAAATTACTTCCCCTGTGACATTATCTTGAAAATCATAAAATTCTGTCAATATTTTTATTTTTTCAACGTCTTCCATCTTATTTGAATGTCTGTTTAAGAACTTAAAAACTGAAGAATTTTACACTCTAAAAAGGAATGTCTGTTTTGAATGGAAGAAATGCATCATAAAATTAAGAAAATAAATAATTCTTACCTGTTTTCCAGATCCAAAATATAATCCAAAATCATGGCCAGTACAGTCTACTTTAAAATTAGTTTTTCACCCAAAGAATTATTATTTAATCCTAAATCAGCAGTAATAGGTTGATTAGAATTAAACGTTGTTTTCACTGCAATCCAGATCCTTTTCACTTGAACATTGAGGAGTTTTTACATTATTTATATCCTTATTCTCTATTTTAGAGTTTTTCTTCTCAAAATACGATGTACCGTAATTTCCGGCGTATAATCCACGGATCAAACAATTCTTTTTCGACCCAGTAAATTCTGAAAATAAAATGTAACTATTTAGATAGCGGTAAATATTTGGCACCAATTACTAAATGAAATTTCTGGGTTGAAAAAGAATTGTTTGATACGCGGATTATACGTCGGAAATTACGGTAATATCATTTTGAATCCTTTTTTTGCCAGATTTCGAAGCGGACATTGTGGTAGCAGATCCAAAACCGAAATATTTTTTTTTCTTTTCCACTATACTTAAAAAAAAGCACACAAACACAAACCCAGACAATTATGAAACTAGAAAAAAGAGAAGTGAAACACAGATTTCTGAATAGATGCAAAAGAAGGGAGCTAAACTTATTTCATTGCAACTTCTCATTCTTGGTAGTGACAGATTGACAATTAAAGGGTGGATTTATTTTATTCCTCCACTTTCGGCCAGCATATCTTCTACGAAATGGGTTCTTATATAAAAGGGTTTTTTTTTAAGTGTCAATTCGTAATGGGTTAAAACCAAGTTGAATTGGCTTGCTCTGCTGGGTCAATAGAAAAACCATTAAAAAGACAGGATTCCGCTTATTTCTTCTTTCCGACGTCAACAGAAGATAGGAGGTCCTAAAGCCGACAAAAGAGATATCCAGCTTTGGGAGGTCTACATCTGTAATGAGGGGGTTGTAACATCATCGATCTCTGTGCCAGTGACATTACTTAGTATGCTAAATGCTACTTAGCTATAACGTGCTTATTCTTTTAAATGAGTTTTACAACTTTAGCATTTTAGGCATATGGTCATCTTCACTTACCAAAACAAAAGAATGTGAAGAAACTTGTTTCCCGTAAAGACACTTCAGTCACCTCTACACTTGTGAAATACCCCTCATTCTCAGAAATGGGGAGGGAAAAGGGGACTTAAAATACAGATTTCGGCCGAAAGCATCGGATAATTTGTTTGAATCGGTGGTATCGTCTTTGAAAAGAAAGGGGGAAATCGAATGAATGACGGGGAAAAAATTTGAACCTGAGTTGTGTTGGAGAGGGGGGGGGGTTAAGATCTAACCCCATCCCCTTGTTTGGACCATTGGGAGGGAAGAAATGGCTTAAAATACAGATTTTGGCTTGTCGAATGCTGCCGAACCTGTTTGAAAGTGTTGTTTTTCCTGGAGAGAGGGAAAGAAAAAAATTGAATAAATGACTGGGAAAAAAATCCTGGGGGGGGGGGGGGTTTAACCCCAACCCCCCCCCCTTGGCTGCGCCACTGAAATGAAGAAATTTTCTAATCTCAAAAAATTGATCACGTGACATAGTAGCTGCAATTCTAAGTACTGACAAATATCTATTTGCCAGTAGAAGCTTGCTTGGAGATATTTTAAAGTTTCCATGAGTATGTGTACCCCTGTAACTTTTATAATTTCATATTTAGATGCACTTATTGAGCGACGGTTTCGTGTTAGAACGGAATATAACGAAATTGGAATTGTATGAACGGTATTAGTTTCATATGAAACTTTTTCCCAAAAATCTTCATTTAACTAATCTAGAAATGATTCAAAAGGATTTACGATGCTGGAAAATCTGATTTTGGATAATCCTCATCAATGAATGATTCTTGGAATACTATTAGAAGAAAAAAAGATTAAATAAATATTTGCGAAAAGATAAGGTTTTACTCTCAGCATTATTATTCTAGTGTGCTGTAACACAAGTTATAAAAATTTACTTATTTTCAGCTTTCCATAACAAAAGCCTTTTAGGTTACACTTTATTGTTACTTGGATTCGGGATAGGTACTGGAGCAATATCCTCAATGGTTATATCTGTGTCATCTAAATATTCATTGCCAAAAGATTCACCATCACCATTGGCCTCATCAGTTTATTTACTGTACAAACATATAATAACTATGATTTTTAAAAATTAATGTTTAATTTAAAACATCAGCAAAATGAATTCTTATTTGTAATGAAGTATAATTTTTTAATAATTCCATAACTTTAGCACTGCACCAATTAGATATCATTCAGTAAAATTTTTTGTGTGAAATGACTTCTTTCCAAAAACACAGAATTGAAACCGGAGGTCCACATATGTGTACCTTACAAAATACATCTAATTTAAATAGATATTAAGATCTAGCTAAAAAAATTTAATGTTTTATGTAATACTGAAGAGTTTACAAGAATTCTTAAAAAATATTATGAATAAATATTAATTTTCTAATTATAAAAATGTACTTACTTTTTCGAAGTTTTATATTTTTCGCTATTGCTCGTTTATTTTCTCCAAAATCATATGAATTAAAACTGCTAGCGCCATTTCTTGTTAAAACTAGAAAAGACTAACGTACACAAGTAACATCCTCCCCTCGCAATAAAAAAAATTCAAATATTAAATGAAATATGCAGTTGAAATCAGAGCTACACAAATGTACACCTCAGGTCTGAAGAGGTTATTAGGGAAAACATTTCACATTACTCATTTTCACATTACACATTTGACATTTTATTGCAATATTTTAACAAAATATTAGCATTTTAACAATGTTTAAAACTCTGTATAAAAGAATATGAGTAAAACGAAATACATTTTTTTTTAAGTTTCAAGATACAGCTTTAGAATGCATTTACAAATCCGTCTATGCAAATTGAATGACGAAATGTGTGAAGAGTAACATTAAGCAGATTTAAACTATTGAGCACCTTATAACAGAGTCAGTGGAGAGTGCAGTAATAAGGACAGAATTTCAGATGAGATTGGAAAAAAGAAATATTTCATTCAATCAAGAAAACGTTTGGTATATTTCATAAAAAATATCAAAAGAACAGTATTTTACATAATTATATTGCAGTTATGTGTGTTTAGAAGCTGTATGAATAAGAATATAAATATCTTATTAATAAGAATATAAATAATAATATAAGAAATATAATGAAGTAAGTATCTTTTTAAAGAGCAAGCTTGTAGGATTTAATATGAAATTGCAGAAACAGATTTGGAGCAACTAATAGTGACTTTATATGCTAGGTACACAATGCTTCAAACTGTGTTATATACCCAGCAATTCAAAGCTGTGTAACATTACAAGAAAGGTTGGTCTCAAATATCCTATGTTAAAATTTCCTAGTCAGTATTGAAATAATGACATTCTTATTAGTTCCTTTCACAATACTACCGTTATATGCATTATTCAATTAAATAGTCAATTATTTATTTAAAGTGGATATTAAAAAGCAAACTAAATTAAAAAATGTGTTGCATAATTACACTTAAAATAAAAATGTTAATTGAATTCAATGCCATTTACTGAAGATTTTATAACTTTAAATTCAACAGAAATAAAAAAATAATGGATAAAAAATATCGAAACAAAGGTTGTTTTATAATTTTTCAAAAATATATACATTTTTTAATTACTTTCATACTTACTATTAATACTCACAATTTGAAACTTATCTAAATTTTCGTGAAAGAATTTTTTTCAAAGGAATCATTATATTTATTCATAATAAACCTAAATAATTAACTACAATAAAAAAAATCTATGTTATGTTAGTTAATGTAAGTCTTAAAAGAATTGGATTTTTAACCAAAGTTACTAAAATACTATTTTAAAAAGCCTCAATACTTTGAATTATTAAAAAATTAAACTTTATTTCTATAAAAAATTTTAGAAACATATAATGAAAAACAGTATTTACTACAAAGTTATTAATTGAGTCTTCTATGCTTTATTATGCAAAATGAAAAATAAGCAAAAAATTTTCTTTATTTCATATAATCATGTAATTTTTTTTTCTCATGACTCTAAATCTAAAATCCTTTTCATCATTTCAAAATTTGCATATGCTATTCTCATAACCATATTCACCATTTAAAAACTATTTCAATGTGCAGTTAGTTAATGTATTTCCAAATTTGAAATCATATTTGTCAGCTACAACTTGGAATGCAAACATTCAAACTATTGACTTGAACCTGTAATCTCAGTAACAGTTAGTAAAAATTTCAGGAATTCTTGTCTTGTAGACACACTTGTGAGGAAAATATTCAGTTTTATGAAAGAAAATGATATTTTTCTTTGAATATGACATCTTTTTTTACTCAATGAAGCATTTTGACTTGTGTCTCAAACTCGGTATTGGCAGAGTGAAAAAATATTGAATACTGACATCTTCATGAAGGAAAATGCCTGTTTTTTAAAGCATGATTTCATTTTCTTTTCATATTATTTTTAAAAAGTTTTTTTTTTAAATTTATAATGAGAAAACAGCATTATAAAGGATATAATCAATAAATAAAATCTATTATTCCTTTGAAACAATAGAATTAATCAAATTGCTATCATTTTGAAGAAATTTTAGGAAAATATTTTAAAATATAAAAGTAGGAACTTTACTTAAAAAGTATCTAGTATGCGTACATCTATAGATTAACAATTTCCATAATAAAGAAGATAAAAAAAATCAGTTCAGTAGAAAGTTCAGGGCAGATGACTAAAAAACTGCTATTAATGTCATTGTCACAAAATCATTATTTTAATTGTACGTCTCAAATTATTGATTTCCACATTAGACTTATCAAGTTAATGAAATGGCAGGATAAGATGAGGAGGGGAGGCCATTAGGAGACTAATAAATAAATATTTTATAATACAGTTGAAGTTCTATAATCCACACAAGTTGAGATCAAAGCTCGTGTGGATTATAGAGTATTATGGATTATGCATCATTTTATTCTTCAGTCAGCATTTTAATACTATAATTAGTATAATATGAGATAAATATGAAATCGAGTAATTAATTTAATACGTTATCTCAAAAAATGCCTTTTTAAAGTTATTTTATTAAAAAATTGATATATATATATACGCACTTAAATAAAATAAATACATATTAAGTATTCAATGTATAAAATTTATTTTTAAAGAAAATTTTCAGCAAGAAACTATAAATTATGGAAGTATTAATAGGAAGTATAAAATAATATCATTAAATTTAAAACAATGATTAAAATTAATGAAAAAAAACTTAGTAAACTATTATGAAATAGTATTACAGTAGACTCCCTCAAATCCACACGGCTTAGGACCATAGGTTTTGCGGATTTTAGAATTTTGTGGATTTCTGGTCATTGCTTTGTTTACATTTTTTAAACATTAATTTGGATATAATTTATAATACAATCAAAACTATAATGAATGCTTACAATAGTATAATAAAATAAGTAATAAATTAAAATAATAAAAATTTAGATAATTTTCAATATGATTAAAATATTAAAGCAAAGATCAAGTTAATTATCAATAATGTATGACTAAATATTCATTATAAGGATTAAATGTATTTTTCCAAAATTATTCAGTGAAACTTGCTTCATACAAGTACATTACTAATTTACATTAAAATCATAAAATAAGGAAGTTTTATTTCAGGTTTGGCCTGACTTAATAACACAAAAAGTTTTATACATAAATATATATGTTAAAAAGATTGTGATTATTAGTGTTATCAACAATATCTTGAATATTTTCAGAAATAAATTCTTTAAAAAAAACATGAATACAGTAATATTTTAAAAAATTACAAATTAAAATATATATGGAATTCATATAAAGCTAAAAAAGTCAAATTTTGTCCCTATAACTGAATTGAAATCTTCACTGTTCACATCTGTAAATTGTGTGCGGATTTTAGGGTTGCAGGTTTGAGGGAGTCTACTGTATGAATATTATCTAAGAAGTCTTTTGTTTTTACAAAAATAGAGTCGAGTGTTGTTTGTTTCAAAACTTTAAATTTTAACTTAATATGTCTATTTCGCATTCTGTGAACTATCATCAACACTTGTTGAGAAATGCAACTCGGTTGTTCTAAGAAATTTAAACACAGTAGATTCCCTAAAATCCACACATAATTTACAGATGTAAATAATGAAACATTCAATACAAATACCGGGGCAAAATTAGACTTTTTTTAGTTTTATATCAATTCTATGTATATTTTAATTTGCAAGTTTCATTAATATTACTGAATTCATTTTTTTTTTTTTTTTTTTTTTTTTTTTTTTTTTTAAGGAAGAATAAATTTGTTTTTGAAAACATTGAAGCTATTGCTGATGTCTTTATTAATCACAATATTCTTAACAAATATGTTTACAAATTAAGCAAGCTTTTTTGTTTATTAAGTCTTCAAGTTAAAGTTAAAAGTCATCAAGGTGATGACCGCGGCTAGATATTTAACCCAAAATTATAGTATTTTATTAACAAAAAGCATTTTTGCAGCATTTTTTTCAAATAATAATAATAATAATAATGTGCATTTCATTGAGTACAGGCTTTAAAAAATAATGATAACTACCCAATCGGTTTTTTTTTCAAAACACATACAGTCAACTTTGTTAACGATAAATTTCATGTAACACAAAATGCCGCTGAGGTCCTGTAAAATAAGTCTGAAAAGCAGTGTAATGCTAATTCTAGTACTATTCAACCATATTTTCTTAAAGGTACTCTCCACTCACTTGAAAACACCCACTCTATAATGTTAAAACAATATGCAAGTTATTTTCGAAATTCTTGCTTCATTTTGAATATTTTTAAACATTTTTTTTTGCATAACATAACTTAGGTTTGTCTTTAATATGACTAATTTTTACTTTTTTGCTTTGGGTTGCATATAATCTTTTTTTCGAAAATCACATGCAATTTTGAAACCAGTTTTGAAATTAAAAGTACCTTTTTACGAAAAATCTGCAACTAAATTCAAAAAAGTAAAAAATTATTATATTAAAGATGCAACTCAATTATCAAAAGCAAAATAAAAAATTTTCAAAATATTCAAATTTATACAAGAAATTCGAAAACTACTTATCCATTGGATTAACATTATAGAGTGGGTGTATTCAAGTAAGTGAAGTGTCCCTTTCAGAAGATATGTAAATTTCGATAAACTGTAGAAAATACTGCATTATACGATTGATTATTAAAAAATATTTAGTTTCAATTAAATAGAATACAATCAAATTCAGTTTATGAGCAACACAATGGTTTAGAAATAAACGTTAAAAAAATAAAAATAATTCAAACCAATTAGATAAGATTAACTAAATTACTTAAAAATAAACAATCAGAATAAGCGAAATTATCTGCTATAAATAAAACATTTTAATCATGCTTAAGAATGTCTCAATAGTAAACATAGGTGTAGCCAGCCTTTTGAACGGGGGGGGGGGGGGGGGAGGGGTGCCCAGATTTCTTAACCTGGACCTGTTGGATACAAACAATATATTATGTAATAAAACCTGTTAAAACGGAATCTCATGAGACTGCTCGAATTTCCATTTTAAACAAGCTTTTATCTTAGAAGGTATAATTCTGTGGTGTTTTTTAAAAAAAGGGCCCAAACACAATTTTGTTTTTGTGAGGGGTATTAGAGGAGGTTCTAAACTAAATCTAATGGTAAAAAAAAAAGATATAAATTTTCTTACAGCAGTGATATAAGACAGAGACTGTGTGTGGACACAAGTGTGAAACTTTTAGTCACTCTAACGTCTAATAAAAATTAAAAAAGGATTTTTATTATGCTGGAAACTTCTGTAGCCGCAAAAGAAAGCTGTATGAGATCAAAATATCGTATTAATCAAAGTTTTGTAGATGAAATTTAGTCGGATGATAAATCTCATCCCGCGAAATACACATACATGTGTGTGAGTTAGAGATAAGTTCAGGCTCGTTTTCCGAGGCCCGGGCCTGCACAAGCCCGAAAGATTTTTTTTTACCAGAGCCCCAGCCTGATACTAAAAATATACAAAAAAAATTATATCGTATTTATGGTATTCAAAATTTATTATTATGTTAATTACTTATTTATGTTAATTATTAATGTTTATTATTATTGTATTATAAATTTATTATTATGGTATTAAAAATTTCTTACACAGATAAAATTGTTAAATGAAAATTTAAATTCAATCTTATCAAAATCCATATCAAATAAATATATACTTGACTCATAAAATTAATCTCAATTTTTTCCCTAATTTAAAAAGTAAATTTTATGTACATGTTTGTGACTTAATGAATAAATGCATGAAATTTGCAGAAACTACTATTTGTAATCTGGCGAATCGAACAACGTTCTTCAATTTTCTGTAAAAAATGTACAACTGTAATTATAATCTATTCCTTTCTCATAACAATGTTCCTTAATTGATAGGTGCCAGAAAATCAATGTAAAAAAAAAAAAAAAAGATGACGTTACTTTAAAGGTTCGATGCTTTTATCGGAAAAGAAGAAACACTGAACAATTGCTTTATACCAGAGTAAGATGGTAATTATATTTACTTACGGAGGAAAGTTTATTTTGAAAATGTATACTGTCCTCAGCATGAAACAGTGTTCATGTTGACAAATAGACAGAACAATCACTAATTTTCATATGAAAAACGACAATAACTCGTGCACAATAGAAGATTAAATAATTTGCAAGCCTCCAGCTAACTTTCGTCTGTTAATAACAAAAGAAAGTATTCTCTTCGCGTTATGTAACTAAATAATAAATTTAAAAAAAACAATCCTAAAAAAAACTTTTACTAACAAAAAGCCAACTAAAAGCAAATTCATAGCTGGTGTTTATTTTGAATGGCGCCATTCAGAGATTGTCGTCGGAAATTATGTAGACATAAATCTGTAATTATCACAAATTTTCATTTGAAACAGCAATCAAATACTAAAATAAATAAACACTAATTTGATTCCCCGTCATTTTGATCAAAATGATTTGAAAAGGAATAAGTACGCAATTTTAAATGAAAAATTTTTTTTTCAATCTTCTCTACTCATGAATAAATAAAATCCTTCGGTTTCAGAAAAAAATGAGCCCATCTGGGCCCGAAGATTAGAATAAAAATAGAGCCCGTACCCGTGTCGGGCCCAGGCTCGGGTTTGGACTAAGCCCGTCTCATCTCTAGTGTGGATGTGCGTATGCATAAACCAGCAGCATAATTATGAACATAATAATAAATGTCACAATAAATAAAAAAGTTAAAGTATTTAGTCAAATTTTATGATAAAACCACATTATAAACTCAGATGTCAGTGCCACAATAAAGATATTACTGATGGTGTTTCGTAACCAGGTACCACGTCGGATTAGACGTACGACTGATGGATTCAGTCATAAGTAAACAAAGTAAATACAAAAATTTAAGTACAAAAGTCACTTAAACTCGATAACTTTATATTTATCAAAAAATGGAATACGCAATTCAATTGCAAATTGCCTCAGTGTATATGTCTATTGAAATCGTATCTTGTGCCTTTACGTTTAAAAAAAAATATCATAAAATGTGTCAGAAAGTTTCGCGTTTGTTAAGCACAGATTTCAGAACCGCTTTAAGAGAGCATAATAAACTCATTCTCAGATTGCCCGAGGGCCGGTGCGCCCTTGTCTGGTGAACACTTCACGCCCCCGATTGCCTAAGCTGCTCCAATATTTTTTCTCTTATTGAACATATACATTGATTAGTACACTAAATTATAATTTAAACCTTATACGAGTTGGCCGAATTTTCTCAAGTCAGATACAACAGAAGTAAATAAAAATTTCTTGAGTTTATTATAAAAATTTTCACTCTCTGAAAATCTAAGGTCAGTGATGGCCCAGTCCGACACTGAATAAACTATTCTTACTTTCTTTGGTTACTGTGGCTTCTGGAGATTTGACATCATGCTGGACAGTTATTTTTTCTTTAAAAATATCCTGAATTGTCTTGCATTTTTTGCAGGTTTTCCTAAAGCTTGTTTTCTCTTTTCTGGTCGTCCCATATTTTTTAAATACGCTTGGTAAAGTGTAAAAATAAAAAAGTCATAAAATGTGTCAGAAAAAAAAATTAAATATAATTTTTTGGCCCATTTCAGAATGATACAGGCCAAGAGAATGAGAACTGAATAAAACAGATTTTTCTCTTCTCAGAAAACCCTATAATGTGACTGGCAGGCTTTAATATTTATTATTATTATTATTATTTAAAAGATAAAAATTATTAAGCATAACTTCCATATCTAGATTCAAATGTTTTTGTTTTTTCTCAAATATCTTCAGTCGGGGAGGGGGAGTCTATTGTCAGTGTGAACATTTAATATGATGCAAACGTTGAATTAACGGCAGGCCAGTAGTGTCTGGCGCCTGCTTACCGAACATTTGAAAATCTAAAATACTCTATAAAATATTGATAAATGAGTACAAATGTAATGTGAAAATATTAATTATCAGCTGTTGCATCATGATACTTGAGAAATTGTTGCTGTGTTCCGCAGAAATGATATATGAACAGGATGTATGAAAAATAAAAATTGTTAATTGTTTTTAATTACATTGTTTTCAATTGTTCTTTTTTTATGAATGCTGATTATTTTACTTAGGTTTTAAAATCCTTCATGTGTCTGCGTGAACGGGGGATCCCCCTGGCTACGCGCATGGTAAATCAGAAAGAATGAAATATTGCGATAAATGAAATTTCGTGCATTCGTTATCATAATGGCAAAATTGCAAAGTTTTTAATTTAAGAGAAACAAAAGAAACAACCTTAGCTTAGCATTAACTTATTTTAATAAAGAGGTTGGATACGATAAATTTAATTTTTAAAAGTTACCTGATATGGTTGGTTGGTGGGCAAGTACTGAGACGTATGCTACTACCCGTTAGGGAGGCTTTTGTCTCGAAACTCCAGGGTTACCTGATTTTACAAACAGCAGAAGAGAAAAGAGACAGACGCCAATAAAAGAATGAATCAGGAAGTAACTTATGATTCATTGTAAGTGATTCTTGCATATCGATTAAATTGCTCAATTTTTGATTTGGAAAGATTAACGAATTTTAAAGATACTTACTGTTCTCTTTTTTAAATAAAAGTTTTGTTTTCTTAGTTAAAACTTAGTTGAACATTTGCAGCAGTGTTACATTATTGATTGAATCATTATTCATGAATGAAATCTTTAATCATAAAACCTTCAATATGATGGCGTCTGTAATAAAATGAACAAGATGTTCATATTCCGATTTTATTGGTAGATAATTTTGTTAATCAATTTATTGACCCGTTTTCATTATTAAGATAATTTAATGGTAAAATATGTTTCTTTAATTATTCTTTTACGGAAAATTCACGAACTTGTGTTTGGATTGTAGATGACACAAAATGTTATGCCTTACAACTTTCATTTTTGTTGACATTCATAGTCATTTTATATATTCCTCACACACATAAACCAAATATTTTTCTAGCCGAACAGTAACTATCAGAACGAATGCTTTATTATTTTGTAATTTAAAAATTTTTAAAAACTAAAATTCACGTTATTTAAAACAGATACTTTTATTTACCCCAAAAAGATTTTTTTTTCCATAAGTAAAGTGCCCTATAAGTAACTAATATGCACTATAATTATAAAAACTACAAGTTTGTCAACATATTTTCTGGCAATCTATTCACTGTTTCATTTGCACAAGCAATGTTTTTTCAACATTTGTATAATTTATTTAATATGAAAAGGACACTTTTATTATGCTAGTAGAAGTAAATTGTATAAAAGAAAAACAATCATAATAGATACACATAAAATTATTTATATATGCTGTAAGTGATCTATTAAAACGAAATAAAATGGCAAAAAAAAAAATTAATTTTATGTGTTTCATGTGCTCTGACAACAACTTTTTCAAAAAAAAAAAAATAATAATAATAATAAAAGAAAGTTTTCGCTACAATAGCTTCAAATTAAAAATAAACAGATAAACATAAATCACGTGAACATGAGCATAGTGAAATAAACTGGAAAAATTAATAAAAGTTTTGTGAACGTGAAATCTTACATATTACTGTTTTAAAAGCTTTTGAAGCATTTCCTTCTAAATTTTAGGAAGCTCCATGGAGACAAATTCATTGCAAATATTGTCACTTTCGTATAAAGATTTCTATTGATTCTCTGATGATAGGCAGAAAATATGATCTAGATAGGTATACTATTCTGCTATTTTTAAAATCTATTTGTAACAGTTCTTTGTTATATAATCTTGAGAGAGCTGTAGTTTTTCTGTTGTCTTTGATGTCTGCTATATGTTTTTTAATTCTAGTTCTGAGTTTTCTACTTGTTTTTCCAATGAAATTTTGCTTTGTTCCATCTTGTTTTGTGAAAGATATTTCATATGCACCAGATATTTGATGTGATTCTATGGGAACAATTTTACTACTTATTGAGTTTTTTAATTTATCCGATGGTTTCGCAACTATGGATTTACTGAGTTTATATTTTAAACATTCGAAAAACCCAGGGAAATATTATACATACACACATCTCTCTCTCAATTATTTATAAACACTCATAAGCATTCATTAGGTTTGTTTTCATATCTGTTTGTATCATTTGGTGATAAATCTCACTTCCTAAAGCCCAGATTGTGTGGAGCAGTGAATAACTGAAAAAATGTAAAAGCTTCTTTAATGGCAAAATACTACTTTTTTATCAACCAATTTAAATTATTAACATGTAACAGTTATTCGGTAAAATTAGATTAAATATAATTTAATTGCAGTTTATGAATTTGAAAATCAACTGCCATTATTTTCTGTTTTATATGTAATTTACAATATTTCATAGCATTTTTCTTGAATATTACTAATATTGTTAAATATGTTACAGCAACATTAATGATAAAATCTTGATTCAGTAATATATTTAGTTGTACTACAGTTTCCCAATTATGTAATTAATTGTAATGCTTTGTATGCAATTTATTCACTCTTTTTAAAAAAAGTAATATGAATTTGTAAGTAATACAAATTTTATATACATTTTGTTATTTTACTATTTTACTTTTTTACTATTTTTTTGTTATTTTACTTTAGTAAGTTATTTTACTTCTTCCATTTTTCAAAATAAAAGAACATTATCTGACTTCTAATTTTAAAATAATTACAATTGTTTGCTGTGGCTTATATGTAGTTTTTGTTAATTTATGCTATTCAGGGTGCTTGAAAATTCAAGCAACAAATCAAGTAATTTTCTTTAAAAAAATAATAGCAACATTTATTTATTTATTTTTTGTGCATATGTTCCTGGGTATAATATCTGTGAAATTCGGAAATTTGAACTTAGAATTGTTAAATTTTAGATTTTTCAGGTATTTTCTTTTTGCCAGATAACTAAAAAAATAGTGTTCCTGAGCATGATGAATGTGAACCTGGAAAATTTGAGGTTAGAGTTGGAAAATTCTAGATTTTCAAGACATTTTCTAAAAAAAAAAAAAAAAAAAAAAAAAAAAAAAAATGTATTGAAATTTTTATTGTTTTGATGTTTATGTTTATGAACAGTAAACATGTTAAGTTATTGAAAGAGATACAAAAGAAACCAGCCAAACTTTATCGATTACAGTAGAATCCCTTAAATCTGACACCCTAAAATCTGCACACAATTTATGGATGTAAATAATGAAACATCCAGTTCAGATATAGGGATAAAATTTCAGTTTTTAAATTTTATGTCAGTTCCATATATATTTTTTTAATTTTTGTTAATATTACTGAATGCATTACTGAACTATTAATTTATTTCTGAATATATATATATATAAAATAAGATATTACTGTCATCGCTTGTAGCTACAATCCTTTTACAAAATATATTTATGTATTAATCAAGCTTTTTTGGGTTATTAAGACTGATTTAAAATGAAATAAAGCTTTTTTAATTTTATGATTTTGATGAGAATTAATTGGGTACTTTTATGAGATAAGCTTCATTGAGTATTTCAAGGTCAAAGTATCTCATCTTTATTATGGATATTTAATCATACATTGTTAATTATTTGCTTGACCTTTACTTAAATAATTTAATACTTTTTTAAATAATATTACTTTTCATCATTTTAGTTTATTACTTTATTTAATAATTTAAATATAATTTAAGTTTATTTAATTACTGTATTGCAAGCATTCATTAAAATTTTGATTGTATTGTTACAATCAAATTACTGTTATAAATATACACACTTGTTCATAAATATACTGCAATTTACTGTTATAAATTTATACTTATTTGTCAACTTAGTGGAAATTCATGTTTTAAAGAAATGCATGTAAAAGATTGAAAAATATTCCCAGAATTGTATTAATATTAATATATATTTTTTTTATTTAGGGGGGGGGGGGGGCACAAAAACTCAAACCTAGGGATTGTGGGAGTTGATTAAGTTGTCTGTACTCAGTATCATTAATAAATTTAAGTTATAATTAAATTAAAATTTATTATGTTTTTATGTTTGAAAAATAACAAATTAAGATGTTTTGTGAAGTTACGATTAAATAATAATAATAATAATAAAAAAGAGTCACAGTGAATAAGCTGGAAATCTAAATGTTTGGAATGGTGTTTGCAATGAAAGGCATTTTCCCTTTTAGGGTTAAAAGAAATGGTGCATTTTGAAAAGGGTGTTAATATAATAGAAAAATACCCAATACATTTATTGCTGTTAATATAAGCCCACAATTTTAATACAGCAAATTTGTCGCTATATTTTATATTCAGTATAATGTAGAATTTTAGAATCCATGTATAAATTTCCAATGTAGCTGCAAAGTGTTTGATTTCTGCATTCGTCTGTCTGACCTCCAACTTTTGTAAATGCAGTAGACTTCCTCAAATCTGCACAGTTTGGGTTCAGGTGTTGTGCGAATTTTAGAATTTTGTGGATTTCTGGTCATTGCTTTGCTTATATTTTTTTAAGTAATTGAATGTAATTAATAATGAAATAAAAAGTATAATGAATGCTTACAATATACTAAAATATTAAAATAAGTAATAAACTAAAATAATAAAAATTAAGATAATTTTTAAATTAAAATACTAAAAGCAAAGGTCAAGTAAATAATCAATAATGTACAATTAAATATTCATTATAAAGATGAAATGTGTTTTTCCAAAATTATTCAATGAAACTTGCCTCATAAAGGAACAATACTAATTCACATCAAAATCATAAAATAAAAAAGTTTTATTTCAGGTTTAGCCAGACTTAAAACTAAAAAAAATTTATTAATACAGAAATATATTTGGTAAGATTGTGATTACCAATGATATCAGCACTATCTTGATTTTTTTTCTTCAGAAATTATTCTTTCTTCATGAAAAACATGAATTCAATAACCTTTGCAAAAATTAGAAATTAGAAAATTTATGGAATTGATTTAAAATTTAAAAAGTCCAATTTTGCACCTACTGAATGTTTCATTGTTTACATCTGTAAATTATGTGTGGATTTTAGAGAGTTGCATATTTTAGGAGTGCGGATTTGAGAGAGTTTACTGTATAGTCAAACTGCCCTGTAGTTTTTCTGTCTTATTGACATATATGTAAATAACAGAAATATAGTATAGCACAACTGCTATTGAAAATGAAGTGTGCAGCAGGGAGAGTCAAACCTTACATTACAATCAAAAAGAAAATCCATTTCAAGTGCATATGGGGTGCAAATAATTTATTATTCATTTACAGGGCTACAAAAAAGAATTCTATTATTCATAATGATGAAAACAGTATGCAGTGTACTTTATTTATATTACACAATTTGAAATATAGTAAGATTGATATACAGGGTGTCTATAAAAGAACTCCGGGGTTTTAATAATTCATATCTCACTAACTATAAAAGATAACAAAATTTAGTCGATTTCTCTGAAAAGAGTAGCTCAAAAAGTATTACTCATACGAATTGGGAATGTTTGCATCAACTGTTGGCGGCGCTGCAGGGCGTTGACCTTGAAATGATGGCGACTCCGCAACAAAAGGCTCAATGTGTTATTTGGCTCATAGAAACGATAGAAATTTCTTCTGGGGACATATCAAGAATCTTGTGTATGCAGAGAAAATTCGTGATGTTCAACATCTCAGGGAACGAATAGTCAATTGTGTGGCAACCGTCCCCCCAGACATGCTCGCCAGGACATGGGAAGAGGTAGAATAACGTTTAGACGTCTGCCGTGCCACTAACGGGGCTCATATAGAACTTTACTAAGTGTTAAAAAAACTTGAAAATGTAAGCTTTTCAGTCATGTATAAAACATGTAGGTATGTTTTTTATTTCATTAAAATATTTTGCCTCAAAACCCCGGAGTTCTTTTATAGACACCCTGTATATATATATATATATATATACTAATAAAAGAACAAAACGCTCTGTCTGTCTGTGTGTGTGTCTGTGTGTCTGCGATGGCTAGCAAAATCTACAGTAGGTACGAAGCTCAAAATTTTTTTGAGAGTAGCCCAATATCTCTCCTGATGCACCTGAAGCTCAGAATTTCAAAATTCTATTTATTAACTGAGTAATTAATTAAATTCCATAGCTCACTCTCATAAAAAATCGCCTTTTTTCGCTTTTTTTCCCTTTCATTTTCTTATGGTTGATTGGTTGCATAAAATTTTCGCAGAAATAATTAAAAAAGCTGGGACAGACCTTTAAAATTCATAGACTGGCAAACTGTCAGTTTAAATGAGGATTTTTTTTTAATCACAGCTGCTGTACAACATGGAGAAAAAGATTGGTGGAGGCGAAGCAAACCGAAAAAAAGGTTTGCAATATTAAACCATTTATCGCTGAAATTTTAATGTCTCAAACAAAAGCACGAGGAAGGAATTTTGTATTAATAAAACGAATTGAAAGAAATGAATTACAGCTGAAGCATATTTTACGAAGGAATAGTATTTTTTTAAATGGTTTTTTTTCTATTATATTATTTAGGTTAAAGTTAGATTAAAGTTAAATTGCATTTATGTTATGATTAGAATAAGAATATGTTAAAATAAAGTGAAGGCTAGGTTACATTTCTGTTATATTTAATTTACGGTAGGGTAATGTTAAGTCGCTGTTAGGTTACAGACAGGTTCTGGTTACGGTACAAAAGTTTAAGGTTAGTAATTTATACACAGAGTGAACATAACGCAAGATTTGATTAAAAATAACACTTACTTTTGTTAAATAGCTCTGAAATTATAATACTATGTACCAATCTTTTAGCTACCATCGTGTATCGATTTCATTCATGGTATAGTCGGATTTAAGAGTGATATAATTAGTTTGAAATTCAAAATATTTCACTTGGGATTTGTATGTGAAAATAATAATTAGTTAGGTGACTTAAGAGTGATTTTTACGGGTAAATATAAACTTTTTAACACGAAAATCATGCAATCGTTAGATACATATTCCCTCCCGCGTTTTTCATTGCTCATTTTGAGTATTTTTAGAGCTTAATATTAGTTGTTGTTTTTAAAACCGATTTTTCACTCAGTCAGTGGCTACGTATTTCAGACAATGCATTTCTGCATGTAACGAGTTAATGATAAAATCATACAAATTTCAAGTTCGTTTAATATTGTTAATACGGACCCGGGCAACGCCGGGCGGGTCAGCTAGTATATATATATATATATATATATTAAAGAGTTTATTTTTATATACTAGCTGTAGAATATAAAATGTTTATCATCTATCTTTTATTTACAGGTACATGCAGAAGATTTCAAATACAGTACTGTATCCAAAGTACTGTCTCTTACTGTCTGATGTTACTTTGACTGCTTCTTCAGTTTTGGTATGCATAAATTTAGCTGCATTTTTGTGTAAAAACATAGTGTGTTTAAATAATATAAATTATATATAAGACTATACCATAGAATTCTTAAGGATAACTGAATATAAATTTTTTAAATGTAGTTTTCAATTCAGTTTCGCATTTTTATGCTTAACTGTAATATATTAAACATGTTTCTAAATTGAAAAGTATTTATTAAATCATGTACAGGACAGCACAAAGAACTGGATATATGCCCATGTATGGATGGTAATTTTTAAAAATGTGGTTTTAGTTGTTGTGAGTGTTTTAGTATAAATTTAATTTTAGCTTAATATGTGACACATATGTAATTGTTGCAGGTAAAATACAGAGCTGTACAAATGATTCAATTGTTTCCATCTGTTACTAGAAATTGCTAAATAGGAATCTTTAGCACAATATGAATTTTCTTACTAAATTTAATTTTCACACATACTATGTGGAATGTTTAGCTATTTAATGATCAAATACAGAACAACACAAAAACAAAGAAGAAAACTGAAGATCATTTTTGGTTATGAACGGTAATTGTTGAAATCTAATTTTCAAATTATGTATGTTATGTGATTTCTGAAATAATCTAGATAACTTATTTGCCTTATTTAATAGCGGAGTTTGTAAAAATATTCATAAAGTGTTTGAAAGGACTCTATAATCTATGCTTGATGTATGATTTTTTTTTTTTTTTTGCTTTTTTTTTTTTTTTAAGTTCTAATTCACAGTTTTGTGTGTATTTCAGTGAATATAATATTGTGATCATGATATATTTTCCAATATTTATTTTCAAAATATCATGATGTTTTATATTTAATTTTCGAAAATCATTGCGCTTGATTTATTTTTTGCTTGTTTGAGATATATATAAATATTTGATATTTATATATATCTCAAAGTATCATTGTGATAGATGTTTTTACCAATATTTATTTCCAAAATAATATCATGATGTTTTATATTCATTTTCAAAAATCATTGTGCATGATCGTTTTTTTAGATGTACAGTGGCGGTCAAAAATTTCCTGCCAGTTAGTTACTTTGATTTATTTACCAAAAGGTTTCAGAAAAGAAGAAGCACAATTGCTTCAAAAGTTAGGAATATGTGAATAACCTCTGACCACGTGATCATTTTGGTTGGATACTGAAAATGCTTCATGCAAAGGGATAGAATTCAAAGTTCGCGTGTGCAAAAGTTTCCGGCCACTTATCATTCTTTAGTTTTTTCTATCGGTAAAGTGTGTTTTGGTTGTATTTATGAATGAATCAACTTGTATAGCGTAGTTTGAATTCAAAATTGAAAAGTTCAACAATTATTGTTCATAAATAAGTTATTAGTTGGTCGCTAAAAGGCCAATCTTCTGGAGGTATTGCGGCAAAGTTTACGATCGGTAAATCGACTGTAAACGGTATTTAAATTTATATAAAGAGGGCCATGGCCTTCAGGACATTCAGAGGTCCGGCAGACCCTGGAAAATTACTATTCCTGTGGACAGAATTATCAGGAGAAAAACAATTGATTATCCGCATGAAAATTCCGTTGCAATATATTGCGATTTACGGAATGAAAATATTGCTGAAATAAGTTGGTCTACCGTGTCATGATGCTGACGTGTTACAGAACTTTTTGAAAGAGTCGGTGTTAAAAAACTTTTCCTAGGTAAAAAAATCAACGCATCCGTCTGGTGTTTTTCAAAAAACACAAAGACTGATCAAGTAAAAACTGGACAAAAGTACTATTTTTCCATCAATCAAATTCGAAACAGTTTTAGAAGTGATGGCAGACACAACGTCCGATCACCTAACAGCAAAAGGTATTCGACCTATTTTCAGGGTTGGCAAGTTTCTTCCGCAGTGGAAAAAACCATGGAAAAAACCGGCCGGAAGAAATAGGTTTCTTCCAAGTGGAAGAAATAGAAGAAACTGTTTTTCTTTAAAGAATTTACCATATATTAATTTTCCAAGATATAATAAATGTCTTCTTCCTATAATCTAATATAAATTAATTTCACTGGACCAAAACTAATTTAATTAACCTCCTAGAAACGGGATCCGCTGTTTCTTTTTCTGACTAAAATACGGCTATCTCGAGAATCTTTTTCCCCCCTTTTACTAAGTGGTCAAGGAGGGAGCATCCTTTGTCCTTCTCCGTGGACAGTTCAATCCACGCCTTCTGACAGCGGTTGCCGTTCAACTGCAGGAGTGTTGGCATTCTTTCGACTGGGGTGAGAAATTTTCCCACAGAATGGGTTGTTTTGGCGGTTTTAAAAAAGAATATATTTTCAGTTGCATATTTGTGGCCTAATCCTTTTTCTCTTTCCCGTGAGAATGTATTTATGAAGAAATAAATGTGTATAGATTTTTACAAATACTCAATTTACAAATCGTTTTCTATAAATACTGTTTTTTTCTCCACTAGAAAAAATATGCATTATGTCTCAAATCATATTAAATACTCATAATCACAGAGTATAAGTTTTTTAGATCCTGATTTGTCTTTTGAATTTCTATTCTCTGTTTTAGAAATATTTAGACTGACGAAGCTGCAAATTTAGCAATTTTATAAATAATGAGCTGACTGTATTTCTAAAGGATAAGAAAATAGACTATTTAAAAAGATCTGATTATTTTTCTAGTTATTCACCGAGAAAACCTCTTACACATATCAGTATTTAGAAACAATTTCTCTCTCTCTTTTTTTTTTATTTTTTTTTATTTTATCGAAACATATGGATGATTTTTCCATATTAAATATATATTTGATTTTAATTTTTTTTGTTTCTTTTATCAAATATGTATTTTCTCGTTTATGAATTAAATGTATGATGAATTACTCTGGTTATATAATATCTATTTATCCATATATTTTTTAGTAATTTCGGTATCTGCCTTCTATTTCACTTCAAACATCAACTGTTTTTATTAATATGATTGTAACAAAACTGGATTCATTAGATTATTTAATGGTATTGTCTGAATAACTTTGGATGTATTTAAAAAGTATATATATATATATATATATATATATATATATATATATATATATATATATATATATATATATATATATATATATATATATATAGACAGATAGACATATAGATATATAAGTGTGAGTGTGTGTGTGTGTGCATAGGAAGAAGACTCTATTTTCTTTTTGAACAAGTTACAAAATGTTGAGGAAAAATTGCTGTTGTTCTTGCTTTCATTAGGGCCGATTTTTTTCAGTAGGGATACAGACCGTAAGGGTTGCTTTCTGTGGTATGTTTCTAAAGGAACCTACCACGTACTTATGCAAGAATATCCATGGTTGAAAAAAACCCACAAAAAACTCCGAACGATGAGGCCGACGGACGCGATTACGGTTGAACTCACCCCCCCCCCCTTGTCTATTTCGAGAGAAAAAAAAAACCTTTCAGACACCGATGGGACGATAGGAGAAACGAATTATGTAATTGATATTTCAGTTATAAAATATTAATTTAGAATTACTAAATTTATTTCTGCAGAAATATTCTTCGGTGCAGATGAAAAAAAATATTTATTACTAGTATTCTGCTTTTTTTCTTTTCTTTTCTTTTCTTTTTTCTTTTAATCAATTAGGCAAGTATTTACTGAGAAAAACACTAATAATTATAATTCTGTATGCAGAGTTTCCCCCAGAGGATTTCAGGAAGGCGCTCCACCCCTTCTGCCCTTTAGTTGAAAAAATAGCGCCCCTCTTGCCCCTCATCCAAAAACTAGCGTCCCCGTGGTCACTCATTCAAAAAAAAAAAAAAAAAAAAAAAAAAAAAAAAAAAAAAAGCGCCTTTCTTCCCCACATTTGAAAAAAACGCTGCCTTTCAGCGATAATACGAACGCGCTATAGCACGTAAATTACGCAAAAAATCGGCGACCGAATGCAAAAAATAGCTTATGCGTCTCACGGGGTGCGTAATTACGTCAACAAATTGCGAAAAAACGGCAAATTTCGTTAAAAATCGCGGAATAATAACTAATTTCCGACACGATTCGTAAACAAATGGCTGATTTCATCACAAAGACCCGAAAAAAGCGGCAGATTTCTTAAAAGATCATGAAAAAACGACAAATTTCATCCATAAATCGCGATAAAAAGAAAAATTTTGTCAAACAATTCGCGAAAAACGGAAAATTTTACCACAAGATCACAAAAACGGAAAATTGTTCATTAGTTTTTCTATTTCTTTTTGACTCAGACCTTTAAACCGTGGAGCCATTCTTTACAAAATATAAATATTGCTTTGTAATTAAACAATATATTTAGTGACTTTTCTAGCGAGTAAAGAAAGACTAAAAGAAAATATTACCTAGCGCCGTATTAACAAACGTAGTAAATAAAATCATAGAATAACAGAAAAGAGTTCTGCCTGAGAAATCGCCAATTCAAAAACCAGTTATTGCATTAGCACGCCAAAGCAAGAGATATTTCTATTTTCACTCCGGAAAAGAGAAACACCCGCCCCTAAAACTCTGCGATGACAGATGATTGATTATCTTACCTTTCGAACAGGGGAAGCGAGCATTAGGGTACAGCGGTTGTACCCTAGCCGATGTTTGGGGATATTTTTTTTTAGGGTACATATGTCGTACCCGCCGAATCCAGGAGGTTAAATATTTTATTTTGTGATTTATCGTTGTTAACCGAATCATGTATCTTATGAGTAACTGCTCAAAAACATTTCATCAACCACTACATTATACTTTTTGAAAATTAACAGAAAAGACATCTTTATATAAATCAATTCATTAAAATACAGCAAAATCATAAGTTAAAATAGATTTATAAATATAGCAATACTTTATGAATATAAATTTAAAATCTTCTAATTATAGCCCCATTTTATAGTGATAATTTGACAAATTTCTGCATAGTTTTAAATTTACATAATTATTAGCTGATATATTTTAGTTTCTTCAGTCTTTATGGAAATCTTTTTTATTTGAAACAATGTAACATTTATGCAAAATATAATTTGTTTTATGTTTTAAGAATTATCAATCGTGTACATAGATAAATACAAAGAAACTGTTAATAAAGGTCAACTATTCTTTATTAACTGACAAAAAAAAAAAAAAAAAAAATCAAAAGAATCATCTGAAAATAAACATAAAATCACCAGCAAGAATAAAACCCTGGTAGTTATTTTCAGGAATTCATCAGTTTGAAACCACTGCGCCAACTTCAATCGCACACATTTTCCCACAAAATTGCAGCCTGTGAATGAATGCAGAAATGGGAACTTCTTCGCAAAGTGAGAAGTCAGTGGCGAAAAAAATAGTTCCATTTTTCATGTGGATTTAATAAAAAAAACAAGTTTTACTGGAAACAGCTGAGTCATATTCACATTATCTAAAACAGAATAATATTGTATATTAATCTTTAAAAAATACCCAAGACGTTTCTGAGAAAAAAAATATGCCGAATTTACATCATGCAATTTAATTTAAAAATGGGTTTGTATATTGCAAAATATACTGCACATAGAAAGTCTACCTTGATATAAATGTATATATAACACTAGAACCTGGCAAAAAGAAAAGTACCAAAATTTTTACAGAGCATATCGCACACACATCTATCTGCAGTTTCCCATCCCGGCATGAAAATCCTTCATGTTCGATCTATATCAGAATGAGTTCCAACAATCTTATAAAATTTTCACATATGAAATCATTTGGTAAAACAATGTCACATCTGCAAATTTATGCTACATGATATGTTCTAGAGACTGGCCCTAATATGTGTGCCTGGTATACTTAACGCATCAAATGAGATCCATGGATCACATAGCATAATGTTTGAATCTGAGTTTTCTTATCATAGTGACCATATGATGCAGAGGTGTTTTTTGGGCGCAGGAAACATGACACACATTGGCTTCTGCTCCTCCTTTGCTCATACCACATTAGCACCATGTTGGTCCATGTCAATCCCCTTGAGACAATGAAGTTACCACATAGCTTAGTCTGTTTTCATGCAAGAAATACTTGTTTACTATCTATGAATATCTAACAACAATGAACTAACGATCTGTGCTTAAAAACACTTTAGAGAGAAAAAATTTTCATGCCACAAACATACTTTCCAGCAAATTGAGTCAAGAAATACTTGCTTAAACACTCTTACAAGTGAATTTATTATTGCATGTCTAACAAACAAAAGATTTTTTCCCAGTATGAAGTAACATATGTCTGTTTAAATTACTGCTACGAGAGAATTTCTTGTTGCAAGTTTCACACACAAAAGGTTTTTCACCAGTATGAATTAACAGATGGCTACTTAAATTAGCTTTAACAGAAAATTTCTTGTTGCATATTTGACACACAAAAGGCTTCTCTCCAGTATGAATTAAAAAATGCCTTCTTAAATCACCATTTCTTGGGAATTTCTTGTTGCATATCTCACACACAAAAGATTTTTCACCAATGTGAACTAATAGATGCTTTCTTAAATGATCCTTTACAGTGAATTTCTTGTTGCATATTTCACACACAAATGGTTTATCGACAGTATGAATTATGCGATGTGTACTTAAGGCACTCTTGTAAGAGAATTTCTTGCTACATATATCACATTCGAAAGGTTTCTCACCAGTATGAATTAAGAGGTGTCTGCTTAAGTGAAACTTCTGAGAGAATTTCTTGTTGCATGTCTCACAGTTAAAAGGTTTCTTACTTGTATGAGTTAATAAATGAGTGCTTAAATTACTGTTTTGAGAGAATTCCTTGTTGCATATCTCACACACGAAAGGTTTCTCACCAGTGTGAATTAATAGATGCCTGCTTAAAGCATTCTTTTGAGAAAACACTTTGCTGCATACATTACAAACAAACGATTTTTTTTGCTCCAAGTCAGAAGCTATTTTCCCTGAAAACTCTTGCACAGAACTTTTTTGCTGCATATTTCGCACTTTAAAAACTTTTTGAGTTATGTGATGTAGTTCATCAACAATCAGTGCTTTTTGTATCTGAAAAACGTAGAAGAAACACAATCTGCCACCTTTTAAAATTCCTGCAAAAGAAATTAAGAAGAAACTAACTTATTATAAAATATTAAAGTGCAGAAAACTGAAATGAAATAAACTACCAGTTATTTGATGTTTGCCGAACAAATAGAGTGTCAGATAAGTTTTTAATCATTATTATTAAGTTCCCATTAATTACTTATTAAGTGATAATTTAAGTATTAATTATTAGTTTGTAAATATTTAAACTATAACTAGAATTAAAATAAACAATTGTCACCATAAAATCGTATAGTCGTCACCATATCGTAAAGAAAATATAAATTAAAATTAATGTTATTAATAAAGAATAAATGAAATATTTATAAACAAAGCATTTATAAATAAAAATATTTTTTAAACAATTTATAAATAAAAAATACAGTAAACTTAAAAAGAAAATTTTATAATTTCATATCATCTTTGAGAAAATGATGCATTCTAAAAACAATGAGGATAAAATAATTTATATTCATTGCAAGAAACTATAATACTTAGAATTCCTCAAAGTTTAACCCTTTTAAGACTCAATCTAATGTATATGATTATTAGGAAAAACTTTTCACATTACTAATACATTTTACAGAGCAATAATTTAACCATTTATTAGCATTTTAACAATGTTTAAAGTACTATATAATAGAGTATAAATAAAACAAAACACATTTTCTTTAAAAGTTTTAAAATACAGCTTTGGAATGCGTTTTTAGATCTGTGTTTGCAAATTCGAAGACAAAATGTGTAAATAATATCATTAAGTAGATTTAAAATGTAGCATCTTATAACAAAGTCTGTAAAGAGTACAGTAGTAAGGATAGAATAGCAGATGAGAGGAGAAAAAAAGAAATATTTCATTAAAAATCAATTTAAAAAAAAAACCATTCAGTATGATTAATGAAATTTATCAAAGGAACATCATTAAACATTAATAGTATTGCAATTATGTGCGTTTAGAAACAGTATAAAAATTTCTTTTTAAGAGCAAGATTGTAGAATTTAATATAAAATTGCAGAAATCGATTTATAAAAACTAATAGTGACTTTATATATCGGGTTTATGATGCTTCAAACAGTGTTATATATCGACCAATTTAAGACATTGTAAGATTACAATATAGATTGGATTCAAATATCTTACGTTAAAATGTCCTTATATTTCCAAGTCAGTATTAAAACAATGATATTTTCTTAACTAGTTTCTTTCACAACACTACTCTTTTTACATACAGTATATTTAGGTAAAGTGGATATGAAAAAGGAAATCATAGAAAAAAGTTTAAATATCATACAATTTGAATTCATTTATCAATGAAATAATGCTTTTCAAATCAATCTATTCAATTCAACATAATCAGCAATAACACCTTAGCACTGTTGCCATCTATTAAGCACTTTTTATTTATAAAAGACAATTGTGTTGCATCATTACCCTTAAATTAAAAATGTGAATGGAATTGAATGACATTACTGAAGATTTAATAGCTTTAAACATAACAGAAATTGAAAAATTAATTGATAAAAAATATTGAAACAAATTTTGTTTTTAAATTATTTTTAAAAAAGTACATTTTCAAATTACTTTAATCTGTCATATTTTCTATTAATATTTACGACTTGCAACCTATCTAAATTTTGACGAAAGAAAATTAAAAAAAAAAGGAACTATCACAGTACACTTCCTTAAATCCGCAGAGCTTTTGACAAGAGGTTGTGCGGATTATAGAATTTTGCAGATTTCTGGTCACTGCTTTGTTTACATTTTTATACAACAATTTGAATGTAATAATTAATGTAAAGGAGATTATAATGAATGCTTACAATAAAATATTAATATAAGTATTAGACTAAAATAATAAAAATTTAGATAATTTTTAAAATGATTAAAATATTAAAAGCAAAGGTCAAGTTAATAATCAATAATGTATCATTAATTATTCATTATAGCGATGATCTGTATTTTTCTTATATTATTCAATGAAACTTGCCATATATAGGTACATTACAAATTCAGAACAAAATCATTAAAAAAGGAAGTTTTATTTCAGGTTTAGCCAGACTTAATAACTAAAGAAGCTTGATTAATACATAAATATATTGAATAAGAAGACTGTGATTACCAATAATATTTTCTCTTTTTTTCTACTTCCTAAATCAATCCTTTCTTATCAAATATGTAAAATCTATTCAGCTCATATTCTCAAGATACAAAGTTTACAAAAGTAAAAATAATAAATTTGACTGATTTATATCGTGTTGTTCCATTGATAAGCATAGTATTGATATACATTTTTCAGCAATACTGAATGGAAGTTTTAAAGCTAAATAAGGAAATGTTTAAAAAAAATCAAAGACATATTTCAAAGAATATATAAATTTAGATACAAAACTGATGTTAATTTTTAAATAAATAATAACAAAATACCACACATTAAAAAAAATTCCTTACTCATTTTTAATACTTAGACTGACTTAACTTGTTTATATATACTGAAATGAATAATACAAAGACAACTTTTTGATATTAAGATGCATATTTAAGACAAGGGTTAGAAAAAAATAATCTGTTTATTTGTTTTAACCACTTTTTTTTCCAAGTTCAAACATTTTTTTAAAAAATATATATTTACTTCCTCCCAGGATTGCACTTATACTGTAAAGTGAAAGCTTTGTTCCTGGATGGTCATCCTGTGTGTTTTTTGTTGTCATATAAGTACTATAATTTTCGCTTAAAAATAATTTAAATTAAATAATTACAATTAATTATAACTAACTGTAAAAAATTGAAATCAATAAAAAAGGTAAACACTTTTAGTAAAAGCTAGTATGGCTTAAGTTCCATAAGTAAAATGCTCTGCATAGTGATAAATTATTGATACCTTGAAAATCTTAATACACAATCTTTTCATTACTAGTACTATAAATAAATATATGATGTAGTTTCATAAATATAATATACTTTCACTTGACCATTCAAAAAAAATTCTTTGAAATATTTCTGTGAAATGTCTGATTTTTCTATTAGAACACTACATAAACAATTATCTTTTATTGAAAATAAAGCTTATTATAAAGAATTCCAGAAATGATCTGAATTCAGCTGTAAAGTCTTTATACCTTTCAATAAATATTCTGTATTGTCAACTGACATTTCTCTAAAACTGTCAGATTAAAAAAAAAGTGTCAGAAAAAAATAAACAGAAATACCTATTTACCAGCTTTTTGGACTCCTGAAAACATTGATCTTAAAACAGAAAATAACTTCGATGATAGTTATCATCCATTAAAACAGCCATTATATTTAATACACAAGAATTTTTTCTGAGCTATGTTATAATATGTATTGTTGTTAATTATCTAAACTAATTTAACTAAAATCTTTTCATGCACTTTTAAGAGACTTTTCTCTATTATGTCTCAAATGCAAACCTTGCCTTGATTTCTCTCTTACTTCCTCATCACATGTAAATAGTAGGATCTATTAATCAACAGAAATTTTAAATATATTTTAGTTTAAAGTAAACATACGTTTCACCTAGCAACCAATTTTTTTAATATCCTCTTATTTGGCTTCATATCTTGAGTTTCTTTTTTTTTATTCTTAAAAGGTAATTTCCCCAATCAAAAAAATTTTACATGGCTTGACTGAAAATTTTAAGATCACTTTATATTATTAATTGCAACTAATCTGTGTTTTCTAAAAAAAAAAAATTGAAATAATGAATGTTTTAAATTTATTTTTACTTTGCTTAGTTCACATGCTTTAAGTTTTCTCTTTAGAGCTTCAGATATATTTCTCAACATATGCAATTTGCATTCTACATGCATACAAACATGACTTAGACTCACTGTGTCTTCTAATGACTGCTGAGATCAAGGCCGTAGCCAGAAAAATGTTTTGGAGGGGATTTGGAGCCATAAATTTTATTAATGTTCTATTTCAGATTTTATTATTATTATTAAATGAAAGCAGCCCAGTATTAAGGGTACTATTAAGCTTTATTGTTAATTCACAAATAATTGAATTTATAATAAAATTACATAGGAAAATGTAAACTTTTTCCATTACAATTGAAAATACAATCTCATTTGTATGCATCTTAGGTGACTACAGACATTAATGTCAACCAAATTACATTTTGACATTTTATACACATGTTTTTAAAAATTCTATAGCCAAAAATGTCTTCCTAGTAGTATATGTTAAAAAAGCTTTGTAAATATATCAATCATTTCATTCTTCAAAAATTTGGACTAAACAAGTCTGGCAATCTGTGTTTGACTGCTTCTTCTAATTATTTTATTTTAATAGTGTTACCATTTCACTTTTACTGACTTGAATTCTGAAAAAAAAATCCAATGAAGATAAAAAGATTTCTTTAAATTCCATTTACATTTTAGCATACTAACAGAATCAAATAATAATTACATGTTAGCACAGAATGTTGATTTCTGAATGCCGATTATAGTTTATTTACAAATTTATTTTGATTAATTGGACTGATAGTTACTGGCATAATCAATCTGACAGAAATTTCGGAGGGGTAGCAAACTCTGTTGATCCCCCCCCCCCATTAGCTATGACCTAGGCTGAGATAAGACTGTTAAAAGCAGAAATTACTAAAACTAAAATTAGAAACACTAAAACCATGCTTGCGACAACCCTGCTGTTAAAAGAATAAAATCATAATGCAAAACCCACAATCCAAATGTAGAAATGTAAAAAAAAAAAAAAAAATGTTTACAAAACCCACAGAGCAAAAAAATTCACATCCAATTATTCATTAGCATACAAAAGAAAGAGTGATCAAAGGAGAGAATTACTTAAGATTAGTTCATCATAGATGCTTTGAGGCATGATGTAATCCTTAGTAAATTATGACTAATCGAGATATCTATGTAGTAAAAGAACATTTTTAACTTGAATCTGCTATTTTGTTTTTGTTTTTAATAAGAGCTTTCAAAAAAGCATTTTTTTCTCCAGTTATTTTTTGAAAAATTAGCTACTCTACCATGTAGATTCATATCTTATAAGGAATGTTTAATTGATTAAAAATGTTTGTCACTTTACAAATGTATTAATTCATCATTTTTCTAAAGTTTTACTTGTAGTTTCTGCATAACATGGGTTTTGTATTTTTCAATAATGTGTAAACTAAATGCAAACATAGTAAAAAAGAAACAAACAAATGTGCAATAAATGTGAACGTAGTAAAAAAGAAAGAAACAAACAAACCACTGTGGTTAGAATATGTATATATATATATATAAATACTTTTATAAATACATCCAAAGTTATTCAGACAATACCAATAAAAGAACCAATGAAACCAGTATTGTTACAATCGTATTGTTAAAAACAGTTGAAGTTTGAAGAGAAATAGAAGGCAGATTACCAAATTACTATCCTATAAATAAAGCCCCCATGTTTAATTACATTTCATACGTGTTTACACCAAACAATTTTGATACAAAGCAATGACCAGAAAGCCACAAAATTCTAAAAATCACACAACCTTTGTTCACAAGCTGTGTTTGTTTTTGAAAGGAGTCTAGTGTATTTGTTACATTAGCTGTACTAAGAAAGTATTGATTTTCTGTTTAAAAAAAAGTTGAAATTCAGTTAATTATTCAATAAAGGAGAATTGAAATATTAAATCAAGAGTTCTCAAGAAAAAGTAAATGAGCCATTTTTCATACGAGTTTATAATAGATCAATTTCAACTGATGCCACAAATAGCAACCAACTTGACAACCTTTGTTTGCCGGTCAGTTTTTCTAAATTTTCTCCACTTTGATTTGCTAGGCATTAATACTGACTAAAAAATTGATGATTTTTGACTGGTAAAGCCCAGTTCACTCCAAAGAAAGTCAAGACCAGGCCTCATCTGACAAGAGATTCTTTTTTTGGTGCTGTTTGCACCTAACATCGAGACCTTGTGCAAAAAAATGAAAAAAAAAAATTATTTTATTTATTATTTTTTCTATTTTTGGACAGGTATTGACTTAAACAATTGTTTTAACTTTTCCCCGATTTTTAACAGCATAAGATAGGGGATCAACAATATATATGTGAGCATGCATGGTAGATAATTTAATGGTTAAAAAAAACTATATTCAAACATAAAATTACAGTCAATGTTTTATAATCTGCACAAGCTGGGGCCACAGGTTGTGTGGATTATGGAATATTGTGGATTATAGAATGTTATGGATTATACGTCATTTTATTATTCCTAGCGAGCATTTTAATTCTATAGTCAGTTGAATAAAACTTATAAATATGAAATCTAGTAATAAATTTAATATGCTGTCTCAAAAAATGCTGTTAAAATATTATTTTATATTAAAAAAAACTTATATAAATATGCACTTAAATGAAAATAATTACATATGTTGTGTAATACAGTTTGTTTTTTATTGTTAATAAAATAAAAGAGTTATATTTAAAAAAAGTATATGTTTTACTATGATTTTTTCAACTTTTTTACTATTTGTTTTAAAAAATCATTTTTTAATCACAAATTTGTAAATCTTTGTAATTGTTTACATTCATAAAGTAATGCAAATTACGGGTGCCTGGATCCTTGAATGTATTAAAAAATTAATAAAATGCAAACTACCTAAATATTAAAAAAATTCCCCCTGTCTGAATAAAAAAAAAACTTTTTTTAACAGCAAAAGACTTTTGTTCTTTAATAATAACAATAATAAAATATTCTATGCATGGTTTCTTTGTGCATAACAAAACAGTAAAAAAATCTATCGAAAGGAGATTATACAATTTTGATAATGTTTGACCACCAACATAACAAAAACTAGCTATACTTTGCTCTCTCATTTTTCTTGATTGTATTTCTTTTTGTGGGATGCTAATAGCTTAGTTTAATAAAAAGTTCTAATGCACCCTAATTTACCATTAATGCAGCTAGCTAAAAATTTCAATGAAATTTGTCTATCAATGAAGATATGTATGTATATTTACAACAACAAAAAAAAAAACAAGTTTTTCCATTCATTTTTTTTTTCAATTATTATTATCGGTTTGATTACAACTATCTAACATGTTTTCCTGCACTCAAACAATTTTATGAAATAACATTTGAATAGTTTTTTGGTTTTGCTTTATTTTAAAAGCTCTTTTGAACATTTTTTACCTTAAAAATTTATGAAATGCATCACTTCATGTACCAATTGATTTCTGTGAATAGACATTAATGTTAATAGTTAGTATTGAGGAAATTTTATAGAAAATTTCATTCATAATCATTCATCACACATACTTTTGCCAATATTTCAAGTAGTCAAAGCAGAGAGGGGAGACTTGTGTCTTATTTTTTAAATTTTGCGATAGTTTTATTAAAAGCATAAAATATCACCGAAAAGTGTGAAGAGATAAAATATGAAATAAGATAAAAGGAATGAAAAAAAAATCGCATCATTATTTTACTAAGCTCTATTTTTATTTATGAAATTTGATGCATTTCATCAATTGTTTTCTGAGAACTTTAAACTCAGAAATCTGTATTCAAACTAATTGACACCAATTTTATTAAAGGTGCTAGTCTACTTTTCCTCTGTACTATTAGATTGATGTGTGTTTGATGCATTCTTATATTCAACATACCTCCTAAAGTATCCATCACATCTTCCTGAATGAATATTTTTAAGTTCTTTTTTCAGTGTTCTCTTCTTAAAGAATATCACCTTTTTCTTAACTTTCAAATTATTTCTAAAATATTTGTAAAATTTTAAAAGAAGTGTTAAAATTTTATTTCAGTTTATTAGTTTTTGAAACATAAAATATTAAATTGAACATAAATTTTAGAAATATTTTGACATTTAAGAAAGAAAGTGGCATCCTTTAAGACGAGAACACTGAAAAAAGAGCCTAAAAATATCAATTTCTGAAGGAGATACATTCCTCAAGGAGATATGTTGCATGAAAGGATGCAAACACCCATACCCATAACATTACCGAGGGGAATTCGGCCGCTGAGTGACAAGCACCCTCAACTGTCAGTCAAAGAACAACATTTGGTCATTTGATTTAATACATTACAAAAATAGGATTATCCAACTTTCCAAAAATTAAGCATATGAGACAGTGGCGTAACTACAATGGGGCAGATGTAAATGGTGTCACCACTCCCTGTCCCATCCGTCACATTTTTTCAATCAGAATTTTACATTATTACAAAAAATGACCATAACATTCCTTATTTATCTTTTGTCCTCCTGTATAAAAAAAATCACAGGGGAGACTTAACTGAACCCATAATCTGTGTAAGCCAATGCAATGACTGTATGTAGAAGATAAGTCTTTCTTTTGAAATTTGCTTTTGCTACCCATTCCTTGAAAATGTTGCTTTTTGTTCTCTGGTGCATACTTTATTTTAAAAAAATTCACATTCTCAAAGAAAAAAAAAGAAAAAAAAAACTGTTGCGTTGTGCACTAGAATTTTTATTTTATTTCAGAATTATTTTCCAAAACCTCATAAGATAATCTTACATAGATTTGTGAAAAGAAATTAGATGTCCCCCTTTAGAGGGTGACACCCAGGGCGAACCCTCCCCTCCCACCACTTGCTATGCCACTGATATAAGAGAATGTAAGCATGGCTATTCTGAACATAATTCTGAGTTTTAAAAAATGTTCTGAAAATTACTCCAGAGGAGAGGACGGGTAAATTTAAGAATGAAAAAGAAAATGGTGCAAAGAAATTGAATTCCACTAAAAAGGGAGAAACAAAATGACTGATATGGAAAAACATAGTTAAAATAACCCATTTGTAGCAAATAATTTTGTTTGGCACCACTAGTGCAAGATTATAAGAATCCACATAAGTGACAATTTTCTAGATTTATTCAAATGGCACAAACATTTTTTAACAGGTAATTTTATTTAATGAATAATGAATGCAATGAAATAAATCAGTATAACATAGAAAGAAGACACATTATAATACATATAAATTTTCTGTATTGTTCCAATCGAAAAATTAGAAAGCAACTTAATACTAAATAAGTGGTATTACATAACAACTACTTCCTCAACTCTGTTTAATGTGGGACATGTATAAGATTAAAAAAAATAATCCTCTAAGTAGTAACATTGTTGTTACAGTGTAACTTCTCAGCATGAAAATAGACGATTACCGTTTTTCTAAATGAAAGAAAACAACGTAACATTTTCTTTTTAATCAGTGCAACTACAATACTTATTGGCAACAGATCTCATATCATGAAGACATTGGAATTTCAGATTCTCGGTTTCGTAAACTGTTTTGATATTTTATGTAATTTTTAATAAATTTTACATAACAACTTCAGCATGAGATTAATAACTTAAAAAATTATTTAATTTCAATAGAATAGAATACAATTAAATTGAGCAACACAATGTTTTAAATGAACTGTTAATAAAAATTGAAACGAATTCCCTGTTTGGAAAAATAAATTTGAATAATATACATCAAACTAATTACAAATGAATAAATAAAATTATCTGCTATAAATAAACAGTAATACTTTAAATAACTATCGGTAGAGTATAAGTTCCAATACATGAAATTTTGTGTAGTCATATTATCAAACTGCAAATTGTAAAATTTTAGTTATAAAGGATAACAAAAATAATATATCTGAGCATTTACTTATTTTAGTAAAGAGGGTGAGATCAATAAATTCATATTTTAAAAGTTACTTGATACATCAGACAAGATAAAACACAAGACGCCAATTCAAGAATGATTCGTGACTTTTGACACTATGGAAATTAAAAAAGAATTATTCATTGAACTCGAAATGGTGAAATGCAAAATTAAACTGCGAAAAAAATTATATCCAAAGGCGTATTTAATCGCTAAATTCGCGAATTCTTACTAATGTTTATGTTCTTTTTTTCTAAATAAATGTTTTGTATTATTAGCTAAAAATTCATTGATTGAATCATTATTCATGATTTAATTCTTCCTCTGTGAATCAATCATTGTGTTAGCGTCTCTTTTTCGAAATATTACCTTTGGTAGTGTTCTTCTCTCGTTGTGCATCTGCTTATTCTGATTAGCTTAGAGAATGTAACAACTGGAATAAAGTAAGTTTTATAATATGTATTATTTATAATGCTAGTAAGTAAATTGCAGTTCATAAAGTGCTTTTCCCAAATTTTCACATGCATCCAAATGATCGTTGAATATAAAGAAAAAAAATGGCAAACGCGACAGAAAAAATATATAAATTGCAACCTTTTTCTTATATAAAGCCTTTTGTGGCGTTCAAAGTTTGTATATCTTTTTAAAACCTTTTTTTTTCTGAAACGTAAGAAAATATTTTGCATGTGATTATGTCGCAATGTCACGTTTTAAATAATCATGGACTGTATTTTTAATAGACTGTAATTTTTGAAATTCTTTCTTTTAAAAATGTTTTTCTTTTCACAACATTGTTTTCTGTTCATTTAGTTAAATGTATTGTATTTCTGCTAGAATAAGAGAATTCAAATGTTGTTTCTTATTTAAAAGATTTTTTTGTGGACCACATTTTCATTTTTTTCCAAAATTTTTGGAACAACCTGTATGTCTGCAGCCTAAATGAACACCCACTCTAGACTTTTTTTTTCTTTTAGTGGGTTTGAAAACTATCTTGCTAAATAAAAAAGATCAGTAACATTTAAAATTTTTCCTGAGATGTAACCATTAAAAATGTTGTACTATATTTTCTGCTGTAATTCCTGCCTGTCAAATAAGTAGTACATGGCTATCTTTTTCTTTTATTTTTTCAATTTCTTCAACATATCTCTTTGATTTTAAAATATTTCTTTTAAAATGGAACACGATATTATTCACCTGCTTTAATTAACAGAAAAAACAATGAAATTTAAATTTTACAAAATAAAAAAAAAAGATTTAAAACTATCCTTTTTTTAAAATAAATCAAAGTAAAGAATTTAGATAATAAATTATGAAAAAAAAGAGCGTTCAAATAATTATTTTGCCTGTTAAAAAAAAAAAAGGCAAACGCGACAGAAAATATGTATAAATTGCCATTTTTTCTTTTATAAATAAATATATTTTATATTGTGCTGATTATTTTTGTAGAGTGCAAAATTTGTAAGTGTAACAAAATGTTTTTTTTAAGTGTAAGAAAATATTTTGCACAATTATGATAATAACGCAATGTCACATTTTAAATAATCATGGTCTGTATTTTTAAAAGACCAAAATTTATGAAAACCTTTCTCTAAAAATTGCTTTCTTTTCACAACATTGTTTTCTGTTTCTTTAATTAAATGTATTGTATTTCTGCTAGAATAAAAGAAATCAGATGTTATTTCTTATTTAAAAGATGTTTGTGTGGACCAAATTGTCATTTTGTTTCAAAAATTTAGGAACAACCTGTGTGTTTATTACCTAAATGATCACCCACTCCAGACTTATTTTTTTCTTTTGGTGCATTTGAAAACTTCCTTGCTAAATCAAAAGGAACAGAACATTTTAAATTTTTTCTGAGATGCCACCATTAAAAAGGTATTATCAGTTCGCAGCCAGAATTCCATTCTAGGGGGGGGGGGGGGTTGAGTTCCTGATAAAAGTGTTCGCCGGCTATTTGAATCACTGGTTAATAGAATCAGTATTTTTAATGAATCAAATTATAATGCATTTTTTCTGCTGTTACATTGGTCATGTTTCATTTAAACACCATTTACAATATTAGAGTTAGAAAACATAAAAGTGATCAGTTTTGACTGCCTGCATATTTGGTTATTAAGATTGGCAACAGTTTCAATGAATGATGTCATGCAGTGTGCATGTGGTCACTTGTACAGTACATTTAAAAAAATTCTCTATCTCTAGTGTATATTACTGTTTAAAATCAAATGTTGATTTGTTCCCAAATATACCCAACACACCTTGTATGATTCAATAAAATTACAACCAATACTTCTTTCCTGTGAGGACTGTTGTGAGTGCATCTTCGAGAGCAAGCATAATTATTCATTTCCACATTTACAAACTAATGGAATATTGTGTTCTTTAAATTTGTGTACAGATTCCCCCGCCCCCCCTACGAAACAAATAGATCAAATAAAACACTGATTGCAATAATTTTTTCACTCACAATCAAAAACCGCTTATAATCTGATTCAATAAAGCGGCGGATTCGGAAATACGCCATTATGTTTAAATATTAAGTTTAGTTTTGATTCATATAAGTGGCAATTATAGTGGTCTTTCTTGCACTGGGAGGGGTTTTAACCCTAAAAACCCCTCTTGGCTGCGCCACTAGGTATTTTTATATTTTCTACTCTAATTCCTGCCTGTCAAATAGGTAGTTCATGGCTATCTTTTTTTTTCTTCTTTCAATTTTTTAAAAATATCTCTTTGATTTATAAATATTTCTTTTAAAATAGAACACGATATTATTTACCTGTTTTCATTAACAGATAAAACAATGAAGTTTAAAATTTTACAAAGTAAAAAACAGATTTAAAACTATCCTCTTTTAAAAATGAATCAAAGTAAAGAATTAGATCATAAATTACAAAAAATAAACTGCTAAACAAACCCCTCATAAGCTATGATAAGTAAATAAACTATACTAAGTATTATTATTATTACATTATTATTCTTGTTAGCTTTGCTAAGCTAACAATCTGTAAAAAGTTCAGCATTAATTTAATGTATACAATTGGTATCAGTCTTGGTTCCTGACTTGGCATAGATAATGGACAATTAATATGAGTTACTTTCAATTAAATAAATTTTATTATTTATATATTTTTTTTACTTCAATGTTTTATTATTATTATTTGCAAACAAATAGTTGACAGTATTTTTTTCTTTTCAAATCCTTGAAAAATTATCTTTAATTTTAAACGGTACTAGTTGGTTATCCCGTCAACCAAAAAACTATCGTCAATTTATAAGACTAAATGCTTATAATCGATGATTATGAATGTCACATTCATATGACATTAAATACGGTACTCATGTTTAAAACGTCAGGAAATGATTTTTAATTTCACTTTTTAATTGTATTTTTATTTATGTTTTACTAATTTATTTGTTCTTTCGTTATTTAAACTAAAAATTATGTCAACATGTATAACTTGGCTGTTAGTTTGGCGATTTTTATAATTTGGTGAAAACGGTTGACAGGATAACCAAGTAGTACCTTTTAAACTAAATGTTTTAGAATAAAAAAATTGTCTTTATAACCATGAAATTTTAAATTTTGTTAATTAAAAAAGATTTCTTAAGAAATAACTTAAAGCATAATTTTTATAGTGCATACATTGCAATAATTACAGTATTTTACTTCTAAAAGAAAATCTTGTTTATCTAAATGAAATTATTTTTTTAAATGTTATGTAAATTTTAACATCTTTAAATTCTAAAATAATAAAGTATTCGGCCAGCAGAGTTATTCAGTTGATATCTGTGTGCGGATTATTTGAAGCAACTATGAATTTTGTCAAAAAAGTATATTGCGACACACAAAATTTTGTGTCATCATACAATCAAATTACAAGGTCTGGAATTTTCAGAAGAATAACTAAAGAAACATAAAATTTATTTTAGTAAAGAGGATGGATCAGTCAAGGATCTATAATTCACGCACCCATAGTCAGCAATTTTCTATAATTCGCGTTACTTTACGAATGTAAACAATGAAATAAACAGTAAAGTAAATTTACAAATTTGTGATCTAAAAAGGAATTTTAAAAAGAAATAATAAAAAAAATTAAAAAAAATCATAATAAAAAACTCCCTTTTTAAAAACATAACTTTATAAGGAGTAAAAAACAAACTGTATTATGAAACATATGTAATTATTTTTATTTAAATGCATATAAATAACAATTTTTTCTATAAAATAACTTGAAAAAGGCAATTTTTTGAAATAGCATATTAAATTAATTATTCAATTTTATATTTATCTTTTCATTTTATACTGGATATAGAATTCAAATGCTGTCTAGGAACAATAAAATGAGGTATAATCCAAAATACTCTATAATCCACAATATTCCATAATCCGCACAACCTTTGGCCCCAACTTGTGCGGGTTATAGAATTTTGACTGTACTGAATTTTAAAAATGTTTGCTGTTACAATCAGAATAGGATCATTTTGTCCATTTTATTACAGACCAAATTAATGAATGAATCATGAAAAAAATGGATCGTTCATGAATAATGAATCAGTCGATAAATGCAGTAGTTGACAGGTAAAATTTTTGTCATCGTACGATCAAATTACAAGGCCCAGACTTTTTCACTTACTTGGAAAATTTACACCATTAACAAATTACAAGTTCGACAATTTTGAGAAGAATAACTAAATAAACAGATCTAACCATTAATTTATTTTAGTAAAGAAGATGGGTCAGTATATTAAATTAAAACTAGTTAGATGTGCCAATCCCAAAACTTTCTTCTATCTCATGCATATATTTTAATATTTAAAAAAAATAGTTACTCATTTTAATGCTTTAATAATTTTAATTCAATACCTTGCCAACTTTGATTTTCATCTTAAATTTCCGCTTCAATCAATTAATCGGAGTAAAAACGAATTTCCGTCTCTGCACGAGCCGATGGACAATAGAATAATAAGCAGATTTTTTTTTTTTCAAATTCAGGGAGGACCTACTTGCCTTACCAAAAAATAATCATGTACAAAATGTTTAGTTCAGTTCTAGAACTAACTTCATACATTTTTATGTGGTGCAATATTGAAAATGGCATAAAATTTGGATTCCAGCGCCCCCTTCCGGCAGATTTTTTTCAGATTCAGGGCGATCCTACTAGCCACAGCCATACACTTACACAAAAAATTTCGGTCAATTCGATGCATAACTTCATATACTTTTGGTCGGTACAATATTGAAAATGGCACAAAAATCGCGATTGCAGCGCCCCCTTCCGACGGATTTTTTTCAAATTCAGGGAGGTCTAACTAGGCATAGTCATACACATACACAAAAATTTGGTTCAATTCGATGCATAACTTCATAATCTTTTAGTCGGTACAATATTGAAAATGGCACACAAATCGCGATTGCAGCGCCCCCTTCCGGCGGAATATTACAAAACTGAAGGAGGGCCTGCTTGTCACAGCCAGAAACATTCACAAAAAATTTGGTGCAATTCTATGCATAACTTCATACACTTTTTGATGGTAGAATGGCGACATACAGACAGACAGACATTTTGTAAAAACATGTTTTTTGGAATCTCTGACCCCTAAAACGTGTAAATCCGTCAAAAACCGGAAGTCGAAAAAAATTTCGATTACAATACTTTCTTCTATTGAAGATAGAAGAAAGTAAAAATTATTTCATAAAAGTGCTTGCAAGCTTGAATTGTTTGAGTTCAGGGGGAAAAATGGTACTACTTGGTTATCCCATCAACGAATTTCATCAACCTAATAGCCAAATTATGTATATTGACGTAATTTTTATTTCAAATAATGAAAGATCAAATAAATTAGTAAACCGTTGATATAAATACGAATGAAAAATTTAAATAAAAATCACTTGATCATGTTTTAAACACGTATTTCGTGATTAATGTCACTGAATGTGGCATTCACTATCATCTGTTATTGGCATTTAATCCTGTAATTTGACGATAGTTTTTAGGTCGACAGATAACCAAGAAGTACCAAAACAATACTTAGCAGTAAAGAAACAGAAAATGTAATTGAAAGAAAAGTTTTTTTTATCTTACTGTGTATATAAAAAATTGCTATCTACAATAATTGACAAATTTCATTCCAATTTTCAGCATTGATAGAGTAAATTAGGATGGGTTACAAATTTCCATTATACTAATCTAGAAGAAAATCAGAACATCCCACAGAATGTCGCACAACAGAATTAAAAAAAAAAAAAGAGCAAGAAATGTGTAGTATTTTTTCTTTTTTATTCCATTCAGTTAAGTCGGAAGTCAAAATGTTATCAAAATTTTTTCATCTCCTTTGCATGAATTTTCTAATGATTTGTTTTGTGCAAGCCATGCATAGATCTTTTCATTATTATTAAAGAATAAAAGACTTTATCTATTACAAAAGCACTTTTTTCTTTTAGAAGGATGGTATTTTTTAAATTTCGGAGTAATTTATATTTTAATTAATTTTTAATAATTTTATGTTTGAATATACAATCAGGGATCGATAATCCGCAAATTTCTATAATTCGCGTTACTTTTCAAATGTAAACAATGAAGTAAAAAGTTAAAAAATATAAAAATTTGAAAAATTTTTTAAACAAAAAGTGAAAAAAATCATAATAAAACATCTATTTTTTTTAATATAACTCTTTTCTTTTACTAATAATAAAAAACAAGCTGTATTACGGAACATATGTAATATATATATATATGTAATTATTTTTATTTAAATGCACATATGTATCAATTTAAAAAAAAAATTTTTAAAGAGGCATTTTTGAAATAGCATGTTGGATTAATTAATTGGATTCATTTTTATTTTTTCATATTATACTGATTTTAGAATTAAAATGCTGTCTAGGAATAATAAAATGATGTATAATCCATTATACTCCATAATCCACAATATTCCATAATCCGCACAACCTTTGGACCCAACTTGTACAGATTATAGATCTTTGACTGTAGTTTATTTTTTACCAAAGTTCATATTAAATAATACACCATACATACTTGTGTATAAATCGATCCCTTAACATATGTTATTAAAAATACAGAAAAAGTCAAAACCCCTTGTATAAGTCAAACCCACTCCAAAAAAAATTAAAACTATTATTTTTTTTTTCTCTTCTTTTTATGAGAAAAACCTGTGTAAATTCTATTCTTTTAAATGTAAAAAAGATTCTATGAATGAGTCAACAAGTTTGCATTGCAAGCAAGGATAAAAAAAAAGGTCTCTTTTTTTTCTATAGTAAAAAAAAGGTCCTGGTTCCTATGTAAGTTGACTAATTTGTTTAAAATTTTCAGCAAGTTGAAAAAATAGTAAATTAAGCTGTGCTACAAATTTTTATTAAAATATAATCAGTTATTGAAAAGTTACAATGCCTGCCAAAAAGTCCCCTTAATTGAAATTATTGTAAAGTAGAAAATTATCTGTGGTTTATATTTGCTTATTCAGCTCACTACGCGAAATTGAAAGTTTAGTTAATGCTTACAGAATCAGATTATCAGCATTGAGTAGGTAGTACCTAAATAAAATATTTCGTTAAGCAGAAATAAACAGATAGCTTGTTTTTGAAATAATGTTTTAAAAGAAATAATAAAAAATACAAAAGCAAACCATATACAATAAGACGTTTACATTTTAATCTACAAAGCTTCAAAAATCAGTAATGTATTTAAAAAAAAATGAAATTTTTGAAAATTGATGAAAGGAAGCTTTTATTTGTTTGCAGAAGTATTTCAGAATTTTAAGTTAAATGAGTGAATAATTAAATCAGGTCTGATTGCAGAATTAAATCATCAAAGGATTAGGACAACAAAACATCCATTACGGGATAGGTACTGATATCCTTTTACCGGAGACAATATCATAGAAAAATCAAAATTAGTGAAACAGTGCAAAATATCGGACATCCTCAGTGTAAAAAGCAAAGAGGAAAATTAAGTTTGTAATCTAAAATTTCTTGTAAAGCCGATGGGTTTTCATTTGCTTATTTACTTCAGTTTTCTAATGTTTTTTAGTACAGTAGACTCCCTGAAATTTGCACACCTTCGGACCAGAAATTGTGCGGATTTTAGAATTTTGTGGATTTCTGGATAGTGCCTTGTTTACATTTTTTAAACAATAATTTGACTTTAACTAATAAAAAAACGAAACTGTATTGAATGCTTACAATATAATAAAATATTAAAATAAGTAATAAACTTACATAATAAAAATTTAGATGATTTTTCAAATGATTAAAATATTAAAAGCAAAGTTAATATTCAATAATGTATGATTAAATATTCATTGTATAAAGATGAAATAAAGGTTTAATTATGAAGGGGAGGGGATGAATACATTTTGGAATAACGGAAAAATAGATTCTGTAAACATTAACCACTTTTGGAAATTTCCGAACAAAAATGTTACATATTGATCACTTTTTGTTCAACATTTCTGCAGTCTGACTTATTTCAGCTACTTGTCATAATTTGAGAGTACATTTCTTACAAGTTCCTGATACTTCAGGCGTTATTATCGTATTAAAATTCATCGTTTGATTATAAAAAAAGTTACTGATTATTTTCTGTTCAACGTTTTTGCAGTCAGTCTTATTTGCAGAGCCCGATTAAAGTTGTAGGGGGACCGAAGTCCAGCACTTTTTTAGGGCCCCCACGCAACAAAGTATCCGCTACCCCCCCCTCAAGAATATTTGAAAGGTATCATTATATTATCATATACTTGCTAATTTAACCAAAATAATTTTTTTTTGAGAAAATAATTGCAAAAATGCAATATTAAGATTTTTTTAATTTATTAAATTTGAGTTGTTTATAACAGTGGGCCCAAGGGCACGGCCTAGTTTACTTTTGCAGTAAACAGCCCTGTTTATTTGGGATCTATCTTATAACTTGAGAGGGTATTTCTTACATGTTAACGATGCTTCGGGCATTATTACCATTTTAAAATTCAGCGTTTGATTGCGAGTGAAAATCGCGTTGTGTCTAAATGAATAAATAACTTGAACACTTGTAAGTCTGGACAAAGAATTGGCAGTTACTTCCATATTTAAATCCTTGCAACAAGTGGTGGAAGATAGGAGAGAAAGAAAGGGGAAAATGTTGCAGAAGGAAAAATGTAAGACATTTTGGAATAATTTGTATGATTCCAAAATCTCTTACCATTTCCCCTTCGGAAAAATACTTGCCGAAATTTTCACGGACCTTCGCGAAACATAAAATTTTGCATTAAATCATAATAATGATGAAATGTTTAGCAAACCAACTCATATTGTTAATACTTTAGAGAAATGCATTTGCAGTAATACAATAAAAAAATATCTGATCTTTTTAACGTATTGAAACATTAATGAATAATTAAAATGACGGCATTTCTATTTAAATATGTGTAATATTGATTTCTTAAAATTAAACCTCTGAAAAGCGGTCAGCAAACCAACTTATATTACTATTTCTTCAGGGAACTATATTTGCAGCAAAAATAAGGAACTGATTTTTTACTGTATTAAAACAATGGGGAATAATTAAAATGTGAACATTTCTATTTAAATTTATGTAATTTTAATTTCTTAAAAATGAAACCTCTGAACAATACTCACCTCTAAAGAGCCGTCATTTTTTCGAAGTCGCTTTGACGGGAAACCATTATTCAGAGATTACATTGTATATATTTGTATTGATCGCCACACATTTTATATTACTCCATTTTTATTTATTTCATCTGGAAACTTCCTCCCCCTCTTTGAAAAGCACAATCTGATTTTTGTCAATTATCTGATAAAGAAATTTATTATTTACATTCTAAAATCTTTTTAAATGCTTTTTTCCATGTATTTTTATCTTTTATTTTCATATACTTTAAGATAAAATATTTTCTGTTTTTATAAAATGGGAACAGAATTACCTTAAACAAAGGCTGTCTTTTACACTGCTGTAAGTTTCACATCCTCCCTCCTTATAAAATGACCATTTAGATGGGAGAAGACTAAAAATTGAAAATTTAGCCACAAAATTCTTTATATATTAATTATATCATACTTTCAGTCATTATTTTAATAATAAAGAACAACCACAGCATAAACATTGCTTTTTTTCATTCTATATTAAAAAAATGCACGCTATTTTCTGTTTAAAAACTTCTTATTGTGATTTTTATATATTTATATTAAAAATAATTGTTTCAAAATATTTCGTCTGTTCTCATATAAAAGTATATAATCCAATAGTGCATATGTGCATTGTAAATTCAATATCATTATCACCTCTCATATCTATGCATTGTCTAAACTTTCCCAGAATTTTATTCTTAAAAAAATGTTTTCGCTTCTTTCAACGGAGGTTTCCTTCGTTTAAAATGATGATATTTTCCCTTAAATGGAGTTCGGCATGAGATTACGTAGTTTTAGAACTAAATTTTAATGATAAAAAATGTAACTCAAAAATTCTCTTAAAATTATCTCTTTAAGCTTATCCAGATTACACATCTTAACGTTCCGTCGGGTGCGTCGTTGTAAAAAGTAAAACATTCATTTTTTTTTTATTTAAAACAAATTTCAAGCAGTAGTAAGTGTTAATAACCATTTGTATTCGTTTATTGGATTTCTTTATCCAATTCCTGAAAGTTATTTGTATTTCAGAATGCACAATTAACTACAACTGTAATTATAACGTATTAACGGTGCATGAAATGCGCAAGGTTTATTTTTAAACAGCCTTTAAAAAAGCAAATCTTATGCTTGATATGGGAAGCGACTAATATAGATGAAATACTGGACTAATTCTGTAGATCTGAAATCACTTAATTATTGTATAGTAATTATTATTACTTATTATTCTTTGTAATTGGAGTAGCAAATAGCTTTTTATACATCTAAACTCCTGCTTTAGTAAGTTATAACAAAATAAGCCTATTGCGGAATACTTTCATGAATTATGATAAGAGAGAACGTATATCATATTTTTAAGTTAAATCATTTGTAAAATAAAAATTGATTGTTTTTCCGCTTGTTGTACTATTCGTCACCTGAGAATAATAAGGTTCTATCTGTGTTTTTGAAAAAATTGGCTTATAGTTATAGAAATCTTTATTTGTATCTATGAAAGCATTGTTGCATCAAAATGATGTTAGATATGATTTACATATAACATTACAATTATATTATGGCATTATTTTAATTCAGAAACGCCTTCATAGATACAAATAGAACATTTTTATATAGATAAGTCATTTTTTTCCAAAACACACATAAAACCTTATTATTCTCAGGTGACGAATTTACAACAAGCGCCCGCTCATGCGATGAAAATTTGCGCGCCCGGCGAAGGATTAATACGATACTCATTTCATTCTGTCACACTTGTATTTCTGGTATGTCTTTGCTTCTAGATGTGACAGTAAAGGACATTTAACACAAAGCTTAATCTAACAAACATTAATTTTCAGAATCTCTACAAGATCAAATAAGAAATCTTATTTATTACACCACATTTCTAAATTTTGTGTATAAAAAAAACTGTTAAACATAAAAATTTTGAAGTAGTTTATTCTTAGTCCCCTTCTACAATTTTACAAAAAATATCTTCATGTAAAACATTTAAGCTAAATTATTAACAATTAGAATAAAATGTACTAAATATTTATGACTTATTTATTATTTTTAATTTGGTGTTTTATTTATATTGCAGATGCAGTTGTTTGAGAAGTTCAATCTAGCCATACCATAAAGACACTTCAAAACACAAACTGCGTTTGAAGATTATGGGCTCCTTTTCCCGCATTTTCTATATACTAGCGTAATAAAAGAGTTCAGTGGGGATATCCTAAAACTTTTGGATTAGTTTGAAACAGTGGAACTTACTTTGTTCTCTTTTACAGTCTGTCAGATTGGATTAGATTAAGATTACTAGACAACAATTTTTATAACGTTATCAAGTGCTTCGAATTAATTTGTTATTAAGAAAATGTCAATTTTGTTACGATGGTTATACTTTAATATAATGTTTATATTTTTCTACATTCTTGAAAGATTATAATTTTAATGCAACAATGAAATAATCAAAAAATTACTAATAATAATCAATTATACCAATTTTTTCATGCATTGTCAGTACTCTATATGGAAGAGTATTACCTTTTGAATCCCACCTGAATAACCCTTTGCAAGAAGCTTTCAATTGAAAACGTAACGATATCCATAAAATTAACTGTATTTCAGGAGGAAGAAAAGCAGCTTAAGAATAAATAGATATAACTAACTCATTCTCGTTTATTTCTGGAATTATCCATAGGAAACCTTCAATATCTCGATATTATTTTTATTTAAGTGTACGAAGAAAGACAATTATTTGAAATGGTCAAAAACCTCTTTTACTTGTGTGATGTAAATAAAATGTCCTTCAGAAATCTAATTAAACTTTGCAGCTTAGCCTTTCTTTAAGGAATTTCACTAGAAATTTTCCTTGTAAAACATTTGAAAAGAAATCCAGTTTAAAATAAAAACCATCGTATTGAAAGTAAGGAAAAACTATTCCATTTGTGATATGCAATAGAAGACTTTATAACAAATCCAATTTAAACTGACATATTCATTTTCATAGACGGAAAATTTCTTTCGCTTGTGAGGTGTATAAAAAACGATTTTTTCGGATGTCTAATTTAGAGAAGTGTCGTGGTCACACAAAAGAGAAGTTATTCATGTGTGAACTGTGCAACAAGCAATTTTCTCGGGAAAGTTATTTGGATGTCCACCTACGAATTCATACTAATGAAAAATCTTTCTCCTGTGTGATCTGCAAGAGAAAGTTTTCTCGAAAATCTACTTTAAATGTGCATTTGCGAATACATACTAAAGAGCGACCTTTCTCTTGTGAAGTGTGCAAGAAAACGTTTGCTCAAAAATCAACTTTAAATGCGCACTTGCGAATACATACTGAAGAGAAATCTTTCTTTTGTGAAATTTGCAAGAAAGAGTTTTCTTTTAAATCTAATTTAAATAGGCACTTGCTAGTCCATACTAAAGAGAAACCTTACTCGTGTGTGGTATGCAAGAACCGATTTTCTCAAAAATCTTCTTTGGATAAACACTTGCGAATCCATACTAAAGAAAAACCTTACTCTTGTGAGGTGTGCAAAAAAGAGTTTTGTGCGAAATCTGATTTGAATGTCCACAGGCGAATACATACTAAAGAGAAACCATTCTCTTGTGAAGTATGCAAGAAAACGTTTTCGAGAAAAGATTGTTTAAATACGCATTTGCGAATTCATACTAAAGAGAAACCTTACTCTTGTGAGATTTGCAAGAAAGGGTTTTCTTTTAAATCTAATTTAAGCGTTCACATGCGAATCCATTCTAAAGAGAGACCTTTCTCTTGTGTGGTATGCAAGAACAGGTTTTCCCAAAAATCTACATTAAATGCGCACTTGCGAGTACATACTAAAGAGAAACCATTCTCTTGTGAGATATGCAACAAATGCTTTACTCGAAAAACTCATTTGAATAAACACCTTCTGTGTCATACTAAAGAGAAACTTTTTTTTGAGTGAGGTGAACAATAAAGGATTTAGAGATAAATATCATTTGAATGTCTATGTGTAAGTTCATGTAAAAAACAAAACTTTTCTCTTGTGGATTGTGCAAGAATTTGTTTTCTGTGAAATATGCGTTGAATATTCACAAGCGAATTAATATTAAAAGAAAGATTTCTCCTGTGATGTATGTAACAAAAAGTTTTCTTCGAAATCCAAATGGACGGATTTATACTAAAGACAAACATTTCCTTTTTTGAGGTGTGCAAGAAAGGCTTTCCTCAAAAATGTCGGTTGAATACCGATCTGCAATTTCATACTAAAGGAAAACTTTTTCATCTGAAATGTGCAGCAGTTTTCCCAAAAATCTCATTTAAATACCCATTTGCAAACACTTTGTTAAAGAAAAACCTTTCTCTTGTAAGATGAGACGCAATTGATAATTCTCACAAATCCCATTTGAATATTTACTTAAGTTTTCATAAGAAAAAGGAACCTTGTTGTCTAAAAATGTTCAAGAAGAGGTTTTCTCAAAAATGAAATTGAATGACCAACTGCGAATTCACATTGAAAAAACTGTGAGATGTGGAACAGGTTTTTCGCAGAAAATTCATGCCAGATCTACCTGCATGTTCACACTAAACAGAAGCCTTAGTTGTTAACAAAAAAGGCACTACTTGGTTATCCCGTTGATCAAAAAAAAAAAAACCCGCCAAATTATAAGATTAAATGCCAATAATGGATGATTGTGAATGTCACATTCAATGACCTTAAACACAATACACATGTTTAAAATGTCACCAAGTTGTTTCTAATTCCACCTTTTATTTGTATTTTTATTCATGCTTTACTAATTTATTTGTTTTTCCGTTATTTAAAGTAAAAACTATGTCAACATGTATAACTTGGCTATTTGGCGATTTTTATAATTTGGCGAAAATGGTCGACGGGATAACCAAGTAGTACCACAAAAAGTATTCTGGTGGACCTGCTTTAAATATGCATCATCATATCCACTCAAAAGTCCAGGACTTCTGTAACAGACTTCACATGCATTTCTTTTTTAGTCTTTTTTTAGGTGCGTTCGTAAATATGTAAATACGTAGCACCTATTGTTGTCGCTCAGTCCGTCCGTCTGTCCGCATATAACAACGCAAAAACTACCCAACTGAATCGTTTTAAATTTAAAATACATAATTATTACATAATTTTGTCCAGTCATTTCAAATTTTCTGAAAATCGGATGGATAGATCAATTACAGGAACATTCAAAAGGATTCCGTTACATTACGGTCAATGGGAGAAAAAGTTTCAAATGCATTTTAATCGTTTGAAATTTAAAACGTATATTTATTACATAATTTTGTCGAGTCATTTCAAATGTTATGAAAACTAGATGCATAGATCAATTACAGGGACAATCAAAAGTATTCCGTTACATTACGGTCAATGGGGAAAAGAGTTTCAAATGCATTTTAATCGTTTAAAATTTAAAACATAATTGTTACATACTTTTGTCGAGTCATTTCAAGTGTTATGAAAATCGGATGGATAGATCAATTACAGGCACAATAAAAAATATTCCGTTACATTACGATCAATGGGAAAAAAAGTTTCAAATGCATTTTAATGGTGTTACACTCATTTGAACATAATCGAATTGACATGAATCTATGAAGTATGTACTAAAATATACATTCTGTACAATCTGTGATGCAAAGAATATTTATTATTAAATTAAAGGCTCACACAAATGTATTCCACTAAATAATGTTATACGGGGAAACATTGTTTGGGGCGTGTTTTAATTATATTAAACTACTACACATTTTATGAATAAGATATACGTTAATGAAGTATAATAAAAAATACTCCATTCATATTTACAGGAACAGAAAGATTTCGACCACTATATTGTATCTAAAGTACGCTCTACTATATCACCAAGATCTGAGTATTTAAAAACTTCGTTATCGTACGAACGCACCTCATTTGCTACGCTTCACGTGCAATTTCCAACTTGTCTTTACTGTGTTCGCTGTGAAGATTTTTTCAGTCAAATTTGAATTTAAATGTACATAGTCATTTCAGAAGAAATTCTTTGTTTGTGAAATGAAAAATTCTCTTTAACAATGTAACAAGCTATTTTTTTCTGTATTACAATTGGAAGTATTTTGTTCATGCTTAATTTTAATTATAATAATTGGAATTTTAATTGATGTTAAATAAAGTATTTTGCTGTTATTTACTTCAAATTTTTGTCGCTATTTGCTTTAATTTGATCAAAGTAAAATATTGTGATATGCAAATTGGTAATCGTGTTTTTTTATATAAAGATTTTAATATTGATGTTCTGATCAGAACATAAGTGATACCCAGTGTTTAAAATAAGGTAGCGGAATTTGTCCGTAAAATACTTTTGTGAATGCGTTGAAATTTACAAAGATAATTGTTATCCAAATGAACCATAACAAGCTGTGAATATATGAAGAATTGCAGAAAAAAAAAGTTCAATATATATATCAAAGATTTATGTGCTTATGTATGACAGGAATGACAACTATGTAAAAGGAAAAACTATCTTTATTAACCCACGAGTACACACGGTGGGTATATCAGGCCCGGACATTTTTAGATTACAGAGTATAAAACATCCCTTATGAGAAAAATGTGTTTGTCTACCAGTATCTATTCCCAGGGTCGTTCTCTTTTTGTCCTTTAGAATATTTTTAGTCTTAAAAAGTGTATTTCCGGGCATCGGAGACCAACGCTTGCGTTCGCATTTATGTCTTTATTCAACGGCGTTGCTGCAAAAAATGCAACCCTTTGTAACCCGCAAAATACAAAATGGGTTAAATACCACTGGTGCTGAACAGATTCATAATCCCCTCACAAAAATGTCAAAAATTCAGCAGAAAGACATGTCACATATGCCCAGATGCAAAGAATAGAAAATGAAAAATAAAATGCAAAATATGTCAAAAAATGTGTGCGGCTAACACGGCTCCATTAAAATCAATACATGTAAATATTTTTCGTAAAAATGATTCTGAACTTCATATGTAAGTATTTAACAAATATTAATATACAATTTAAATTATAATTAAGGTGACAATTTTAAAGTATTATTTAACTAATCTTGCACTTTTTCATCCTAATAAGTACATTAATTATTTTTGTCATGACATAGTTTTAAATACCTCTTTTTATGCATGTTTTTCCTATATGCCTAATTATACTGCGTAAAAAGTGGCAGAAAAACTTGTTGTTCAAGATTAATAAATAGATTTTTAAAAGAAAAGCGCTTACGGGTTTCCGAGACCCACCGCACGCGCTCATGGAACTATTAAGGGTGCGCGTTCTCCCGGGTTAAACAAAAATCTAACGTTTTAAAAAATGACTAGGTAATATAAAGCTCTCTGTACAGTTGCCAATTCACCAATTAGCAAATAAAGAATTACAGGGTCCTTACTCATGTATTTCTAATTGAGAAAACTCACCATAGCTCTTAGACGTTATAAAACATTAACTAAGTCTCAATGATGTCGACAATGAAACCCGAAGATCTGCAAATACGTTAATATAAAAAGGGTCGTTAAAAGCACATGAAAAGAGAGAGAAAGCGCTATTATTTACTCCATATTAATTCAAGAAATGAGAGATAAAAAGACTTAATAGAAAGAATACTGCCCAGTTAAACTGACGGCATTGAGCTCACAGGCTACACATACTAATTGTAAATTGCAGACTTATATTTTCAAGGGTTAATGCCGTCCAAAAAATAATTAAGGAGGCAAATAGCTCTCTTCCCATCTTTTTAATACATATCTATTGAGCCCCATATATTAATCAGGGATATGCTTTATCACATAAAAAATCTATATCCAAAATTCCGAGCAAATCAGAAAATTTTTAATAAAAACCCATTTATATAATGTAAGACGATTTATCATCTCTTCTTTATATTTATTCATTAAAATTTCAAAACTATTCGGAGATTTGCTTAATCAAAAAGAACCTACGTCCGAAAAATCAAGTCGGATAATTCTCCATAAAAACCCATTTATCAAAATTAAGGGAGGAAGTAATCGCAAGACCCTCTTTATACTTAAAAGACCCCCACAGCTCATTAGAAAAGCATCCTATAACTATGAACTTCTATTCAAAATTTGAAGCAAATCGATTAATTCTGCAAGAAAAATTTTTGCCTAAATTAAGAGGCGTAATCCCACCAATTCCACATTTATATTTATCCAATGAATTTCAAAAAGGACCACGGAATCACCTCATCAGAATGAACTTAATTCTAAAATTTAAAGCAAATTGGAAAATTCTGCGTGAAAAACCCATTAACCTACATTTATGGGGGTTACCTTCCATTTCTCTCATCTTAGACGTATCCAATGAACTCGCAAAACAAATCATGGTGGTGCTCTCATCAGAATAATCCTATGTCTGATATTTGAATGTAATCTGTTGAATTTGCATGAAAAATACAATTATCGAAATTAAGGGTGGAGGATTAGCCCGCATCCCCATCTTTATACTTATCCAATGAACTCCAAAAACTAATCATGGCGTTGCGCTCATCAGAATGATCCTATGTCTAAAATTTCAATAAAATATCATAAATTCTGCATGAAAAACCCATTTATATAAATCGCGGGGAGGGGCATTGGCGCCCCGTTTCCCCTCATTATACTTTTCCAATGAAAACCTAATACTAATCATGGAGGTGCCTCATCAAAATGATCGTGTATCTAAAATTTGAAGGAAAACTCATAATTCTGCGTGAACACATTTGTATAAATGAAGGGTAGAGGCATTAGTCTCCCTCCGTTCAATCTCTTTAAAATTATCCAATGAACAAATAATACTAATCACGGAGGCGCTTAATCGGAATGATCTAAATTTTGAAAGAAAACTGATAATTCTGCAGAAAAACTCATTTATATAAATTAAGGAGAGAAGCATTAGCCCCTGTACTCCCTGATTATACTTATTCATTGAACATTTAAATTTAATCACATAAACGTCTCATCAAAATGATCCTATATCTAAATTCTGAAAGAAAACTGAAAAGTCTGCGTTAAAAACTAATCCATTTATGTAAAATAAAGGGAGAGGCATTAGCTCCTCGTTCCCTCTGTTTATACTTATCCATTGAACACCTAATGCTAATCACGGAGGCGCTTCAACGGAAAGATCCTATATCTAAATTTTGAACGAAAACTGATAATTCTGCATGAAAAGTTCATTATATAAATTAAGGGGAGGGGCATTAGCCCTGCGTTACCCTTCTTTATACTTATCCAATTAACACCTAATACTAATCACGGAGGCGCTACATCAGAATAATCCTATGTCTAAATTTTGAACGATAACTGATAAATCTGCATGAAAACCCATTCATATAAATTAAGGGGAGGGGCATTAGCCCTGCGTTACCCTTCTTTATACTTATCCAATTAACACCTAATACTAATCACGGAGGCGCTACATCAGAATAATCCTATGTCTAAATTTTGAACGATAACTGATAAATCTGCATGAAAACCCATTCATATAAATTAAGGGGAGGGGCATTAGCCCTGCGTTTTTCCTCTTTATTCTTTTTCAATGAACACATAATGCTAATCACGGAGGCGCTTTATCAGAACGATGCTATATGTAAATTTTGAACGAAAACTGATAATTCTGCATGAAAAACCAGTTTTTATACATTAAGGGGAGGGGCATTAGCCCCTCGTTCCCCCTCTTTTTCTTTGTTTAATGAACACTTAATATAAATCTCGGAGGCGCCACATCAGAATGATCCTATATCTAAATTTTGAACGAAAACTAATAATTCAGCATGAAAAAATTACGTACATAAATTAAGAGAAAGGGCATTAGCCCCACATTCCCTCTCTTTTTACTTATCCATTGAACACCTAATGCTAAACATGGAAGCGTCTCATCAGAATGATATTATATCTAAATTTGGAGCGAAAACTGATAATTTTGCATGACAAACCCATTTTTATTAATTAAGGGGAAGGTCATTAGCTGCTCGTCCCCCTCTTTTTACTTTTCCAATGAACACCTAACATTAATCACGGAGGCGCCACATCAGAATGATCCTATATCTAAATTTTGAACAAATACTGATAATTCTGCATGAAAAGACCCTTTATGTTAATTAAGGGGTGCGGCATAAGTTCCCACTTCCCCCTCTTTATTCTTATCCAATGAACACTTAATACTAATCACGGAGGCGCCTCATCAGAATGATTCTATATCTAGATTTTGAATGAAAGCTGATAGTTCTGCATGAAAAAGCCATTTATATAGATTCAGGGGTGTGGCATTAGCCCCCTGTTCCCCCTCTTTATAATTATCCAATGAACACCTAATACTAATCACGGAGGCGCCTCATCAGAGTGATCCTATATCTGATAATTCTGCATAAAAACACATTTATATTAATTAAAGGGATTAATATTAATCCCCGTTTCCCATCTTATACATATCGAATCAATTCGAAAAACTAATTAGACCTAACTAACCTTAATCTAACCTAATAAACTAACCTTATCAGAATATAGCTATATCCAAAATTTAAAGTGAATCGGATATTTTTATCATGAGTTGTCGTTTTACGTACGTACGTACATTCATATAGACGAGCACATACAGTGGTGGCCAAAATTGTGGACACTTTTAAGTCGCTTTCATTACAAAAAATAAAAAAACTACCTATTGCACCCGTCCGGGGAAAGCCCATCGGTAAATTTTGCTATATTTTCGTCGATCATGGCCTCTAGATCCCAAAACCACTGTCCGTTGAAATGTTGATTTACATATATATAGTATATACATATAGATATATCCATATATATACATATATATATCTCAATTTTGTCATGCTGTAACTCTCGAATTTATGAACTAATTAGGACGAATTGTTTTATGTGCATAATATCAAAACCAATGTCTCGACCGAGTTTGTTAGTCAGCTTCATCCACCATCTTGTTTCAAAATGGCGGTCATTCGATGCTTTTGAAATTTTTACGTTTTTTAACTTTGTATACTTATAAGAAAAAATTCCGTTTTACAGAATTAAAACTCTTATATATCATTTTAAACAGAATGTTAGAAACATCAAAAGTCATTTTAAACAGTCAGAAAATCTAAGTTAACAACATAGCTCATTTTTAAAAAAATGTTAGTAAACATAAAAATTTCCATAAGTGTCCGCAAATTCAAATGGCCTCCATTTTGAAAGAGGATGATGGTTGAAGCTGACCAACGAACTCGGTCGAGAAATTAGTACTTCAACCTATGCACGTAAAGAATTTCTACCAAATAGGTTCATAAATTCGAGAGTTACAGCACGAAAAATTTCAGATATCTATATCCATATGTGTATGGATATATATATATAGCAGATATATGCTAGGCAAAATTTCAACGGAGGGTGGTTTTGGGATCTGAGGGGTCACGATCGACGAAAATATAGCAAATTTTCCCGAAGTGCTTTCCTCCGATCGACTGCAAAAGGTAGTTTTTTACTTTTTAGAATGAAAGCCACTTAAAAGTTTCCACAATTTTGGTCACCACTGTAAGCTCTCAAGCTTTAATAGCTTATGAGCTAAAAACGAAACAAACTGTTACCTCAATTTAAGCTTACGCTTTAAGTTTATATTAATGCTTAGCCTTTAATGTAACGTCTAATCTTTATATTATAGTGTCAGCTTTTAACCAATAAAAATATTTGAAATATCTCTTACATGATAATAGTTAAAGTTATGCAAACTGCTTGATTTAATTAATTAAAAAAATAGATACTGACGGACATTAATTTCAAAAAACAATTTAAATTAACTCTAATATTTAAAGTTCGCTACTTTTTAGTATTTAGCGATTGTAATTATCATTAGTTTTAACGAAATCAATATTTAAATGATGTTTAATGAATTAAAGAAGTTAAGTTACTTTCAAAAGAGACCAATGAAATATTAACAGAGTACAGCTTTCAGCCTAAACGAAAATAAACGCCAACGCAGCATCTCTCAAAAACTTTAAATAGATGGAAGTGCGACTTACATACTGTCGAAGACGACATAGATGAAATATGTTTATAGTAAAAAAACTTTTCTAGATAAACTAACTTGCCGACCATGAATGACATATTATAGCTTTTATTATCTAGTCCAGTCAAATAAGAGTTCAAAGTGGAAAATTCTAATGGAATTGTTTCTAATGTTTTACTTTACGTTCTTGGGGATGCTGAATACTAATCTGAAGTTATAATGCAAATTTTCTCTCGGTAAATATAATAATATATTTTTTAAAAAATTGCAGTTTTTTTTTTGGGGGGGGGGCTTGTAATTGCAAAGTAAGCTTTTTACACAAAAGGTGACCTTATATTAAAATACAGACGAGAAAATTACCTTCTTATTCTAATCTTTATTTTATTCTTATTTGTTTTTAGTGTCTATGTTTTCGGGGGGTGTTGAATACGAGTCTGAAGTTGTAATGCAAAATTTCTCTCGGAAAAGGTAAAAAATCTTGCAAAAATCACCGATTTGTTTTGTTTTTTTCGGGGGGGGAGGGGGGTTTGGCTTATTATTTACAAACTGAATTTTTTACACAAAAGGTGACCCTATATTAAAATACAGACGAGAAAATTACCTTCAATTCCTGTTGTCATCTTTATTTTATTTTAGAAGTACAGTTCCAGCTGCAAAAAAGTTTAAAATTTCGTTCTATATCATTTGAAAATCGATTTATATTAAAGTAGCCGCTTTTTCAAAACTTCCGAAATTAAAATTTCAGTGTCTGACTCTTATAACGTTTTCTGTTTTAACATGTAAAAAAGTAAAAAAATATTCTTTTATGACCAAAACTTATTCATTTACGATATTGGCAAATTTATTAATTTTCTGATTTTTAGTCAGCAAATATGGAAAAACATGTTTTTAGTTCTGCATTTCTAAATTGTATTTGATTGGATGCATAAATAATAATTTCGTAGTATTCTAGTGTTCGCTATGCATATGCCGGAATGAAGTCAAAAACAAACTTTTATTATTTTTTTAAATCATGGTAAAACGGTGTTTTCTTCTATACAGGCCGTCTCTTATTAATGTTTACTAAAAACTAATTTCTAAACCATTAATTTAAGTGGTATAGTTCCAATTCCAAATATTTTTCAGATTTTATGTATCATGTAAAATTCAGTTTATGCTTAAAAATGTGCTTTTTAAATAGTTAAGAAATTTTTAAAAACATTACATTGTCTGGATCCTTAAGCTTAATTCAGAAAATGTTTCTTCATGTTCTAACATCTGACAAGAAAAAAAATATTCTTCTATAGCAAAAACTTACTGAGTTATGATACTTAAGGAATTTAATGAGTTTTCGATGTCGATGGAACGATAAAATGGAAACTTGTTAATAGTGTCAGAAAATCTGAAAATACACGACACTCATAAGATCATAACTAAGCAGGTTTTGATTCTGCAAAAATTAAATTTTTTAACCAAAAACTGATTTTGATGGTGTTATTTATGTGAACAAAAAACAGCGTCTATATTTAAGTCCCGAAATCATTTCAAATATTTTGTTTGAAGGCCTTCTAATTATAACATCCGTTGACAGCATACAATTAGTTATATGTTACAAAAATAACAGGCTGTTGGAACCTGGTGCTTTTGCAAGTATGTAACAGTGTTGCAGTGCGTAACCTGTTAACCAAATGTAACTTTTTTCCCCATCTCTACTCCAAACAAGACCCATGTGTGAAAAGTTAAAAGACTTGCTTATTCGTCGATCATCTGATTAAAATTTATATTATTATATTCATGTATAAGTCGATCCCCCAAAAAATCAAAACTCAAAATCTTGAAAATCCCAAATTTTGTCCAAATTCTTCGATTTATACACGAGTATTTTACGATAATTCCCTTTAACACTGTGAGTGATCCTCTCCCCCTAGCCAAGAAATGGTGCTCAAAATTGTTGCTTGGAAGAGAAAGTGTAAAGTGCAGCAATGGATCTACTGCTTGGGATAAGAAAAGTAGAGTTTTCTTAATTTTTTTCATTTATTTTTTGAAATAAAGGTGTGTGATATGGGACCAGTTGCAGTTTTCCCAGAATGAGGGAAATGTACGTTTGTACGTAGAAAAAAAAGTTACTGGTATTGAGGATCACTAAATTTTTAAAATTAGTGGTCCATTTAAAATTTTATGCGGTCTCGGAGCAGCGTACCAGAGCAAGGACTTCAACGTTTCTATGGCTAGAGTTCATGAATAAAAAATACTTTGCTCGCTCTATTCTATTCCACAGAAAACTTGTTTTAAGAAACCTTTAGAAATCCATCCACATTTTTCTGTTTTATAAATACTTGAAATAACCCATAAAGGATTTTACTTATCAGATTATTATTTGATCAGACCATAATATAAAATGAAATTATTTTTACTGTACCTCTGAAAGAACTATAAATACTCATATATTTATTTTAAATAGGAAATGTGGGATAGTAATCATAAGTTTATAGTAATAATCAGTTTTAAAGGGAGATTGAAAAAGAAAGACAAACAATCAGATGCTTTTTATCAACATTTATTGACATTTAAAAATCACATCAGATATTTATACTTTTATGAAAAAACAATCACAATTCAGAAGATTTCGGAACTAAGTAATTCAATAACTACAGGCATTAGTAATGACATTGTTAACAAATTAGGGTACATCCGTTTTACAGATTTCGGATATTTAAAACCTCATTAGACTTTTTAAAAATAACAATGAATATACCAAACACATTTAACTATATCTTATTTTCAACATTATGGAGAATTCCGGGCAATACCCCTTAAAAATAGTATTTTCAGCATAACCTCCTCAGTCCTGATGTCCCGTGTGGGGTACACTAGAAAGCACTCTTTAGATTAATATAAATGCTTCTAGAATTGTTAAAATTACTTCTGATTATTTTTAATGAATGTGTGCATATCATAGGCATTCATATAGAGATAGATATATTTTTGGAGATGTTTTATAGAAACTTTAAACAGATTTTGAAGACTGATGTAATATTTGTCTCAGGACTGAGGAGGCTTAAATGTTATAAGAAATATTTATGATAAAGACAGTCTTAAAATCAAAGAACTTCATTTCGAGAAATTACTTTTAACAAATCTTCTGACTTTATCATTCTCAATTATACAGACTCATTTATATATATGTTATGTAAAAAAAAAAAAGGATTGCAATACTTTTGCAATCATATAAAAAATAAAACCAGATAAAAAAAAATAGTCCTATCAGAAATCATTTTGAAGCTTCCCATTTGCTGAATTCCTAATTGAAAGTGGCAGAATTTTTGTTGATAGACATTTCATTTTAGTTTCTATAATGCTTGGAATAAACTACTATTTTAATAGTATAATATGCCAAAGATTCTTAATCAAACACGTATCTAATTTACTTAATTACAATTAGCAAAATGTGAGAGCGAAAACTAACAGATTGTTCTTTTGAGATTTTTTTTAGTATAAATTTCGCACAAGTTTTCTCAATGCATAAAAAGAAGCATCCGTAAAATACTCCTTAAGTGAAATGACTGTTGCATATCTCACACAGAGCTTTTCCTCTTTGTATGCATTAAAAGATGTTTGTTTAACGTATAATTGCGAGAGAATTCTTTGTTGCATATTTCACAAGATATTTTGCCTTCAAAAAATACTTTTATCATTCATTTTCAGAGTATTATTGGGTTTTGAATACATATTTTTAAACCTATAAATGATTTCAATGTAATTTCAATACTGTTCACACACCTCCCACAATTGATTTGTTTTTTCTCCATTTGAGTCATCTTTTTTCAGATAAAGAATTCTTTTTATATGAGTGATTACATGATTTTTTTCGCATTAGAATTTATAAACCTACATTTACCGATTTTTTTAAAAGGCGACAAACACTGTACATCAAAGTTCCTTCATATTCCCCTGATAGTGATTAAAATTTCACGGTAATGAGTTTTGACTTAGAAATAACAACACTTTAAAGAAAGGTCATAATTTTGTAAAAAGGATTATAATAAATACTATCTTTGCGATGTAAATAGAATCATGAGTCATGTACAAATGATTTAAATTTTGGAGTGTTACTTAAAACTATGTATTTTTAGTGTTATATTTTTTAGATAGAGGAGTCTTCTTACATGAGAGATTCCATGACTATTTTCATAAAAGCACTTACAGACTTACATTTACCAAATATTCCAGGTAGCGACAAACACTTTAAGTTAAAGTTCCTTCATATTCTCTAGCTAGTGATAAATATTTTCCCAGGTTACTCCCAGGAACAGTCGTAAATTTGGAAGAAGGATAATAAATTTATATTATTAATAATTTTATTTGAAAATTATCTTCAACTGACTTTTTTTCCTTGATTCTAGGCCACAAAATGAAATGTGTGGTTGAAAACAAAAATTGCAAATGTGTTTTTTCCTTAAAAATCTTTGAATTTAATTAAAATAAAAAACAATGCACATTTTAATAATGGTTATTTTTTAAATTGTGATTTTTTATATTAGAAAAACAAACCTCTTATATAAATAATACCTTCACAGTGTAAACAGAATCATTAGTCATGTACAAATGATTAAATTTTTGGAGTGTTACTTAGAACTGTACATTTTTTAAAGTAATGGCTGAATAAAGATAATTACCTGGTTCATTTTTTTTTCGGAATTTCTCAAAAAACAGTATCAGATCAAATTATATGAACATTTTCAAAATAATAATAATAAAATAAAAAATATTAAAGAAACAATAAAAATAACAAAATTGTAATTTAACAAATACAACGATTTATTTGGGAAACGATATTTTCAAAGAATAAAATTTTAAAGACTTATAAATAAATTCTACATTTAAATTAACAATAATAATAAACATCATTTATAGGATGATCATAATGAGTCATATATTACGTACGCTGTGCATTAAACATTAATATTCCTAGATCAATAATAATAATTAAAAAAAAACCTTAACTTGTAGATATACAACTTTAATGTTTAAAGTGTGCATTTTATTAGTTGGAGTTAATCAGACAGACTTCTGAACGCCTCCTATTGCGTACGACATGGACCTATCTTAGACAAATTTTAAATGAAATTTCAGCTTTACAATTTTCAGAACTGCAAATTTTTTAAACTTCTAGACATCTCACATTTTAAATTTTCATACCATTGCACAGAGAAAAAAACTGCAATTTTTAATGAAATTTCTTTGAAATCTGTATCACAATTTGTTTTAAAATTATTAGTTTTTTTAATTTTCACTATATTTTTGTCATTGTGGCAACAGAAGTATTCCAGTTTTGGATATTAAACTTGGAGTAATCAGGAAACGAATAAAATAAAATAAGTTGAGGATTCCAACCAATAAAAAGATTCAGATTTACTTCAGATTTCCCAATTCTCTACCAAGAACAACTATTTTTCAAATAGTTAATAAATAAAAATAAGAAAACAATGATTAAATTTGTGAGAAGATGACCATTTTCTGACAAAATAGAAAATAGAAATTTAATATACATAAGCAGACAACAGGCAGTTTTAGAAGTAATTCAAAATTATGTACCAAAACTTCCATATTTCAAAAATAATAATAATAATAATAATAATAAACAATCTTCTAAATATTTTTTTTTTCTTTTGCATCTGTCAAATATTAAAATAGAAGTTCTAAAGACCAATAATTCTATAGTTTTTTAAAATAAAAATAGTATTTTTTGTTATTTTAAAATTTATGTTTACTAATTTATTTAAATCTATATATTAAAATTTATAAAAAATACATCAGTTTTAATATTAGTACTCCATAGATTTAATCTGATTCTAATTTAAATCATATTCTGATACATTGTGATCAATTGTAAAAGTAATAATTTTTGAATTGAACTATACGGATTTAGAGTTAGTTAATTTGTTTGTTTTTTATTAATTAATTTGTTGTTTAACTTTATAATCTTTTTATAATTTGTGAATAATTTCATAAAAACCTCAGTCTTATTAAATAAACTTTATTAACTAATTGTATTATTTTAACAATTTTATTTTGAAGTATAAAAATATTTATAAAACTACAGTCAAAGTTCCATAATCTGCACAAGCTGGGGCCAAAAGATTTGCCGATTATGGAATTTTGTGGATTATAGAGTACTATGGATTATGCACGATTTATTATTCCTAGACAGCATTTTAATTCTATAGTCAGTATAATATGAAAAAATAAAAATAAGAAATCTAATAATTAATTTAATATGCTATCTCAAAAAAAGGCTTTTTAAAGTTATTTTATTATAAAAATTGATTGCATTTAAATAAAAATAATCACATACATAATACATATACTGTTTGTTTTTTATTTTTAATACAATAAAAGTTATATTTTAAAAAAGTAGGTGTTTTATTATGATTTTTTTTAATTATTTTATTAATTGTTATAAAAAATCATTTTTTGATTACAAATTTTTACGTTTTCTTAACTGTTTATTTCATTGTTTACATTTGTTAAGTGACGTGGATTATAGAAAATTGCGGATTATGGGTGTGCAGATTATTGATCCTCAACTGTATGTTTCAAGTTTCACAAATAATAAATTATGAGACTTTTAAATATATTTTTAAGACTATTTTAAAATAGAAGTTCCAACCAGCTCTATTAGATTAATGAATTTTTCCATAAATCTGAAATGATTCCCTGAACACAATTTAAACAGTGAAGCTCATTTGAAACTGCAAATAATACAACATCCCATCAAATAATAAATTTAATAGATTCATTATTTTAATGGGCTTTTTTTTTCTCTTTAAAGTATGTGACTAACTTCAGAACTTTAAAAAAATATATAGAGAGAGAAAATTTTATTAAATATGTGTATTTAATTAAAACTTGAAATAAACTATGAATTCAAATAAATTGTCAATGGAATTTTAACTTTCTTTTCAAACTTAGGCAATAATTAGTCGTATTTTTGTAAAGATATTTATGCCAAATCTTCTACACTGAAATCTATTTAATATATTTAACTCTTTTTTTCAACATTATATTTTAGCAAACAACTTACCTATGTTATGAAGCAAAATATTTGCAATACACCTTTATTCTCCTAACAAATACCAAATTTTGAACATAAAACATAATTTGTTATTAAAAAAATGCAGATTTTTCAATAAAAATAGCTCTTAAATTAATATATACATACTTACACGTTATATTTTGCTCCAAAACATATAAATTAAAAAGCAGAACCTTGTAACACAATTTTATTTCAATATCTTAAAAAAATTTTAGTATCAATCTGTCTGCTGCCTGTTTATGCTCATACAGACCAATCTTCACTTATTTTAAATCCAAAAAATATACTTTGAATCTGAAATTGAATAAAAGAATGGAATTTCATGGATTTTAAATGTCTACTATATGTAAGTCAAGACACATTTAATTAAATGATCAATGCTGTATAAATGAGGATATGAGTTACAAAGCTCACCTTATTCAAACATTTTAAATTCCAGTTTTCACTATCAGTCTATTCCATTGATGAATCTGCATCGGAAAATTGCTACAATCTTTAAAACAATATGGTTTTATCGTGTATTTCTCGCATTGTAAATTGTTTATTTATAATTAAAAGCAGTCATTACAGTCATAAGTTTTTCATTATTTTTGTAAATTTTACTTTCTGGATAAGGCAAATATTTAAACTCCCATCATCATATTTATACATATTAATTTTTTACATTACAAGTGTATTCTGTACTTAATTGTCAAAATTTATAGCTAAATTTTATTAAAATCCTAGAGTTTGTGCATCTTGTAGCAACTCTAAGCATGATTCAGACATCTGATATGGAATTTTTATCATTATTTTGATAAAAGGAAAATTTTTAATATTGGAATTGAAAGAAAAAATTTTCCCCTCTAACCTAGCGTACATGTTTCAAGCAACTAGACAAGTTATTGCATCACAGCCTAAGTAAATAGGTTAAAAGCATTTTATAAAGTTCTGTAAAGATGATGTAAATATCAACAACAAAAAAAGTACAAAATATTTCCATGATGAAAAATACTGTTTCCATCACTATTATTTTCTTCATATTTGTTTAATAATGAAGTGACTTAACTGATTTGAGAAAATGCAGTTTTGTAATGCATAGTATACAATAAAAAGACGTCAAAGTGGTCACCATGGCAAGACATTCAAACAAAAGTTGCAAAATTTTATTTACATAATGCATTTATATTGTGACTTTTACATAAAAAAAATTTTTGCATTTCATTCCATGATTTTTTTAAAATAATAATCACCAAATATGTTTTTTTTAACAAATACTGTCGAATTTTATTAACGTGAAATTTCGTTTAATACAAAATGATACTGGGGTCTCGTCAGATAAGCCTGAAAATCCGAGTATTGCTTGCTCTAGGATTCAACAATATTTTCTTAAGGGGACTCTACACACACTTGAATACACCCTTACATAATATGGGAAGTTATTTTCAAATTTCTCATTTAAATTTTAAGAACATTTTGTTTTGTTTTTTTCACAGAAGATAGCTGAGGTTGATTGGCTATTTTTAACTTTTTTGATTTTGGTTGCAAATTTCTTTTTAAAAAGGCACTTTCAATTTCGGAACTGGAAATACCTTTTTAAGAAAATACTTTAACCAAAATCGAAAAAAAAAAAATTTATATTACAGATGGAACTCAACTATCATTTGCAAAAGAAAAAATTCGTTTAGTAATATTCAAATTTAAAGGATAAATTTGAAAACATTTTGCCCACTAGATGAACAACATGGAGCAACTTTTTTCAAGTGAGTGAAAAGTCTCTCCCAGGTATGTAAGTTTAGATATAAAGGCACTACATTATGCAATTAGTTATTTAAAATGTAAGTTGTTTGAATTGAATAGAATACAATCAAATTCAGTTTATATGTAACACGATGCTTTCAAAGTAAATGAGAAAAAAAATAATTTCAAACAAATTTGCTGTACTTAATTTGAAATTTAAATAATATTATGCTAAACTATTTTAAAATTAAATAATAATAAACGAAACTATCTGTAGTAAGCAAAACATTTGGTATAACTTGATTATCTTGTTGATTAAAACACTATCGCCAAATTATAAGATTAAATGCTATTATTGAATTATCATAAACTTCAAATTAGCCTGATAATAAATATGTTACATGCTTTATTTCAAGTCATCAAAAGATTTTTTTTGCGATGTTTTGTTCGTTATTTCATAAATGTTTCGCTAACTTATTTGTTCGTTCTTTACTTAATATAAAAAATATGCTTATTTAAATAACCTGTCGAACAGTTTAACGAAATGTATTATTTTGCGAAATTGGTCGACGGGATAACCAAACATTTTAATGCTTTAGAAGACTCAATGATAAATCAGCAAAAAATGAAAGATGAGATAAATGAAATTTAATGCAGTCATTATCAAATAACAAATTGTAGAGTAAGGTTAAAGAGTAACGAAAAAACTTTACTATTTTACCACTAACAAGAGGTTGGATACAGTAATGTTTTAAAAGATACTTGATATTAGAAACAACGGAAGATACAAGACGCCAATAAAAGAATGAATCATGAATTACTTTATAATTCATTGAAAGTGATTCTCGTATTTATAATTCTTAATGAGTTTTGCAGAAAAGAGCGAAGTCGGTTTACCTGAAGGTTAGTTACCCACGTGATCATTCGATTTGGCGATATTTTCAGCTTGGCAAGCTTGGCTACCTAATGGCGCTTTATTCAGGTAACTAACCTGCGAAGTAAACACGGTTTCCTGTAGATTAGTGACAGAGTACGTACTTTTAGCGCGCAGGTTTGTAATTCTTTTATTATATAATTTTATTAATTTTTATTACTTCTGTGTTCTGTTTACTTTCAGTTAACATTGATTCTTTTTTAAGTATGTGTTTTATTAATTTATTTATCTTTCAGTTTCTTATTATTTTTTTTATCCTACTTGCACGTGCACTGGTTAAGTGAGAATTATATTATTTTCAATGGATGATCAAAGTCTTTTTATTATTTTTTCTTTTTCATTTATTTCGTTATTGTTTTATTTCACACGTGACTTAAATGAATCTTCTATTATCAGATGTGAAAAATTCTTTAACCATTCTAAATGTGATTTTTTATGATTGATGCAAAATCTCGAGAAACTAATACCAGAGAAGTGCACTACAGTAGATAAAAATGTAATGTTGTTTAAATTATGTGAGCTTTTACTATATAAACACCGTGTGGTAAATACAATGAAACAGTATAAATGTATTACTACAAGTTTTAAAACTGTCAATAATTAGCAGTGTTCTACATATTAAACTACCTATAAATTCTTAATTTTATTTTTCACCAGCAAAGAAATTTGTTATTTAAAAAAAATTATGTATCTCTACTGCCAACATGTTGATTTTTCTTCTTTGCCCCCCCCCCTCCCCCTCCCAAACACACACATGCATATACAAAATCTATATTTGTTGTAAAAAATTTTACCCTCATCTTTGCTCAAGCTTTGTTCCCTGCCCCTTCCCCAGCAAATAATTTAAAATCTTTATTCTTGATCCTTTTTTTTATTAACTTCTTTTTTTATTTTGTATGTAGTAGAGAAACCCGGAGTAATTCTTGGTCACCGAGTTTCTGGAGTAATTCATGGTAATTTTTATTTTTGTTATCAAAATAACAATTAATCAAACTGTAAAAAATCTGTGAGATATTTTGAACCCTTTGCTTTTCAATGCATGCCTTAATTTTTCTTTAACAAAGTTGGAAGTTTTAGTTGAAATTATGAAAAAATAATAAATTCAAGACTGCTATACTTAATTTCTGCAAAACAACATATACTTTTTTTTTTTTTTTTTTTTTCAGTTTACAAGGATTTGTGTCAACTTATATGTGAGCAAATCAAACTGACAGTGTAAATCTTTGTCCTTGCTTAGTGGTAACATTTTTTCAATATTTGTACTTTATATTTTATCTATAATGGCTGTGTTTTCTAAAAACTATTCTCCTACATATTTTTTAACCACAACCATAAAGTAGCATTCTTAATTGTAACTAAAAGGAGGAAAATAGTAAATCTTTTGAGCATAAAATATACTACTTGACTGATCAATTAAAGTAGGAGTACTATTTCATTGTTAAACAGTTGCTAAAAATATACTATCGATTCTACTTGTTTTGATATTCAATCTTGATAGTGCAACTTTACAATTTTATTTGCTTAAAAAGGGATGATGACCAAAAATTACCTCTCTTCTGGGATAAATTTTTGGTCATTAAAATTTATAATTAAAATAGATGCTGCAGTTTTGGACACATTTAGAGAAAAGATGAAATAAAAATTTTTTAGCTGTTGACAGATTGTAGTAATATTACATCATTCTTAGTAAATTTAATTATCTTCCTGTTAATCATAATAATGTTTTTCAGAATATTTTTACTGACATCTCTTCATTTGAATCATAAAAACACACAAAAAAGAAACGTCACCAGTTTTACATATCACTTAAAAAAAAAAAAATCTTAAAAATCAAAAACTTTTTACGCTTTGGTATTGATATCATTACTGGAGGAAGGGGGGGGGGGAGTCTAAAATTAACAAAAAGTTGAAAATGTTATATTTGCACAATTCCTTATAAATTGATAAAAACATAAAATAAAATATACTTAGGTTGATTGTAACTGAAAATTTCAATTTAAAAGCAAAAATCATACTTGATTCATAAAAGGGAGAATAGTGCTTATAGGACATAAAAAGATAATGGTTATATTGTTTAGTCCGTGGATTATTTACAATGCCTGGTTTTTTACCAATAAATTTAATTTATTAAATTCATTTTCTGATTTTGTTTTTATTTATAGATTGTATTTTGTTAAATATTTGAAACTTTATTTATTTTCTTTTCAGTGACAATTCCTGATTTCCTTTTCCTCCTTCGTGAGTGTTATAGGAACTCTTAGCATATTAATTGGATGAATAATGCTTTTCTGTACGGTTTGATGTTTCACATCTAATCAGCAAAAGTAAAAAACAATAATATTCAAAATGTTTAATCAAGATAAGATGAATGAATACAAATAATGCCTATTTAAATCTGAGGATTTTGTTTTCAGTGTGTCATTAAAAAAATAATAATAATAATAAAAGTCATTCACAAGAGTCTGATTAAGGTTTATAAGACCCAAGGCCCAGCATATTTATGGCATTTCTTTGCACCAAATTGTAGCTAGTTTTTTTAAGGGGGGGGGGGAGAATATTATATTATTTTTCAAGTTAATCTAAATTGTTTTTGATGTTTAAGAAAATAATTGCATGAAATTTCAGAAACCTTTTACAGTAGAAGATCTATATAATGCAAACCTAAAAACGCAAGGTTGTGCGTTATATAGAATTTTGCGTTATATGGATCACATATCACACGTCATCAAATTTTACCTCATAAATATAGACAAATATGTCTGAAACACATCAAAATACATTAGAATTACCTTTATATTGCATTCCTTATCCAGATTATAAATTTTTCTATTATTACAATCATTCAACATTTTGTTAAATATATGTTTTAAAAATGGTCCAGATACACCTGGACCCAATTTATTCATTATATTGCTCATTTTCAAAAACATTTATTGTAATAATAATTTTTTTTCCTTTAAAAGTTCTAAATTAAAAAGGTAAAATTGCACTAATGCATTAAATTTAGTTTTCAGACAGTAGCAGTTTTTTACAGTCTTAAAATTCAGGTGCTCCTTCATGGCAAAATTCATTGTTTACATCTGAAAGGTTGTGCGTTATATGGAGAATTGCGTTATATGGAATTGCGTTATAAAGATCTTCTACTGTATTAAAATTGAGGCTTTCCTAAGGAGTTAGCCTAAGGCTGTGACCAAATTGCCTTGTGTAGAAATTAAACCCTGCTCATCTATTTTTTTTACATGCAAAAATGCTTTTCTCTTGTGTTTTATACATTGCTTTAATGTTTCAAGCTTTCTTTATTTTGTTAAATTTGTTTACATTTCTTTGAAAATTTTATAACTTAAGTCTCCTATCCCTGCAGGTAAAAACATTCACAAGCTAACTCCAAATCTATGAGGAATTTATTTTCTCTATATTTTTTGCATTTCAAAAGTGAAAGTTACTTTTAAAAAAAAATAGCTGCTAAATAATATTGATAATGTTAAAAAGGAACAATGTAAAGATAAACCTCATCTGTCCAATGCAAAAAAAAATAAATAATAATAATAATAATAAATAAATAAAAATGTCGAAATGCAAACAAGATAGTGGAAAATAACTTCCCCATAGATTTAACTTAGTTTTTACATCTTTTTTAAAACCTTTTTTTACATATAAAAAATAGTTTATAAATGTATTGTAGCATCACTTTAAAAATAATCATGGACTATATTTTTAAAAGACTGTATTTTATTAAATCTGTGTTGTTTCAGACTTAATTTTTTTCTTTTCAGTAATAGTTCCTGCTTTTCTTTTCCCAATTCAACATTAATACAGCAACTCTCAGCATAATGATTGAATGTGTATTGTCTTTGCTGTATGGTTTGATATTTCACATCATATCATTGACAATACTTTCTCAATTGCACCTGATTTTATAGATGTTGGTTGTGAAAATAAAAAAAATCTAATTTTCTATAGGATTAGAATGACAACATTCTATGTCAACATTACTTAAAAGGTATAATTTTATTCACTAATATTGCTTATTCAGTAACATCGGCTATTGTCAGGTTTTATATTATTTTTCTCTGTAAAAATAATAATAATAATCTAAAGTGAAATGTTTCCTGCAAAAGCCTCACCTTGCATTTTCTTGAATACTTCCTTAAGTCAATTTTTTGCTTTGTGCTGTTTATAAATATTTTCAATAATAAAATATTTTTGTCTAAAGGATACATAATGCAGAATTCTTTTGAAGTAATCTTTATTTTTAGGGATTTCCTTGTTTTAATATGTGTTACGATAACTTTTTATTTAACCATTAATGTATCAATATAATGCCTCTATTTTAGCTGATTGTGTCATGAGTTTCTTCTTTCAGGCCTGAAATTGAGGGGTATGTGCCCTGAACGGTGAAGAGGCCGCCAAATGATGATTTTATCATTTTTTCTCTCAACTGCATTTATCACCGAATTGTTAAAATTGTTCTTTATGGGGAATGTCTAAGTATAAAATGATCTAAATACAGTAGAATCCAAATTATCCGAAAATCGGCTTAACCAAACCTTAAAATTTCTTAAAGTCCATTTTAAATGTAAAAGACTTTATTGTCAATGCTATCTTTACTGATGTCAAATGACATTTTTTGACATATTCTAATTTAAAATTACTGTTTTATTTGTAATTTTTGGATTTAAACAATTCTGAAACATTTTTATACATTAAAGTGTTGTTTTAATACATATTAGTTTTAAAAATTAAAAGAAAAATAAGTAAAAATCAAAACTTTGAAAGATATTATTACACACTGGTGCAAATAGTGTTTAAAAAGCATATTCTTTATGAAATAGACAAAGTAAACTTACTTATTTGGTCAACTGCATAATTTCGGGCACTTTATTAGATAGATACATACGACACTTCATATTTTATACAAAATATGTTGTGATTTTCTTTAGTTTTTCTACTTCAGTGTGCTTTGAATATTATACCACAACATTTTTATTACAACTATGTTCTAAATTACAATAACAATTTTAGTCGACTATTAGAAGCTTAGTAAAATTCTCTTTATAAATTTACATTGCAGAAGGGGTGGGGGGGGGGGGGGCAAAATCATGGATTTGTACTGGGTACATTTATTTTTCTGCATTTGTCTAGTTGTCTATTTGCTGCTGTCTAGTGATTTTCATTTAATCACTAGTCAACCTTTATGAAAAGGAATTTAAGATGTATAAAATTCTCTGTAAACTATAAAAAGTTAATAAAAACTAAAAAAAAGCATATCCTTGATGATATGAATCTAAATACAACTTACTAGAAACTGGATTAAAACTGTATAAATGTGCGTCAGGGCAGAAAAAATTAAAAAAATTAATTTTGACATATTTCATGAGCATGTTGAATAAGTAGGCTGAATCATAAGAACATTATTATCAGTGTTGAATTCAGGCACTTTTCTCTGGGAGTTACTTCTGTGGCTCCAGGGTGGTGGGGGGGATTAGAGTTCTAATAGGAACGCACTTTTTGACCATTGAAAACAAAATTTCAGAGGTGGGAGCATTTAATTGCTTCGGGGGGGAAAGTCCCCCCCCCCCAGATCACTCACAGGAATTTAACACTGATTATTTTTATTTTTCAAGTGTGCAATGAATGTTGAGCTTTTATCAGTGCGGAATCTGTCAAGTATGAAGATCTTGTCAAAGGAATTGAGTGTGAACAATTGCATTGCCAACGTTGAAGCAACTGTTGTCAGTTTTCTTCGATCCTAGAACCTTTCAAATGATATAGTGATACATAGAAATTGTGCTGACAAATATGCTTAAAATGATGAGGTAAATAATTGTCAGTGAAACTATCTCGTTTTCACAGGACATCTATTTTGAACACACAAGACGAACTCCTCAGGATTCTGGAAGCTGTCAAAGATGGCCATACCCATTGTTCAGCCAGAGAAATTGCATTTTTTAATTTTATTGTGTTTTAAGCTCCATCACTTTTTATATGATGTATGTATTTTTGCACTTTTTATTGTTTTTAAATAAAGTTTATTGAATTCACAAGGTTCTGAAATAAAGAACCACAGACTGACTTAGGCCACATGGACACACACTTTTTATAATCACGGTTAATGTAACTATCCAGATCCACATGGTTTAACATTTTCCATATACAGCAGGCTCCCTCAAATCCGCACAGCTTGGGACCAGAGGTTGTGCGAATTTTAGAATTTTGCGGATTTCTGGTCGCTGTTTTGTTTGTATTTTTTAAAAAGTAATTTCAATGTAATTAGTAATGAAATCAAAAGTATAATGAATGTTTACAATGTACTAAAATATTACAATAAGTAATAAACTAAAATAATAAAATGATTAAAATACTAAAAGCAAACTTCAAGTTAATAATCAATAATGTACAATTAAATATTTATTATGAAGAGGAAATGTGTTTCTCCTAAATTATTCAATGAAACTTGCCTCATAAAAGTACATTACTAATTCCCATCAGGATCATAAAATAAAAAAGCTTTATTTCAGGTTTAGCCAGACTCAATAACTAAATAAGCTTGATTAATCGATAAATACATTTGGTAAGATTGTCTTTAAAAATGATATCAGCAATATCTTGATTTTTTTAGAAATAAATTATTTTTTCTTCCAAGGGTGATTCTCGTGAGAAATTTCCGCAAATTTGAAATTGGGTTATCAGTTTCGCATAGTTGCCAACTTGTACGGTTTTGCGCGCGGAAAAAACAATTACGTAGAAATGCAAATTTCGTAAAAGGATCGCCGAAATAGCATACATTTCATCAATATTTCGTGGAAAAACGACGATTTCGTCAATGTTTTTGTAAACGAACTTTGTCAAAAGATCGATAAAAAACGCGAATTTCCTGTGCGGATCGCGGAAAAAACGGCAATTTCACCAAATATCCCAGATAAAACGCTGATTTCTTCTGAAGACCGCGGGAAAACGCCGGTTTTGTCTAAAGATTGCGGATATAACGCCGATTCCGTTAAAAGATCGCGGGAAAAACGCCGTTTTCGATAAAAGATCGCTTAAAAATATTTTGTCAAAAGAATATTTAAAAAAATACGCCGATTTCGTCAAAAGATCAGAGAAAAAACGCCGATTTCTTCAAAAGATCGCGGAAATAAAACGCTGTTTTCGAGAAAAAATCGCGTAAGAATGCAAATTTTGCCTAAAGATCGTCGAAAAAACGATGATTTCACTTTAAAAAATGGGAAAATGCCGATTTCGTCAAAAGATCGCGGAAAACCCGCCGATTGTGGCAAAGGATCGCAATAAATCGCCGATTTTGCTAAAATATTGCTGATTTCGTCTGAAGATAGCGGGAAAACGCCGATTTTGTCCGAAGATCGATGGAGGGGGGGGACTCACGACCCCCTCCCCCGCCGATTTCCGAAAATGGATGCGAAAAAGTAGTGCAGTAGTGACTGCTACCATATGATCAAGTGGCTTTTGCTATTCATGAATAATGTCCATTGAGTTTAAAGTGTGCATCATTATGAGATATAAAATTTGATTGATTTGAACTATTTTGGACGAAAAATTAACGACAAAACATCTTAGAGACCATTATTACCAAACTAATAATCAACTATTGTCACTTGTCTAACTGAATACATCCAAATGAAAATTGCCATTATTCTGAGGTATGTGTTTGCTATAGTTTGAATTGGACAAAAACTTTTTAAAGATATGCCCTTTACATATTTCCCCACTCTCATATAGACATATATCATATAGATCTTTGCCAATCGCACATTTCAGCCAACTGAGGTTAGGGAGGCTTCATAACACGATGGTGACTAAGGGAAATTGGGTACACCCCCCCCCCCGATTCTGGGCACAGAAGAACCTCTTTTCAAGCCACCCCACATAGAAGTGTCCGAGTTGAGCCTGGGTCGCTCTTCACGCATCTAGCCCGGTCTTCAAGCTACACACTGTCCATCTCGCTTCACACAGCCTCATTCCCTAATGAAAGACGGAAAGCTGATTGCGATAGTTGTCACCACCCAACACTCAAAGAGCCGAGCGGACGATTTATGGACGACACTTCGGACATACATGCTACATACTGATCCAAGAGCTCTGACTAGATGCCCGTTGCGGAACCCGGTGGAATTGGTCAAACCCCTCCTGACGGCACAGACATCGCCTCGCTAAAGTTTTTTCCCAACCTCTTTTCAGATATAGGACAGTTGCAATTGACATCATACTGGAGTGGTGGAACTACCCTGACGTCCGCTTGAAAAGTAATGGTTATCAGCTGATTGCAAGTTCCCTATTGTGGAAGAGTCATTCGAGAGATCAGACTAAATGCCATTAGCCTTTCTGTGTGATCACGGAAATCGCCACCTAGATGAGAAAAATCTCGCACCAACACTTCCGCCTTTCAGTTTGGGAACCGCTTGATATCTGACAAAACCCCGCCACTCATTGCCGCATAGGCCTTTGTCGAATTTTGTGTTTATTGCGCGGTCGTTAGTCAGAATTCGCATTTTTCGCGAGGTCCTTCGAAATTTACGTTTCACATGCGGTCCTCAATCAAAATAAGGGTTTTTACGCAGTCTCTTTGTTCAATGCATATTTTTTTACGCAATTCTTTGATAAAATGCGCGTTTTTCGCACGATTCTCCGTTGAAATGCCCATGGGCCTTATATTCTTGTAACGTGAAAGTCACATGCTTTTGGGAAACATTCCCGACATCGTAACTATTCATTATGCAACAACTTGCTTCGTAACTCATGACTGCATGCAATAGAATAGTCCTGTTTTTGGGGGAAACACGGCCGAAATCACAGCATCGAACCCAAATGGAGAATAGGGTCCAATCAGACCAGCCTAATTCTAAAATGGTGTTTGTCAGCGCTTGAACAAAAATTTCGACAAACATGCGCAAATAAAATGAACTGTGGACAAAAAAAAATCTCTCCAAGCGTTGAGCCTTTGTTCAATGACATACGCTCTATGCTCTATAAATCCATAACTAACTGCAGAGGATGTCAGGGAAGATGGACCAGCACCGGAACTTGTGTCCCATGCACAAGACCATGTGAAGCCGCGATGAATAACCACTGTCGCAAAAGGAACATGCACTGCTACATCCTGAGCCTCATGCACCATTGGATGCCTGATCATCACGAACAACAAAACTTCAATAGCCGACCGGTTCAGAGTTTGTCCCTAAAACCCCTAGGTTGTCAGCCCATTGAAAAGGAGACGGGTGTGAGGCTGTATAATCAGACTTTCTCCGGAATCCGCAGCTGCTCCTGACTTTACTCCTTCCAAATTATTTTTTCTTCCCTTTACCATTTCTAGGTAGCCGACAACTGAAAATTGCCGTCCATGGCCTTTCATTAAAATTACTTTTTTGTACATCAAGATGCGACCTTAAAGGGTGCAAAGGCGGGCCAATAAAGTTAAAAACTAAGGGATGAAACAATTGCAAGATAAAATAGTAACTATCTTTGTATTCTTTTTAACAGTATAATCTCTGTAGAGGAGTAGAAATGGACATTCATAAACTCAGTTCCATTTCTATTTCCAATTTCTAGACCAATGAATAGCAGGCTAAACTAGTTTAATGTATGAACGTTAGGCCAAACAAGTTTGGACTAGGTAAAACTAGTTTATTCTATGGGCGTTAAGATAGACTAATTTGGCCTATGAAAAACTAGTTTATCCAATGAGTAAAAAACAATGTTGACAGCCTCAAGTACATAAAACGCTGAGTTTTTTCCACTTTACTGCAATCTTTGGACGAAATTTGTTTTTCGCCGCGATCCTTTGGTGAAATTTGCTGTTTTTCGTGATCCTTTTCCGAAATTCGCGTTTTTGGCGGCCTTTTCACGAACGTGTTTTTGATAAGTGTAAGAGGGGGACGATGGGCGGACCTCTCACCCTTAATTCATATAACTGGGCTTTTCCTGCTGATTTATGAGATTTCGTTCAAATTTCAGATATAAGATCATTTTGATGAAGCACCTCCGTGATTAGTGTTGGGTGTTCATTGCAAAAGTAGAAGCAGGAGGAATTGGGGCTAATTCCCCAACCTTAGTTTAGACACATGGGTTTTCCATCAGATTTCATTCACATTTTAGACATAGAATCATTCTGATGAGGACAACGTCATGATTAGTTTTGGCAGTTTATTAGATAACCCCCTCCCACTCCCTCCTGAAATTCAACTCCAAGAAGAGAAAGATTCGTAAAACAAAAGAGAGGTGAGAAAACTCTCCAATAATATATATATATAACATGATGAGTCCAAAATTTTTTTTGAAAATTTACATGTCACCCACCCGTGGGTTCACTCATTTTTCCCAGAATACACCTAAAAATGACACAGCTCCCACTTTAAAATCTTTATCTTTAATAAATAATATTTACCGGAGAGTTCCGTAAACTCCACATCTAAAATGATATTTATTGTCGAAATAGCTACAATTTAAAAAATTCACCCCCTTATCGCTTTCGCTTCCCCCCCCCCCTTCTGGATTTCAACTCCAGGAGGAGAAAGATTCGTAAAATGAAAGAGAGGTGCGAAAGTTTTTCGATGATATATATTACAAAATTTTATTTTTTTCCCGCCAAGATTAACCTTTATACTATATTAATTTCCTTATAACAATATTCCGTACTTAGTTCAACTTATTAAATTAAAATCTTGTTTCCAGATCTAATCTATTAATCTTTATGGAAATGATATAAATTCTTAATTCGCCTTAAAAAACATTTATTACAATATGCGTAAATTAAAAAAGATGGCTCTAAATTTAAAATATTCTTAATTAAACTTATTCTTAATTAATTTGTAGAGAATTTTCTAGAACTTTGTTTTTAGATTTAAGAAGGAAGCCTGGAGGTGATGAGAGAGATTATTTGCTTTTTCTCGATGAGTACGTTAAGGACGTATTGCTGAAATAATGATGGAATATACTTTTTGATGTTTCGGTTCAAGACGTCTTGCAAAGGGAGCATTTCCCTCTCTTATGACTACAGTTTAATAAACTAACTTGCAGAAGCCGTCATGTGACATATTGTCAGAAAGTCCTGTGACCACTCTTCATATTATGCACCTCCCTTTCCCCTGCCCGCATTTGCGCTCTAGAGAGAGGACATTTATGTAAATTAAGATCGATACCTCTCAGGTGGCATATGGTTGGAAAAGCTTGTGATCACTTATTGATGTTTTACACCTTCGGTGGATTTCACTCCACTTTATCCTCTCAGGGGCACTATACTAAATTTTGCCAATACTCCTCATGTGATATAAAGTTGGGAAGCAGTATGCCCACTTATTCATATTATGCAGCTTCTATGCCTCTTTCCTCACTTTTCATACACCCAAGGATCCGGTCAGAGGTTCGGTCAGTTTGAGATTTTTTTTAAATTGATCATTGAAATTTTAGATATAAAATCATTGTAATAAGGGCACTGCCATGATTATTTTTTTTTTTTTTGGGGGGGGGGGCGCATTAGATAAGTCTAGGAGAGGGCGGGGACTTACCCTTTTCCCTTAATTTAGATAAATGGGTTTTTCATGCCGAATCATTAGATTTCAATCAAATTTTAGATATAGGATCATTTTGATGAGCAACTCCGTAATTAGTATTGAGTGTTCATTAGATAAGTAGAATCTCAAACTGTGCTTCCACTGCATTACAGCACTGTACAGCAGGTCAGATGTACATGCACTGCCAAATCTTTACATCGGGAACCTTGAATTCATATAAAATGTGAAAACAAACAAATTTTGAACCGGATCTTCACTGCCTAGGGGACAGTACCCACACAGCACATATGTAGATATTACGTCTATTTTGAGCTCTTTACTTCCAGAATACATCCATGTACATCAAACTGATGTCCATTCTAATACGTAAACTGGATTGTTCAGCACATGACATCCATCAAATGTTTATATCCCAACATAATATAGACCAACACAATATGGACATAGAACTTACGTCTATTGTAAAACATAAACTAGATCATCGTAAGTATACGTACAGAACACGTCTATATCCCAACAATTTATAGACTAACATAATATGGAGGTAAATTAGAGTTAAATATTTTATTTCTGATACATTTTTTCTTGTGGCAACATCAACTTTGTGTTGTTTTGTAAACAGAACACGCCGACGCCATTATGGAAATTTTTGTTTTTAGCAGTTTTTTAGTTCGTTTAAATCAAACTATCAAAGATAGTTTATTCTTATTTTTATGAATTTTTAGTTGTATTAAGAAGAAGATTTAAATTTGTTTATTTAAAACAATTAGAATTTACAACAACCACTGAATATAACAATAAAATTTTGTGATGTTTATAATTTAGATGCATGATACAGTGTGACATTTGGATTAAATATCGAGCTGGATTGCATGTAAGTAAATCCTTTGAGTTATTTTTTACTGTGCATCTTTATTTGACATTATATTTTAGTAGTTTTTTCTTTTATGATTTTAAACTTTATTTTTAAATAACTATAAACAAATTTTTAATCATGAAATTGATTTTGAATTAATTTTTCAAATTTTTTGATATTCTCTTGACATATTATAATAGTAGAGTGATTTTTTTACTTAACTTACATGGTTACTCATTGATTTGACATTTTAAATGTTTTAATTTTATAGTGAATCTTAATTTCGTACAAAAAACTATACAAAGTGTTTGGATTATATTTAATTTCTTATTCCCTTTCTCCCATACTCCTCAAACTCGGTCTAATTCAAATGCTACTAAATATTATTTTGTATAAATACAGGACAAAAATTTTTGATTTAGCTTTCTGGGATCAATAGTTTGTTTAAAAAAAAAAAGTTAACAAAACAATAAAAACTTTCAAACAGTGAATTTCTCTTGAATAAAAGGAAATAACGCTATCAAATGAAAACAAGTATACATTTGCTTGATAATAAATAATTTTCGAACATTAAAAAAAACTTATCTCTTTATTATGTTATTAAATTATTTTATTAAAAAATTGTTTCATAAAAAAGTTTCTTAATCTCAAAAGTTGTCGATACAAGTATGTATCGATTTATCTTACAGCATAAGTCATCAGTTTAAAAGTATTTGTTAAATTAAAAATTTACTTTTTTTTTTTTCGAAAAAGCACTTACTTATTATTCTTACTTTTTTGAAGATGAAATTCATTATCAAAATTCAAAAGTAAAATGCTGTCTATGGAAAATTCTTTGATTTGAGTCTTTGTGTTTGAATGTATAATAAATATTTAGTTTAATCATGAATTCTATAGATTCAATGGTCAAAATGTTAAAAATAATGAGAAAATAAGTCCTTGTTTTGTCGTTGCTTGTAGTGTAATATGCATTTTTAGAACATATAATTAAGCGAGTAATGTATTTTAAAAAAGAAAGAAAACCAGTTTGTAGAGAGCGTCAATATTATTTTTTATGTTATGTCAAGAAACAATATCTCAATTAATACAAAACATATGCCAGTGGAGATAAACACCTGACAGATCTTACTTCAAATTTGAATGCTTTCAAAAGATCACAGGTGTGTAGTTTTCTTATATAATAAGCAACTATCACTAGTGATCTTTTGCGAGCAACTGGGATTTATGTGGTGATGAATTGATGGTGCCCTTGGTCTGTATACTGCCTTTGCGAGGAGTAAGGATTCATCTTCGCATTGAAGATTTTATAAAAGAAAACTAAGAAATTTGTGAGTATGGTGGAATTCCTACTGCTGTGTCAAAAGTGATATAATAAAGTAAGTATACTAAAGTAGCATAAAAATAATATTGGTGCTCTGTACAAACTAGTTTTTTTTTTTATATATATTGATGGACTTATTATCGTCTGAACAATTAATATTTGTGCTTTTTACCAATAATTTTAACTTTTTAAAATATGAAACTTTCATGTATAATATATTTTGAAATTTAAAAAAACTAGATGGCAGAAGTGTCTAGTATGCGCATACAGTTCCATATTACATAGGTATGATGTACATATATATGTACACATTACGTAGATATGATGTATATACATGTACATATTATGTAGATATGATATATATACATGTACATATTATGTAGATATGATGTTTATACATGTACATATTATGTAGATATGATGTATATATACATACATATAACGTAGATATTATGTTTAGAAAATGAACTACATGGACATAGACATCCGTTTTACATAGATATTACGTCAATCTGGATGTCCACTGCACATTATATGGATGTATTCGGAGAGACATCTGATGGTAATATCTATGTAGATACTACGTAATATGAAACTCCTTGGATGAATTCTAGACATGGTATATAGATGTAATTTACGTTATATGGATGTCATATTTACCAATTTGTGCTGTGTGGGTACAGCAGGCCTGCTGCACACACACTGTCAGGAAGAGCACTATATTCCTAACAAAATTGTATTTGAATGAAATTTCATTATAAAAACCTGTCTGATGATATATTAGTCGAGAGCATGGCACTTTACAGCGAGAATTTAAGATTTTTGCAAACATCGCTATTCAAAAATAGTAGTATTTTATGCGACATATTTTTTATAAAATTATATCATGTGTTAAAAAGTTATCTAAAAGTTTCAAACAGGCTGCCCTGATAGATTTCCTAATTGTAACAAATCTGTGTTCTGTTAGTTCCGAATTCTACTACCAAAGAATGCACTCCCTTTTTAACAAAACTGCATTTGAACAAAACTCCACTGAACAACCTTTCTGTATATATGTTAGTCAAAAAGAAGGCACTTTAAAGCAAGAATGTAATGTATTTGCTGAAATCACTATTAGAAAATAGTGGTATTTGATGCGGTATACTTTCTTATAAATTTATATCATGTATTATGAACTATCAGTAAGTTTAAAACAGATTGTCTAGTTAGATTTCCTAAACTGAACATATTTGCATTCTGTTATTTCCAAATTCCACGACCAGGTTGTGCACTCTTTTCTTAAGAAAAGCATATTTGAACAAAACTCTGGTAAGCAACCTATCTAATGTATCTGCAATATAAGTAGAAGGGGTGGCACTTTAAAGCAAGAATTTAAGATTTTTCCAGAAATTACTATTCGAAAATGGTGGTATTTCATGCAGCATCATTTTTCATAAATATTTATCATATGCTACAAACAAATGCAAAGCCTTAAACAAATCTTGTTGTTAGATTTCCGCATATACAAAGTTTTACATACTCACATCTTTTCAATTTTTTTTTTTTTAATTTTTTGTAACACAAAATGTTCCTGAAATTTATAAAAGTTATATATTATTATTGAGCATCAAAAAATGGTTCTAAATGTGATGTTTTTTGTCAACATATTTTTTTCTGTACTTTATAAACACTCATTACTTCTTGCTCTGATCTAAAATTTTGTTACTCAAGGAAATTTAAATCCAATTTATATTTAAATATTTATGCACTGAAAAATTAATTTTTGGAGAAAAAAAAATATATACTAAACTTCACTTTACGTGTTTAACTGTTAATGACAATTTTCATTGTTTATTACAATATGTAGAGCAGATAATAGATAATTGTGGATTATACATCAGCGGATTTCACAAAGATAACTGTATATGAGACAGAAAATGCTCACTGCTGGTTCAGCCTAAAGCCGGAGGTAGAATTCAAAGTTGAGTACTAATTTAACCAACAAAAACAAAACCAAGGTTAGAGATAAACCCAGTTTAACAATGTTATCTGACCACTTTTGCCGATTTTTTAATTTCATTTTTCTGTAAGAGCTGATTTTATCTGAATCATGTTAATATACAATCTGCATCATGTTACTAATTTTTCTTCTTGTTTAACTTGTTTTTACTGTAACAGAGTGTGCTATGATCAAGTTATTAATATAAAAGTTGTAGATAATACATATTAAGAAGATTTATAATGAATTTAAGTGGATTTGATATGTTTTGATTTGGTAAGGTTATGAATGTTTTTTCTTCACCCCCCCCCTTTTTTTTGTCATTATTCTTTTTTTTTTCTGTGGTAAGAGTTGGATGAAAAACTTGTCAATATAAAATTTGTAGATAGTATTAAGAAGATATATAAGTTTAAGTGAATTTGATATCTTGAAAATTGATTAAATTATGATTTTTTCTCTTTAATCCACTATTTTTTTCCCTTGAGCACATCTTTAATTTTATCAAAAATCTGTTATACATAAAGTTTTTGCTCTTTTCAAGAAGCAATAATAATTGCAAAGTGATTTGATAAGCATTATAATTAAGAAATTATGTTTTTCTTTTGCTTTCACAAAACCTCTCCCTATTTCCAACCCCCCCCCCCCCCTGGTCCGAATTTGTGGTTAATGAACTTGATTGAGATTTTCTTCCCCTTAATTTTATGAGAAGTTCGGAAGATAATTATGCAGATTTTTGGAAATCATTGTGTCCTTAAAAAAAGTTATATATGTTTACATAAGTTTCGAACTGAAAGTGTTTTTCGGTGATTTGACATGATTGGCATAGACTTGCAAATTTTTTTCAGAAATTCCAGCATAGGTAGTATTTTTTACCAGTGATATAGTCGTTAAAAAAATAAAAATAAAAAAACCCAGACAGATACACTTAAGGCAGAGGGTATATACTAGAGTGTACCTGTATGTACTATTAGCTTTCTTGAGAAACAAAGGGTATATTGTGTTTCTTAAAAAAGTCCAGAAGGTATACAGCATATACCACCGTATGTGCTTACATCCCCATTTCTTATGAAATTTAGCTAAAATCAAAACTATACACTCCATAATTTCTAAAATATAAAATTACTTTTTTTAAAAATATGTGTCTATTGTCAGGACATTTTTCTTTTTTTGAAAAACATGAAATTTTTATCAAACGTTTTTGTTTTTCGGTAAAACAGGGAATAAAACTATGAACTCAAATAAACTTTTAACGAAATTTTAATTAACTTTCCAAATTTAGGCAATATTTAGCAAAATTTTAACAAAGAATTACGTATATCAAACCTTCTATAATAAAATCTATTCAATATATAGTAGACTCCCTCAAATCTGCACATAATTTATAGATGTAAACAATGAAACATTCAGTTTAGATGTAGGGACCAAATTTGACTGATTTTAATGTGAATTAGTAATGTATCTTTATGAGACAAGTTTCATAGGAAAAATATATCTCATCTTTATAATACATATTTATTTATACATTATTGTTATTTAAATTTTAACATTTATGTCATTTTAAAAATTATCTAAATTTTTACTATTTTATATTATTTATTTTAATATTTCATTATATTGTAAGCATCTATTATAATTTGATTTCATTGTTAATCACGTTCAAATTACTGTTTGAAAAATGTAAACAAAGCAATGACTAGAAATCCGCACAACCTCTGGTCCCAAGCAGTGCAGATTTGAGGAAGTCTACTGTGTCTCACTCCTTTTTTCAACAACATATTAACAATCCACATACTTGTGTTATGAAGTAAAAGAATTGCAATACTTCTTAAATTTACTAACATATACCAAACTTAATACACAAAACATGAAAAAAAAATTCCAATGAAAATAGTTTTTAAATTAATATACACAAACTTACAAGCTATATTTAGCTTTATAACATACCAACGGATGAACAGAAACTTATTAGCAAATTTCATTTCAATATTTTAAAAACTTTTTAAGCAATTATGTTTCTCATACAGCGTAGACAATAAAAAATATAACTTTCCAGAAAACGCAAATTAAGATTTTGATACAGTACAGAGAATTATCTATATATTTGCAACTTTTAAATCTACCAAATTTGTAAGTGTTTATACAGTTTTGTATGTATTGTATATTATATATATATAATATGTAATGTTTACCTTTCTGCATTTATTTAAATGGTCATTTCAGGTTTCAGAAAATTCATTTCTGGTTTATATTTTGAATTATGCATATAATTGTCACTGAACCAAAAGTAAAGCAATTTTTAGAGTCCTGAATATTTTAACTTGAATTTTAAATCATAAAATAAAAGCAAAATTTTTTGTAAAAACAGCAGTATGAAGGTAGATACATGCATTAAGGGGGACTTTTATAGGAAGAGTTTTTTTAATATATTTTTTACCTTTTAAGGGAAACTATACATTCTTTCTTTGACCTTTATTTTTAATAATTTTTAAAATTATCTTATTTTTTATTTTAGTTTACAACTTTTCTTGGATATCTTAAAATTTTATGATATTGCAAGCCTTTATCACAATTTTAATTGCGTTATTTACATTCAAATGACGGATTGAAAATTTTAAACAAAGCAACGACAGAAATCTGCAAAATTCTGAAGTCTGCACAAGATCTGGTTTCAAGCTGTACAAATTTGAGGGAGTCTAATGTATTGCAGGAATGTAGTGGAGGGTATAGTCTGTATACCTTCTGGATTTTTTAAACGAATTCCATATACCCCCTGTTTCTCAAGAAAGCTATAGTATACACATTTTAGGGTATACCCTCTGCTTAGAGTGTATATCCTCTGTTGTTTTTATGACTACCGTATTTTCGGGCGTACCCGCCGCGGCGCATACGAGTTTAAAAGTTAAAATTATGCTTGCTGCGGCTCTTCTGCCGGGGCGGCGGATACGATGTACATTTTTTTCCTTGCAGCGATATTCATTACATAGGTGATTCTGATCGGAATTTTTCTGAAAATGGTGAAAAGTCAATCATCAGGAAGAAAATGCAAAGCATAAAAAATATCGCGAATTTCGACAAATGATAGCCTAACTTCTGTCAATCATTCACAGAAAAAGCAAGAATTTTATCAAAAGATCGGGAGAAAAAAACACGACTTTTATCAAAGGGTCGCGTTAAAAGCGCGAATATGTAAAAAGAAAAAAATGTGTATTTCATGAAAGGATCTCTTGAAAAACTACAATTTTATTATCGTAAAATCCCGTTAATCGGCCTTTCCTAATCAAACGCTAGTCCCCAATATAAAAAAATCGCTGAAAAAAAACGCTAATTTCGCCAAAGAATCACGAAAAATAACCGCAAATTTATTTAAAGGATCGCAAAAAAAATATGAATTTCGCCGAAGTATCGCTACAAAACCCACATTTCGACGTAAGATTGCAGTAAAAACGCGAAATATGTCAAAAAATCTCTAAAAAACACAAATTATGTCAAAAGATCGAGAGAAAATCGTGAATTTCTCAAAGGAGCGCCAAAAAGAACGCCAAAAAGAATTGTCAAAAAATTGTTAGAAAAAACGGAAATATGACGTATCTATAAATAAACAGTAAAAAAACGAAAAGAAACGTAAATTTATTCGGAAAAAAGGAGAAATTTGAAAGAAAAATGTGAAATCTATTAAAAAATCTCGAAAAAACGAACATTTCATCAAAGATTCATGATTCATTCATTTCATCATGATACATACCGGTCTCAAAGGCGAATGATAATGGTATGAATCATGATGAAATGAATGGTTCATGAATTTTTGATGAAATGTGGGTGTTTTGAGATTTTTTAATAGATTTCATTCTTTTTATGCTTTGTTTTTTACAAATTTCTCCTTTTTTCTGCGCTTTTTCGACAGAATTTACGTTTTTCTTAAAAACGCATTTTTTTAAGTATTGCTTCAAGTAACAAAACTCATGATTCATTATTCGTTCAAATATTCATGATTCATTCACTATATGATTCATCGCCATAAAAAACGCAAATTTTTTCAAGTATCGCAAAAAAAAAACTGCAAATTCGTCAAATATCGCGATAAAACCCTGCAAATGTTGTCAAATATCGCGATAAAACCCTGCAAACCTCGTTACAAACTATAAAAAACGTATTAAAAAATCGCGAAATAAAGGCTGCAAGAATTCAAATTTAATTTTATCATAAAAAATATACAAAATATACTAAATTTAAAATTGGATTTATGTTACAAATGTTTAAAAAAAGCGAAAAAACACTGAATATAACGCAATTTTTAACATTTTGATGTATTTTCGTAAGTGCGGCGCATACGGCGGTGCGGCGCTTCTGATGAATATTTGTTTTATTTTAATGCATTTTCGGAGGTGCGGCGCTTACGGTGTGTGCGGCGCATACGCCCGAAATTACGGTACACCCCTGCTGTATTGCTTTATAACTGATGCTCCAAAACATGTATCTTAATTTTTTCAGGGTTTATAAATATCATGAAATGATATTTATAAACCCTAATTTTCAAAATAGTCAACTTACTGTGGATAATAACTATTTTCAACCATAATATAAATAAGAAACTGAAACATATTGCACTTAACATGAAAACTTAATAAAAAATAATCTGAAAATGCATTTTCTTACTTTCATTTGAAGATCACCTAATTCAAAATAAAAACAATTTGCTTTATTTAAAAAAATAAAATAAAATAAAATATAAATAAATAAATAAATAAATAAATAAAAACTGTATGATTTATCAAGGCAATTTTATTTTTTTTAAAACAAAATTTCAAATACAAAATAGATTTCTTTTAACTGGCCTGTTTTCTTTTTTTAAACTCTGAACTCGTTGAATGGTCAAGTGCCAATCATGTGCATATTCTGGAACAATTAGGGATTTTCTCTTGGTTCACATTCAGATTAAAGTCCAAAAATTAAAAAGCAGTTTGTTGATAAAACGATTTAGTGTGATCTCTTTGCAAGATGGACCACATTTTATTGAACAATTGTACATTTAGAAGCTAAAAGTAATGAGTGAGGATAAAATGGCTAATTCTGAACTAGCGATATGTTAAATGTAATCAATCCAGTGCTGTAATGAACTAGCAAAAGAAAATCTTTAAAAATTTAAAAACAAATAAAATATAAGGAGTTGTTTACTATACCCCACTCTGCCCTAATATATAGAAATAAAGGAAAGTGGTATAAAATGACAGAACTCAGAAATGGACATATTTGTTTCTTATGTGGATTAGCATAATTATCACAGAACTGCAAAAAATCACATAAAGAAATGAATTTTCTCTATATTTAGGGGTAAAGTGATAATTTTTTACTACTATGTTGCATCTTTAACACATCAATGAAATTCAAGAATAAAAATTTGAAAAAGAAAAGACATATAAAAGGCAAGTGCGTTAAATTGTGTAGTGTAAAATTTCATATAAATTTTCGGTTTGTTCACTTTGAAAATTGTATTTTTAAATAGTTCACTTTCTGCAATTCCTATTTTATATAAGCAGTTCCATAAATAAGCAACTTTTTGAATAAAAAAAATACATATATTATGATTTGATAAAAGTTTTTAGTGGTATTAAATTGTGTCACATTCTATTAAGAGCATGGAGAAATTTTTATCATAAATATTCAAAAAGTTTAAAATATATATATATAATGCATAAATAAAGTACAATTAATAATTATCTATGTGATTAAATATTAGTTTTATTCTATATTTTATCAGTTTTAAATTCATTTATTAAATGCAAAATAAGATCAAATGAGATGCAACAACAAAAACAATACGGAAGATGTAAACAAAAACGTAAACATATTCGAATTCGAATAAAACAGTCGATTAGGATCAAAACGATTTATTAAAATTTTACAGAAAAATATAAATAAGTTTGCGCCAAGATAGTGATACATAACAGTACCTATCAACCCTACTATCCTTCTGCTGTAGCCAAGCTGCCATAATCTATCGAGGTAACTAACCTACGAGGTAGACTGATTTCGCTTTAAAGTAGCGGACTCATTCTTAATATTATTTATCAAATAAATTACTGCAATGGAAATTTGTCCAAAATTTTTTTTATCGCTGTTTGTAATATTTATTACCAGACAACCATTAAACAAGCATTGCCAAATAAATCTGAGGTACATTTTGCTGAATTTCCAGTATCAAATTGCATCCAATATTTAACCTAAAGGCATATTTAATTTGCTAGATTAACGAATTTTGAAAATTCTTCCTATTTTTTTGTAAATAAATATTTTATTTTGTTAATTCAAAGGCGATTGGTCTTTTAATTCAAAACATCTACTGTAGGAGTGTTCCAGTTATTGAGTGATTCATTATTTATGAATGAATTCTTTATTCTTGATTCATTCATTGCGCTAGCGTCTGTAATAAAATGGACAAAATGGCATACTCTTATTGTAACAGTAGCTATATTTTTAAATCAATTTACTGGCTCATTTTCTCTACAAAAATAAATTTGTGGTAAGATATGTGTCTTTTCTTATTCTTCTACTGAAAATTCTGTAATTTGTGTATTGATCGCATAACGACATAGAATTTTATGTGTCAGAACTCATTTTATAGCCGTTTTAAATATTCAGCACACTGGTAAAGCAAATATTTTAGCCGAACAGTAATTATCATGCGAATACTTTATTATTTTAGAATAGAAATGGTTAAAAAAATAAATTTATACATATTTTAAACAAATTACTTCATTACATAAAAAAAGTAAAATACCATGGATAAGATTAATTGCAAACTAGATACTTATAGTGTATAAGCTAATATACGCTACAAGTAAAATACACTTTGAAAACTGTAAGTGTAGCAAAATATTTTCTGCCAACCTATTTTCTTGTAACCTGTACACAAGCAGCTTTTTCAACATCTGTATAGTTTATTTTTTAAATGAAAAAGGCCATTTATTTATTTTACTATGCAAACATAAGTAACTTGTATATAAAAAAAGTATTGTAATACATATACTTATATCTATATGTATGTATAAATGTGTGTAAATGCAGAGTTATATTAATATATATATATATATAAACCCTTATAAGCATTCATTATGTTTGTTTTCATAACTGTTTGCATCATTTGGCAATAAATCTCATTTTCTAAAGCTCAAAACAAAATGTGAAAGCTTCTATAATGGAAAAATAAATGTTTTTTCTATCAAGCAATGTTGTGAATATAACTTATTAACACACAATAATTATTAAGTAAAACTTGATTAAGTATAGTCTAAGTTCTCTAATCCACACAAGTTGGGGCCAAAGGTTGTGTGGATTATGGAATATTGCTGATGATAGATCATTATGGAGTATATATCATTTTATTATTCCTAGATGGTGTTTTAATTCTATAATCTGTGTAATATGAAAAAATAAATATGAAATCTAAAAATTAATTTAATAGTCTATCTCGAAAAATGCCTTTTTAAAGTTATTTTATTAAAAAAATTTATGTACATTTGAATAAAAATAATTACATAGGTTCTGCAATACAATTTGTTTTTTACTTTTAATAAAATAAAATAGTAATATTTAAAAAATTAATTGTTTTATTATGAATTTTTTTTATTGTCTGTTTTAAAGAAATCGTTCTTGGATCACAAATTTATATTAATTTTCTTAATTGTTTATTTCATTGTTTACATTCGTAAAGTAGTTTGAATTATGGAAAATTGTGGATTGTGGGTGTACGGATTATAGAACTTTGACTGTATACATTCTATCGCATGTTATCAATTTTTAAATTACCTGTAATTATTTTCTGCTTCATATGTAATTATATTTTTGCAAAGTATTATTCTTGAATATATCCATTGGTTAAATATGTTAAAGCAATACTAATGATAAAATCTTGATTCAATAATTACTTAATTGTACTACAATTTTCTGATTACAAAAGTAATCGTATTGATTTGTGTTTTATATGTAATATATAAACTTTTCTTTTCATTAACCTCTTCAGTCCTGACGTCGTCTAGAGTTGATACTAAAAAACACCCTTTAAATTAATTTAAATACTTCCAGAATTATTAAAATTGCATCTAGATCTTTTTAATTGTGTGCATAGTAGAAGCATTGATATACGATCAAAGTTCTATAATCCGCACAAGCTGGGGCCAAAGGTTGTGTGGATTATGGAATATTGCAGATTATAGAGCATTATGGATTATGTGTCATTTTGTTATTCCTAGATGGTGTTTTAATTCTATAATCCATGTAATATGATAAAATAAATATGAAATCTAAAAATTAATTTAATAGGCTATCTCAAAAAAGGCCATTTTTAAGTTATTTTATTAAAAAATTTATGTGCATTTAAATAAAAATAATTGTATAGGTTCTGCGGTACAGTTTGTTTTTTACTGTTAAAAAAATAAAAGAGTTACATTTAAAAAAATAAATGTTTTATTATGATTTTTAAAAAAAATTATTTTTTTTTTATAAAAAAATCATTTTTGGATCACTATTTTGTAAATTTTCTTAACTGTTTATTTCATTGTTTACATTCACAAAGTAACGCAAATTATTGAAAAGTGTGGATTATAGAACTTTGACTGTATATATATATTGTCTATTCTTGGCTACATAGAGGGGAAGATGGTAACATGAAACAAAATGTAAGCATGTAATGATGGGGTACATTGAAACAAAATGTAAGCATTTTTTTTCAATCTACAATTTTACATGTTGAAAAATATAATTAGTTCATACTTTTAATCTTGTATTTTCCTAAACAAATTTTTATTAGGTTCTAAACAATAACTTTATGCTTTTAAAATCTCAAAAGTTAAATGTTTTGCAGTGTTTCAGTGTGCCCTGTATGTCAGAGTACACAGAAACACATTCTGGGGTACGACGGAAAAACATTCTTAGGTAACGACAAATGATAGAAGCAATTTTTATCCAATATAGTTTGTGTAATGAGCAGTGAGATAGATGCAAAAACAAATCTTGATTAATAAAATACTAAAACTTCTTTAAAAGATGAAAAAGAAATTTTATAAAAACATTATAATTCCAGATAAAAAATGAGATAATTCTATTTGTTTAAGAAATATCGTTCATCTTACAATAAACTGTATCAAGTGAGTTTTAAAAATTAGTATTTCTGCTTTTCTTTCAGTTTCTCTTGCAGGGGCAGTTTCAATACACTGAGTTTTTTTAAAAATATAAATTTCTTAAGAATGCATACATTTGAAGTACTTTGTATAAACTAAGTAAAGCTATGCCAAAAATATTTTTGTTTAAAGTTTAGTACATTTTGGAACTTTCTAAATTATTGTGATTGAAGCATTGTGTTAAGTTCTATTTCATGTTAAATTTTCCTATTTTATACATATTTCTTAACTTAATAGGGAAAAAAATTCTGAAAATGAATTGTAATAATAATAACCAACTATGTTTTGCTGTTGCGTAAATTTTGTTGTAACAATTTTTAACTATATGTTGCATTTTGCTAGCTAGTAAGCTTTTCTACTAATTCCTCACTTTTTCTGTCACACATGTTCTATATGAATATATTTTTCTTAGTACAGTAAACTCTCTCAAATCCACAACCCTAAAATCAGAAACTATCTAAAAGCCGCACATAGAGGGTTTAAGCAATGAAACATTCAATTTAGATATAAAAACAAAAATTGTCTTTTTTTAGTTTCGTATAATTTCAATATACATTTTAATCTGCAATTTTTGTTAATATGACTGAATTCAAGTGTTTTCATGAAGGAAGAATGAATGTTTTCTGGCCTCTTCCACAGCAAGCCTCATTTTTCATTGCTTAGTTCATTGTTTTACTGTAAGTATTGTCTCAATGTGATTACACGTATTTTTAATGTTTGGATCCAAAAAGTCTTTTACGAAACACAACAGCTTAAATAGGATGTGTCTAAAACAATTTTGTGTGTTTATCCATACTGATGGCATTTGCTATCAATGTAAAATGAAGTTTTTGTCATCATATATGGTGCTACTTGGTTATCCCATCGACATATTTCGACAAATAATATAAATTGCTAAACTATTCTCCAGATTTATCTAGTTTTTATGTTAAATAATGAAAGAACAAATAAATTAGTATAACATTAATAAAAAATGCAAATAAAACACCGAAATAAAACTCATTTAATGACTTAGCAAAAAACGTGTAACATGTTTTGTCAAGTGAATGTGGCATTTACGATCAACCATTTTTGGCATTTAATCTTATATTTTGGTGATAGTTTTTTGGCTGAAGTAGTATCTCAGATATTTATTAGTAAGCAAAGTTTTTCAAAGTCCATAATCTTTTTTTCGGATAACAATGGTTAAATTGAGGAATAATTTTCTTCAATTGAATGGTTGGTATGGAGAGAAAACTCAGATCCTTTTCATTCTTATTTATCCAATAAAGTTGTCCAACTTCTTTGCTAGAACATTTAAGAGACTACTTAGTCAAAAAATATCAAGTTTGAGTCTAATTTAGGTATTCATAATACGTAAAACCCCCCACAATGTAATTTCATAATTTTTTTACTGCTCTACAAACAAAACACAAAATCAATGATTGCAGTTCTATAAAGTGCTTACAAAATTTACCTCAATTATTCAAATGCGTCCTGAATACTATAATAAAACTAATCAGATCTGGCAATCCCAAAACTTTCTTCTATTTTATGCATGTTCATACTTCGTGAAATATGCAGCATAGCAGCATCACTGGTTAGGTGGTTGAAACCAAAATCTATAGTCACCAACAATTTATGTCAACTCTTAACTGAATCTGAAATTTGATAAAAATACATGTTTTATTAGTTTTTGAGATAGAGCTATTGCAAAATCGTTAAAAAATATATTTATAACAACGCCACATGTTGAGTGATGTACACCTAAAACTAATCAGTATAGTTTTTTTCATCAAGTACTTACTGAATCTGAAATTTGATGTAAATCCATACATTAGCTCTGGAGAGAAATTTATTCTGAAATCGTGAAAAATGCAGTACAGCAGCGTTATTTATAGGACAATTTGCACAAAAAACTAAACAGCTCAAATCTATATCAGGAATTAACTGAATCTGAAGTCTTAGAAAATTTTGCGCATTAATTCTTAAAATAGAGCTAGTATTGCGATAATCACGAATAATGCATTATGGCAACGCTCTACCTCTTGTGCAATTTGCACCAAAACACAATCAGCACCATGTTATATCGAATACTAACAAATCTAAAGTTTTATGAAATTCCATGCACTAGTTCTTCAGATATTACCGATGTGAAAATTGTGAATAATGCAACATAGCAGTGCCATCTGTTCAGCGATATGCACTGGAATCTAATCACTGCTAGCTTATGTCAAGGTCAACAGAGTCTAAAGTTTTGTGGAATTCCGTACATTAATTCTTGAGATTGAGCGCTTACAAAATTTTCGTCTCATACAGTTAGACATTTTGTAGAAACATGTTTTTCGATTCTCTGATTTTGAAAACGTGTGAATCCGTCGCAAACCTGAATTCAAAATTTTCACATAGCGAATAGTTTCCTTTTGTAAACATAAAAGAAAGTAAAAATGTTTAGTTGAAGAAATGAAACTATTGATCCCTATTTAATTAATTTGTGATCTTTACAGAATCACTTTAAAGCAGGTGCATACCTGAACACAAAACATAACCAACAAAAAAAAAACAGTGTTCTTAAATGAAACTACCCGACTTTAAATTTGTCTGAAGACAGAATTTTTTTTCCTAAAGATGTGAAATTTTGTTATAGGTATAATAAAAGGATGGAAATTTGTTTAGGCCAAAAAGAAAATAAATGAATAAATAAAATAAAATAAAAATAAAAATTGCGCCACTAGAGGTCGGTTTTTAATAAATGATACATTTAGCATTGTGATAATTTAGAAATTTTATTTATTCACTTAATCGAATATCAAAGACAGCATTTGACGGCATATTCCTAGCATTTCACAAAATATGAACTGGAGTCAACTTTTGGTGGAAGATGGTAGACTTTCTCAAGTCCGCACATATTGGGACCAGAGGTTAGGGGGATTTTACAATTTTTCAAATTTCTGGTCATTGCCTTGTTTACATTTTTAAAAAGTATTTTGAATGTAATTAATAATGCAATCAAAACTATAATGAATGTTTGAATGAAGCAATATCTTGAATTTTTTCAGAAATAAATTTATTAATCCGTCATGAAAAAACATGAACTCAGTAATATTAACGAAAATTACAAATTAAAATATGCATGGAATTGATATAAAAAAACAATCAAATTTGTGTCTCTATATCTGAACTGAATGTTTCATTGTTTTTATCTGAAAATGATGTGCGGATTTTAGAGAGTTACGGATTCATGGGAGTCTACTGTATTTCTTTTATGAAAAGGGTACCAAAATCAAGTACACTGTGCACACAAATCTATTTAACGCATGATTCAAGCTTTTTTCTATTGAAAGCATTCTGCTTCTGTAATATGGACCTTTTTCAATAGCTTTAAGCAGTAAAAAAATATTTCTGCTCATCTGCTGTCATTTCTCTCTCTCTCTTTTATTTTCTAGGTTATCACCAATGTTTTTTAATTAGTAATATTTGGGATTTTTAATTTATCACGAAGCTAATTATTAAACATTTTAAAGTCTAAGTCTAAGGTGTTTTACAAGAGGCCTTGAACTATCTTCACAAAAATTTCCAGCCTAATACATGATGCAGATTTCGTTAGCTGCTGCAGACATACACAGAGACAATGAATTTAATTATTAGTACATACAGTCGAGTCTCTATATAACGAAATCCATTGTTCCAGTAAAAAATTCGTTTTATAGAGAAATACTTAGTATAGAGAATGAAGTTAAAATTCTTATGTAATGTGTAAATTTTGAACAAATATTATTTTTGATGTGTTTAATTAATAATTTGAAATGTTTAGCTATAAATATTATCTTAATATTCCATTTTTTAATTTTTAAACAGTTTAAAAAAAGAAAACACATTTATTTGAAAGCTTTTTGAAAGTCAAATAAGGAAGACATGATTAGTTTTAGACAAAAAGAAATCTGTAATTTTTGGTTGTTTTGATTTCAAAATTATTACACTCTCGAAAAATGTTCAAATTTTAGCAATTACCTCCAAAAAATTACAAATTCTTCACCAATTCAAAAATTACTGTCATTGTAATGTGTAACATTCGAATCGATACTATTTTGAGAAAGATGTTGAAAGGTGTGTGGGAGGGGAGGGGGATTAATTCGCTGGACTTAAAGAACAAGTAGATTCAAGAAGAGAAGTAATGTAATAAACTCAGCAATGAACGATAAATCAGAAATAAGTGATGGAAATTTGATTCCTTGTAATTTTGAAGCTTTTTTAAAACTAAATAAATAAAGAGTATTTTATGAAAATATTCGTTATATAGAGATAGATATTTCGGTATATAGAGACTGTTTTTAATGTAATAGTAGGAAAATGGGACCGCTCCTACTAAAAATTCGTTATATAGAGAAAATCGATGTATGGAGTTTTGTTAAAAAGAGACTCGACTGTATATATACTACCTCTGACAAAAAAGTTTGGTGAATGAATTCAGAACGACCTATCTGGAATCACTGGGAAAACAAAATGCTGCACCTGCATAGAGGGAAGTGTTGACCATCTTCCTCCACCGTTGTTTAGTTGAGCGTCATTTATGTTCTGTGTAAGACGTGTTTTACTAAGTGTTTGTCCAGTGTGTTGATTCTTAACTGAGAACAGAAAAATGAACGACCAAAAGATCAGTTTAAAGTTTGGTTTTAAGCTTTGCTAGACACCGAAAGAAATTCATGTGTGGTTGTGCAAATTGAACATCCACCATACTCGCCAGATCTCAATTCTCCAGACTTATTCCTATTTTCACGAATCTAACTCTCTTTGAAAGAGAGTTGACCATATTGCTGACATCCAACGAAATGTGACAAAGCTTTTGAACTCTACCCCAAACGAAGACTTCTTGCTAATTTCCCAGGACATGTATAACAGATCTCAGCGGTGCATAGTTATGGGAGATGACAATTTTGAAGGATGGTTTGGTAACTTTCGGTACTATGTCATCTAAATTAATGTTACAGGATTATTCACCGAACTTTAGTGTCAGAGGTTGTATATTCTATATTTAGTATATATACATATATAATTATTCAAGAAACTTATGATTGAGGGTCCCACTGGCTTTTTCAGTGGGCAGCAGTGTCTCTGCATTATGTTCGTTGTTGCGTGGGCCTTTATTAAATTTTGATGATTTTAAATTTTTAAAAGAAAATTTTTCAAAATGAACCTTACTGTTATTACTAATAGATCGTTGGGGTGCCACCATAATACTTACCCATCATAATATAAAATATGAAAATGAAACGAGTGTAAACTATCTATGGCGATTTCAAAATAAAATTTAAACGCATAATTAAATAATTTTAATATAAATAATAATGCTCTATTAATGAATTGCTGATGAGCCAATTTCAACAACGCAAAAATACTCAAGTAACACCGGATTGCGTAAAAGAAACATCCTTATAACTCAAAAAATAATAATCATATTAACTAAAATTTACTGCGTCGGATTAAGCGTCTCATTTCCAATTAAAAAATATCTGTGAATTGAAATTGGAAAGAACTACAGGGTCATGAAAAATCGAAGAATGTGGAAAACAGGATTACACATATATCCGCAACTAATAATCCGATCGACATCGTTCTGCATGCAAAATTTGTGTTATTTTATTGCCTATTACGTCCATTCCTTAAAATAAAAAAATTCGAAAATTTTTATATACCTTTCATCAAAACGAATTTTTCGGGAGTCCGAAAAAAATAGTTCCAGATAATCGAGGCTACTGATATTAAATAGGCTTCGTCCGATTATTATAGACTAAGTACATACAAAATTTCAAGTCTCTATCTCAATTTGTTCGGGAGATAGAGCGGTTACAGACACACAGACGGACGGACGGCAAATTTTTTTTTCTAAAAATATGTTTTTCGAAATCTCCAGTGTCTAAAACGTGTAAATCCGTCAAAAAATTTTTTTTCGATTTTCAAAACGATTGCAAGACTTACCCTATGCTACGTATGATGGGTAAGTTTACTTACAAGTGTCAATAAGTCAATGCCCTCTACGTAGTATAGGGCATTGACAATGTTCTTAGGGTGAAAAGTGCCTAGGTTAAAAGCTTCTAAAATTTTTATTGAATCATTCAAAATATTTAAATTTTACATTTCCTATTTTATAAAACAGTGTTATTTGAAAAGTATTAGATTAAGGGGTAAAAAGTCAACCACATAATTTGTGGGCCCCTGAAATTGGTGGACCCAGGGCCAAGGCCCCGGAAACCCGTGCATTAATTAGGGCCTAGCATTTTCATATTAAAATTCAACATTTGATTGCAAGTGAAAATTTTAGTAAGCTATAAAAGAATCACTAACATGCAGACTAGCAAGGCTCGACCAAAAAAATGGCAGTTACTTCCAGATTTGATTCCTTGCAATAACTGGTGGAAGATAGAGGAGAGAGAAAGGGGAAAATATTGCAGAAGACGAAATGTGAGAGACTTTTGAATCATTTGTACGATTCCAAAATCTCTTACATGACTCTTTTTGAAAATGCTTGCCGAAATTTTAACGAACCTTCATGAAATCTAAAATTTTGCATTAAATCATAATAATGATGAATTGTGTAGCAAAACAACTCATATTGTTATTTCTTTAGAGAAATACATTTGCAGTAATACAATAAAAAAATCTTAATAAAAGATATTCAATAAAAAAGATTTTTTAACGTATTGAAACATTAATGAATACTTAAAATGACGGCATTTCTTTTTAAATATGTGTAATTTTGATTTCTTAAAATTAAACCTCTGAAGAGCGGTCAACAAACCAACTTATTTTGCTATTTCTTCAGAGACCTATATGTGCAGCAAAAAAAGCAACTGATGTTTTACTGTATTAAAACAACGGGTAATAATTAAAATGTGAGCATTTCTATTTAAATCTATGTAATTCTCATTTCTTAAAAATGAAACCTCTGAACAATACTCACCTCTAAAGAGCGGTCATTTTTTCGTGGTCGCTTTGAAGGGAAAACATTATTCAGAGATTACATTGTATGCATTTGGATTGATCGCCATACATTTTATATTACTCCATTTTTATTTATTTCATCTAGAACCCCTCCCCCCTGAAAAGCACAAGCTGATTTTTCTCAATGGTATGATAAATGAATTTATTATTTACGTTCTAAAATCTTAATTTGCATGCTTTTTTCATGTATTTTCATCTTTAATTTTTTATTTAGTTTAAAATAAAATATTTTCTGTTTTTATAAAATGGAAATAGAATTATCCCAAACGTAGCCTGTTTTTTACACTTCTGTAAGTATAACCCCCTTCCTTCTTCTGAAATGACCATTTCGATGACAAAAAACTAAAATTTAAAATTTATCTAGAAAATTTAGCCACAAAATTTCTTATATATTAATTATACCATACTTTCAGGCATTATTTTCATGATAAAGAATCACCACCGCATCGAAATTTCCTTTTTCCTTATATATTAAAAAATCACATACTATTTTCTGTTTAAAAACTTATTATAGTAATTATATATTTACTTTCAAAATAATTCATTTACAAAGCATTTCGTCCGTTACCATAAAAATATGTATAATCCAATAGTTCGTATGTGTGTAGTAAATTCAATGTCATTATCATCTTTCATATCTATGCATTGTCTAAACTGTCCCAGAATTTTGTTCTTAAAAAAACGTTTTCGCTTCTTTCATCGGAGGCTTCCTCAATTTTAAGTGGTGGTATTTTCTCTTAAATAGAGTTCGGCATGGGATTGCTTAATTTTGGAAATAAAGTTAATATTAAAACATGTAACTCAAAATTTCTCTTAAAATTACCTTTTTAAGCATATCCGGATTACATATCTTAATACCATGATTATTTCCCTCTTTCGCACTTGTACTTCTGGTATGTCTTTGCTTCTAGGTGTGACAGTAAAGGACACTAAACAGAAAGCTTAATCTAAACCAAAATCAATTTTCAGAATCTTTTCAAGATCAAACAAGGAATTTTATTTATTACACCCCATTTTTAATTTTTGTGTATTAAAATAAAGAAAAAAACTGTTAAACATAAAAATTTTGAAGTAGTTTATTCCTAGTCCCCTTCTAATATTTATCGAAAGATATTTTCATATAAAACATTTAAACCCAGTTATTAGCAATTGTAGTAAATTGTACTGAATATTTATGACTTATTTATTATTTTTAATTTGGTGTTTTATTTATATTGCAGATGCAGTTGTTTTAGAAATTCAATCTAGCCATACCATGAAGACACTTCGACACACAAATTGCGTTTAAAGATTATGGACTCCTTTTCCCGCATTTTCTACATATTGGCATAATAAACTGGTTCAGTGAAGATTTCTTAAAACTTCTGGATTAGTTTGAAACAGTAGAATTGCTTTTATTTTCTTCCGCAAGGTATCACATTGGGTTAGATTAGGATTATTTACAACAAGTTTTATATCGCTATCAAGTGCGTGAAATTAATTTAATATTAAGAAAATGTCAACTTTGTTACGATGGTGAAATTTTAATTTCATGTTTAAAATTTTTCTACATTCCTGAAAGATTATATTTTTTATGCAAAAATGAAAGAATCAAAAATTTTCTAATAATATACAATTGTTCCAATTTTTTATGTATTCTCAATACTCTATATGGAAGAGTATTGCCTTTTGAATTACATCTGAATACCTTTTTGTAAGAAGCTCTCAACTGAAAGTGTGTTAATTTTCGTAAAATTGACTATATTTCTGGAGGCAAGAAAAACAGTTTAATTATAGATATAACTAACTCATTCTTGTTCATTTCAGGCTTTATTCACAGAAAACCTCCATTATCTCGATATTTTCTATTTCAGTGTAAGAAGAAAGACACTTATTTATAATGGTCAAAAACCTCTTTTACTTGTGTGATTTTAAATAAAATGTCCTTCAGAAACCTAATTTAAATTTGCAGCTTAGTCTTTCTTTAATGAATTTCATTGGAAATTTTTCTAGTAAAACATTTGAAAAGAAATCAAATTTAAAATTAAACCATCGTATTGGAAGTAAGGAAAAACTATTTCATTTGTGAGATATGCAGCAGAAGACCTTATAGCAAATCCAATTTAAACAGACACATTAATTTTCACTGACAGAAATACTTTCGCTTTTGAGGTGTATAAAAAACGAATTTTGTGATGTCTGATTTAGAGAAGTATCATGTCCACACAAAAGAGAAATTATTCATGTGTGAACTATGCAACAAACTATTTTCTCATAAATGTAAAGTGGAAGCCCACCTGCGGACACATACTAAAGGGAAACCTTTCTCTTGTGAAATATGCAAGAAAACGTTTTCTCAAAAAGATTATATAACTAAACACTTGCTAATCCATACTAAAGAGAAACCTTTCTCTTGTGAAGTATGCAAGAAAACGTTTTCACAAAAATCTAATTTAAATACACACTTGCGAATTCATAATAATGAGAAAAATTTCTCCTGCGAGGATTGCAACAAAAGGTTTTCCCATAAATCTTCCTTGGATATACATTTGCGAATGCATACTGAAGAGAAACCTTTCTCTTGTGAAGTATGCAAGAAAGCGTTTTCTCAAAAATCTAATTTAAATATGCACTTGCGAATTCATAATAATGAGAAAACTTTCTCCTGCGAGGTTTGCAACAAAAGGTTTTCCCATAAATCTTCCTTGGATATACACTTGCGGATCCATACTAAACAGAAACCTTACTCTTGTGAAGTATGCAAGAAAATGTTTTCTCAAAAATGTCAATTAAATGCGCACTTGCGGACACGTACTAAAGAGAAACCTTACTCTTGTGAAGTATGCAACAAGGGGTTTTCTTGTAAATCTAATTTAAATACGCACTTGCGAGTACATACTAAAGAAAAACCTTTCTCTTGTGAGATTTGCAATAAAGGCTTCTCTGCGAAATCTAATTTAAATGTCCACATGCAAATACATACTAAAGAGTAAACATTATCTTGTGAAGTATGCAACAAAGGGTTATCTGGAAAAGCTCAGTTGAATAAACGCTTGTTGTGTCATACTACAGAGAAACTTTTTTTGAGTGAGGTGTACAATAACAGATTTAGAGATAAATATCATTTGAATGTCCATGTGTGAGTTTATGCAAAACACAATTTTTTCTCTTGTGAGTTGTGCAAGAATTTGTTTTCTGTGAAATTTGCGTTGAAACTTGCGAATTAATACAAAAAGAAACATTTTTTCTGTGAGGTATGTAACAAAAAGTTTTCTTCGAAATCCCAGTGGACGGATTTATACTAACGAGAAACCGTTCCTTTGTAAGGTGTGCAAGAAAGACTTTTCTCAAAAATGTCGATTGAATACCGATCTGCAGTTTTACACTAAAGAAAAACTTGTTTCATCTGAAATGTGCAATTGTTTTCTCAGTAATCTTATTTGAATAACCACTTGCAAACACTTTGTTAAAGAGAGGCCTTTCTGTTGTAAGGTGAGACGCAATTGATAGTCTCACAAATTTCCTTTAGATAGTCGCCTGTGGTTTTGTAAGAAATAGGAATCCTCTAGTTGAGAAGTGTTCAAAAAGAGGTTTTCTGAAAAATTAAATTGGATGACAAACTGCAAATTCACATTGGAAAAACTGTTTAGGAGATGTGCATAAGAATTTACAAGTGCCAAAAATTCATATTATATCTACCTGCATGTTCGCACCACGCAGAAGCCTGCTTAGTTTTTAACAAAGGGTTATCTGATGAATCTGTTTTGAATATGCATATCGACTCAAAAGTCCAAGACTTCTGTAACAGACTCTGCATGCAGTTTTTTTTTAGTTTTTTTTTTGTGAAGATCTTTTTGAGTCAAATTTGAATTTAAATATACTTAGCCATATCAAAAGAAATTCCTTGTTTGTGAAATGAAAATTTTTTATTAAGTATATATCAAGATATTTTCTTCCTTTATTGCAATTGTAAATATTTTGTTCATGTTGTAGCTACTAGTGTTTAATAAAGTATTTTGCGGTTATTTACATTAAAATTTTGTCGTTATTTACTTTAAATTGATCAAAGCAAAACATTTTGTTTATAAAATATTGTAATATGCAAATTGTTAAATGCGTTCTTTTTTTTTGAGATTTTAATTTTGATCAAAAGTCTGACCAAAATTAGTGAACTCAGAGTCTAAAATACTTTTGTGAATGCGTAGAAATCTGCGTAAGATAATTGGGTACTAATTGGTTATCCCGTCGACCAATTTCACCAAATTATGCGAATCGCCAAACTAATAGCCAAATTCAATACATTGACATGAATTTTATTTTAAGTAAAGAAAAAACAAAAGAATTAGTAGAATTTTAATAAAAATACAAATAAAAAGTCGAAGTAAAAATCACTTAATAACGTTTTAAACTCGTGTATCGTATTTAATATCATTGAATGTTACATTGACGATCATCTTTTATTGGCATTTAATCTTATAATTTGCAATAGTTTTATGGTCGACGGGATAACAGAGTAGTACGGATAATTGTTACCAAAATGAATCATAACAAGGTATGAATACTAGCTGAAAAAAAATTTTGATATCCCACCGCACACAGAATGACATCAGGAACCCCCAAATACTCTCATCTAATATATATATATATATATTTGTATTAAATTTTGCCTGCACGATAAAAGTCGTAATCATTCACGAATTGTCATTAAACTCGCCGGATAAATTGAGATGTTTAAGATTTTGGCATAGGTTGCAAATGGAAAAAATCGGCCCAAGAAGGTGGAAAAGAAAAGCGTTAAAAAATTTGAATACCACCCTAACATGGCTTTCACAAAACATGATCTTACACAACGCCAGGGGAAAATAAACATTTTTCGTTAAAGCAATCGCCAACAATAAAAAATAAAACAATAAAATTCTTACTACAACAAATACTATACTATTGCAAGATTTTGCACGTGAAAAATAAAAATAAAATTAAGAAATGTTAAAAATTACGTCATGCGTTTTCTATAGCAAAATCTCCTTATGAAAAAAGAAAATGAAATAGATAGCTTGTTGCATTTTAAAGGGAAAAACAAATATTACATCAAATTGGAAATATAATAGACCAAAATCAGGTGAGTATATAACGTCATGTGAGTTTGTAAATACGTATTGAAACATAATAAAAGCCAGACAATGGAAATGTTGGCATATTTTAATGTTTTGAAGTTCTGTGATTTTGTTTTCGCCATTTTTTAATCTATTGCATAAATATATGTAATGAAACATCAAGGCGAGGTCTGAGATTTCCCTGCATCTCATTTCCATTATTCCGATGCTATGCCAGGGCCGTAACTAAGGGGGTGCTATGGGCGGCTCAGCCCCCCCACCCTTGGAAATAATTCCAAGGTCACTAAATGAATTTTTGTTCCAAAAATTCAAATGAAATTCTGTTCAAAAATCTAATTTAGTTTTCAGACCTTTTCACAGTTTTTTAGAATTACTGAATTGTATCTAAAATAAGTATTTCAACACTCCCTCATCCTGTTTGTGCATATGAAGCCAACATGATGTTTAATTTTGCACAAGTTATACACTCAAAATTTTAATTATATATTTTCTTAGCATAAAATGAAGTCATTACAACAGTTTAATAAGAAACATAGTATCTACAATGTGAATTTGCACTCATTTATCTTTCTGTGTCAGAAACAGCGAGAAAAAAAAATTATGAGCCCCCCTACATTTCACTTCTAGCTACGGCCCTTTGTGATGCCCAGAGCTGAAATTGTCCATCGAACGGGATTCGGTATCCGCTGTTGGCTGTCAGAGCGCGCGATTCAGCAGTCGTTCGCTGTTTCCCTGTATTACTTTTGGTTACACCGATGCAGACATCGTTCATAGAACAGGATTCGGCAGGTCGAATTTCGTACCCCGCAATTCATGTAGGTGTTTGCAGGCAAATAAACAGTCTATTAATGGGACCTGGTTTATTAATTCTTTTCATACATGTCCAGTGGTGTAGTCGTAAAAAAAACAGAGAGTATCCGCTCTAAGCAGAGGGTATACCCTAGAGTATATATACTATAGCTTGCTTGCAAACAGCGGATATACGGTGTTCCTTAAAAAAATCCAGAGGGCTTGCGGCGCATACCCTCCACTACATCCCTGTACATGTCTTTTTGAAAAACCAGGCCCACCGTGACTTGACTTAGGGATTCTAAATAAGTCAGCGTTTGGACCGTATGTTTGTTGTTTAGGTTCGGAATCCAAAAGACACAGTTTCGCCGCTCCGGACTTTTAAAAGGACGTAATTCACATTATTTCCTCCAGATCGTGAAACTAGAAGAATGGTAGGTGATTTAATTTAATTGGTTAAAAAGGATCTGGGCATTGTGACATTAGAAAGGAGTGGCTCTCTAAGTTCGTTAGCTAGAACCACAAAAGGAAAGTTGCACTTAGGTCAGCTTTTTGATCTTAAGGAGCGCCCAAAAAAGATCTCTCAAAGTAATAAGGTGTATTGGTGGAAGATAAAATTATCAGGATCAAACTTCATTTAAGCATTAAAATTAAGGTTAAAAGAAAATAAAATGGGATTTTTAATTTTAAACTTTTGAATTCTAATTTTAAATTAGTGTTGTTTAACAGGGGTTAGTTTTACCCTTTCATATATACATATATATATTGATGTTCTGTAAATAAAATTTAAAGAATTTTTTCGAACCATAATTATTTGAATTGAGCGACAAAAAAAGTGAGAAAATGAAGTCAGTTTTAGAATAGTAAGAATGTGATTTGTACACACTGTATATCAGTCATACGTATGACTTTTATCGCTGCAAAGAGGATAAAAAGCAATTATAATAAGAATTAGATGATGAGATTTCTTGCAGATAGAATGATGGGAAATTTATATTTAATATTGATTTCTAAAAATTAAAGAAACAAAAGGAACAAAGAAAAGATTTTTTTATCTCAAAATGTTTTATTAATGCTTAATTAGTTTTATGTGAAAACTTCCATATTGGTAAATGGACATGTTTCAACAATATAGCAAATAAAGTTTCAAATGAGATTAAAATAAATGTCGAATAAACTGTCAAAATAATTCATAAATTTTCAAAAGTTATAACGGATCTTTAAAAAAAATTCTGAATTAGAAATAAAATATCCGATTTCTTTTTAGATAAGTATTGAAAGTTGTATTCACTTTGAAAGATGTTAGTGACTAGAGATACTGATTATTTAACGTATTAGGATAAGTAAGAATGTTATTCTTTTATAGTACATTATTTAGTAATAAATTAACGGAAAGTCCCTGCTAAATCTGTAACGCATTACCTTTCAATGTATGTAAAAAAAAAGAAAAAAAAAGCTGAAAGAATGTTTTTTTGGAAATACATATTGAAATTATAATAAAAATAAAATTTCCCAAACTTGTTTTTCGATATTAATATGAAAAGAGTTTTAAAAATGTACTTTCAAATAAAAAAGTCCTACTTTAAACGTTATTATGGCCCGCTAAAACTAACAAAAAGAAATCATTAAGAACCGCTGGCAGTGAAAAATTTTCCTTTCATGGATTTAGTCATCTTTAATGGCTAGAAAGTATCATCCATCATCCACTGCAGAAAAATGAGTAATACCCTGTTTGCGCTGAGATAGTTGAGTCAATTAACTTCAAATCGCTTTTTTTAAAGCAGGATCCCCTGAATTAGGCTTCACCTGTTCGCATTAACTAAACACATCGTAAATGACTTAACTTGGCTAAATTGATATCTGGGCATGCGCATAGGTTCTGAAATTTTTAACTGCAATTTCTAACTTCTTTTTTGTTTGCACAGCAATGCAGCCTAATTATCCCGCCATATTTCAATTTCAAAAATAATTTCATCATTCTCCCAATTTCTTTTGCGAGAGGAAATAACAGTTTCAACAATTTACATTTTTTACCTTTGATTAGAAAAAACTCCCCCAAACACACGTATTAAGCAACTGAGGAAACAAATAACAACTTGAAATAGCTGATAATTATTTGTAAGACTCAATTCCAGTAATTTAAAATAAGAAATATCCAGAAGGGAGATTTCCACGCAACTCATAGTTAAGAGAGTATCGAAATTTTAAGGGTTTCAGAAACTTGCTCAAGTGAGAATCTTGATTTTGGTACAACCGCTTCAAAAAACTTCAATTTAAGTGACTCAACTTTCCCAAAGCAAACAGGGTATAAAGCTTAAAGCTTAGGAACTGTGAATTTCTATCCAAATATTCAACCAGAGTCTAATTTACTAGCAGACACTTGCCGATTCATTAGATAAAAACGATGTTAAAATATTCTGAGAAACTGTATAGAACTTGGCAGTTTTATCACTAGTATACATTACCGTTGATTCTAATGATGCAACTTCTCATTTATTTATATATATATATAATCACGCTTCTAAAGCACTGCTTATTTTTATATACCATGTTTTTTCTTACCGTTTTACAAAAGTTAATTTCCAAACCGTTAGTTTTAGAAATACAGTTCCAGTTGCAAAAATGTTTAAAAATTTATTCTATATCATATAAAAATCGATTTACGTTAAAATAGCTGCTTTTTAAATATTTCAGAAATAAAAATAAAAATTTCAATATCTGAGTGTTTGTTTTAACATGTAAAAAAATATTCCTCTATGAACAAAACTTATTGAGTTACGATACTTGCAATTTAATGAATTTCCTGATTTTTTGTCAGCAAATATGGAAAAACATGTGTTTAGTATTGCATTTTTACATTGTATTTGATTGTATGCATAAATAATAATTCCATAGTATTAGGGATGGGACGAATAGTGATTTGGCCGAATAGCCGAATACCGAATATTCGGCCAAATTTTAGGTCGAATACCGAAATTCGGCCGGCCGAATAGTAAAAAAAAATTTCCAATAAAGAAAATAAATTTTGATTATGTATAATTTAAAAAATAAGAGCTCATTATTAATTAATACTCTTAAATGGCTTTTAAATGTGATTTAAATTTGAAAAACTTATTTTAACACAAAAAAATTATAAAATTGCATTATATCCTTTATTCTAATGTACATCAAATTGATTTTCAGTAAGTCAAGATGGGAAAATATTTCCATTAAAATATGAAAAATGTACTTCGCTTTTATTACCAATTGATACTTCTTGCATCCAAAATCAATAATATTTTTAATCTCTCTCTCTCAGAACTCACAAGGACATATTTTCTGAAATAACCTTTAATGAAGTAAATTTGATCATTTAGAGTTTGTGTCGCTAGTGATAAGCAAATTTGTAAGAATGAGACTATTCTGAAATCAGATGCCAAGATTTAAATTACAAATTACGTTAAAGCAACGGGTTATGCTTAAAGTAGAATGCATATGTTAACAAAATCTTTGACATTTGAATAGGCACATACAATATTCAACTTCAATATTCCACTTATTCAACAAGCATTAAAAGGATAAACAGAAATTGATAACAACATGAAGGAAGGAAGATTAAATTAAAAATATATACATAATGTTACATATTTAAGTCAGTAATTATGCAAATAATTATTTAAATATAAAAACTATAGAATGAAAAAATTATTTTGTTGAGTATTTAGAATTTATATTAAAATATTTATAAAACAATCTTCATAAAGCAAGTTGTGTCATCTAATGTGTATCGAGTTTGACACCAGTTCTGCTTTCAGATGTACCGTTGTATTTGGAATGGTGATATATTATATTTAATTTTGAAAATGAATCTTCGTTAACACACCTAGTGAATAATTTTTTTTCATTTCTTACTTTATAGAAAATAAGTTATGAATTTCATAAAAGACTTTTTTTATATGTGCATGGAATTTACAGAGATTAATAAATATTCGAGCGTTTTAGAATAAGGCAGTGTTTTTATATCTTGAATTGTAATATATCATTCTCTAATGATGACATTTCCCGTACAATTAAATCTCCAACTTGGGCAGCATTTTCTAGAATATCACTAACTTTTATAGAAAATACAGGAAGGCTATATATTTTTTAGTATCTGAATAACTCTATATTTTGTAAGTAAGAGTGAGAATGACTTCATAAATGAAGTAGCCAATTTGGATTAGAGAAAAAAAATTTGCAAGAATGAAATTCTTTAAATCCAAAATTTATTTGGCAAGATATCTTTCACTATTCGGTGAGATTTTAGCAGTATTCGGCAAGATATCTCTAAATATTCGGCTACAGGTATTCGGCCGAAGTATTCGGTCAACAAGCCTTCAATATTCGGCCAACCGAATATTCGGCAAAAAGGCCGAATACCGAATAGTGGCCGAATATTCGTCCCATCCCTACATAGTATTATGGTGTTCGCTATGCACATGTGTTTGGCAGGAATGAAGAAGGAAACAAATTTTTATTTTCCAAAACATGTCAAAAAGGAGTTTATTTTTATAAAGGGCGTTTCTTCTTATTGTTTACTAAGAACTAATTCCTAAACCATTAGTTTAAATGATATAGTTCCAACTGCAAACATTTTTCAGATTCTATGCATCATGTAAAATTCCATTTATGTTTTAAAAAAGGCTTTTTAAATAGTCAAGAAATAAAAAAATTGCAATGCCTGGGTCTTAAACCTCATTCAGAAAATGTTTCTCCGTGTTCTACATCTATCCAGAAAAAGTTTATTCTTCTGTAGCAAAAACTTACTGAGCTATGATACTTAAAGTGTTGAATGAGTTTTCGAAGTCTTAGGAGCTATAAATGGAAAAGGTGTTTTTAAAGTCAGAAAAGATGAAAATTCACGATACTCACAAGATCATAACTAGGTAGGTTTTGTCGTGCAAAAGTTAACTTTTTAACCCAAAACTGATTTTAATGGTGTGGATTTACATCGTCTATAGTAAAGTTCTAAAATTATTTCAAACATTTTGTTTAAAGGCCTTCTAATGAAAACATCCGTTGACAGCATGCTATTACATATACGTTACAAAAATAACGGGTTGTAGAAACCTGGTCTTTGTGTGTGTACAGTTTAATCCGTTTACCAAGAGTAACTCTATTTCCGATCTCTACTCCAAAACAGACCTATATGTGATTAGTTAATACTAGAGATAAATATATTCGGGATGAGGGCAGGGGAAATCGCTAGTCTCAGAGCCCCACCCACTAACCATTTTTTCAATATCTTTAATTTGCGTAATTTTTCTTTTAAATTTGCCCGGTTTAAATTTCTGTTTTTTTCCCTTTTCTATTTAGAGTCCAAGGCATTTGGGTCGTAAGTAAAGGATTTTGGCGGTATTCGCCGCGGTGAGCAGCCAATCTTCATCGACGACCCCTACCTACGACCCGAACAATCCTACGCATTTGTACGATAGCGCCGTTGCCGATAGGTGACCACGGATAGCGCAAAAATCCTTTACTTACGACCCGAATGCCTTGGAATCCAAATAGAATAGGAAAAAAATAATAACAGAAATAGGCTAGAATAACAGATTAACATACCGCTCTGGCGTCTGACGTCACGTGCATAAAGTCTATTGTTGCTCGAAAGAGAAAATGTAAACTGCAGCAGTGGATCTACTGCTTGGAGGAAGAAAATAAAAGTTTTTAATTTATTTTTATTCATTAATGTTTTGAAATAAAGGTGTGTGATTTGGGATCAGTAACAGTTTTCTCAGAGGGGGGGAAATCTACTTTAGTAGAGGGACTAAAGAGGGGGAAAAGTTACTGGTACTGAAGATCACTAAAATTTTGAAATTACTCTAAATTTTATAAGATCTCAGAGCAGATGACCATGAAGAACTTGAACACTGGTATAGCCAGCGTTCATGAATAATAAATACTTTGCACACTGTATTCCACAGAAAATATGCTTTAAGGAACCTCAGAAATTCATGCTCATTTCTTTTGATAAATACTCGAAATGGAGTTAAATAATCCATAAAGGATTTCCCTAATAGGAACATAACGAAAAATGGATTTTTTTTTATTGTACTTCTGAACGAACTATAAATACTACGAAATTCATTTTCAATAGGGAGTGTGGGACAGTCATCATAAGTTTATAGTAATCAATCAGATTTAAAGGGAGATTGGATTGGAAAAACAAAGACAAAAAATCAAATATTTTTCACCAACATTTATTGACGTTTGAAAATCACATCAAATCTTTATAATTTTATGAAAAATCAATCATAGTTCACAGTATCTTGAAACTAAGTAATTTATTAACGACAGGTAATGATATTATAATTAAAAAAAGGATATTTACTTTTTTAGAGATTCTTGATGAGAACAATATAATTTTAAAACACTTTTTAGTAATTTTATGTAATTTTCAAACCTCGTCAGACCTTTTAAAATAACAATCAGCATATCAAACACATTTAATTATATCTTATTTTCCACATTATGGGGAATTCGGGGCAGTACCCCTTTTAACACAGTATTTTCAACATAACCTCCCCAGTCCTGATATCGCCCATGGACGACACTAAAGAACATCTTTTAAATTAATTTATATGCTTCTAGAATTGTTAAAATTATTTCTGACTATTTTTAATAAATGTGCGTATAGCACAAGCAACAATATAGAGACTAATATATTATTGGAGATGTGTTATTGAAATTTTAAACTGATTTTTGTAGTTCCATGTAATATTTGTCTCAGGACTAAATAGGTTTAAATTTTATGATAAAGTCAGTTTTAAAATCAGCTAACTTCATTGTGAGAAATAATTTTAAAATGAATTTCTGACTTAAATATTCTCAATCTCTAACAGGCTCAATCTTACAAGTCTATGCTACATTAAAAAAAGAATTACAATAGTTATGTGATAATATAAAAGATAAAACCTGTATAAGAAAAAATGGTCTCGCCAGAAATGATTTTGAAGATCCCCATTTCCTAATTTGCTAGTTTAAATTGGAAAATTTTTTGTTGGTAAACGTTTCATTTTAATCTTTCTACTATTCGGAATAAAATACTTCTTAAATGTAAATATGCCAAAAGAAATATACAAATCAGTTAAACGCATTTAGCAAATTGTAAGAGCGAAAATTAACAATATCTTTTTGATATATTTTTTGTATACTTTTTGCAAAATTTTTCTCAATACATGAACAAAAGCTTCCTTAAACATTCTTTGAGGAGAAATTACTGTTGCATTTCTTACACAAAACTTTACTCCCTTGTATGTATTAAAAGATGTTTGCTTAACATATCTTTGCGAAAGAATTTTTCGTTGCATATTTCACACACAAAAGCTTTTTCACCAGTATGAATTAACAGATGTCGGTTTAAATGAGATGTCCTGGAGAATTTCTTGTTACATGTCTCACAAACAAATGGTTTCTCACCTGTATGAATTAACAAATGTCTGCATAAACTGCTCTTTTTAGAAAATTTCTTAGTGCAGATTTCACACACAAAATGTTTTACACCAGCATGAATTAACAGATGTGTGCTTAAAACACTCTTTTGAGAGAATTTCTTGTTGCATATTTCACAGACAAAAGGTTTCTCACCAGTATGAATTAAAAGATGCCTGCTTAAACTACCCTTTTCAGAAAATTTCTTGTAGCAGATTTCACACACAAGAGGTTTCTCACCAGTATGAGTTAATAGATGACTGTTTAAATGAGACTTCAGAGAGAATTTCTTGCTGCATATTTCACATACAAAAGATTTCTCATCAGTATGAAATAACAGATGTGTGCTTAAACTACTCTTTTGAGAGAATTTCTTGTTGCATATCTCACACACAAAAGGTTTCTCACCAGCATGAATTAAGAGGTGTCTCTTTAAATTATTTTTTCTTGAAAATTCTTTGCTGCATACCCTACAAATAAACAGTTTTCCTTGCTGTGAGTCCGAACCTATTTGTCCTAAAACTTTTTGTAAAGAAATATTTTGCTGCATATTTTGCACTTTAAAGACTTGAGTGACGTAATGTGCGTCTACATTCATAGCTTTTTGCATCTGCAATAAATAAAAGTAACACAAACTATCATATTTTAAGATTCATGAAAAATAAATTTACAAAAAATAAACTTATTATGAAATTTTAAATTAATGTAGAAAACTGAACTGAAACAGACTCCCAAATAACCAATGCTCAATGAAGCAATGATGTGTCAGATTAATTTTCTAACTGCATAAAAATTTAAACTATAATCAACTTCAGAACAAATAAATAAATAGCCACCATAAAATATAAAAATTGACGTATACAAAATATAATCTATAAAAATTAGAAATAATAGTTATAAATGAAGAATAAATTAAACAATTAATAATAAAGCACTTATAAATAGATGTATTTTTAAAACATTTATAAATAAAATATAAAGCAAACTTGTAGAGAAAACTTTATAAGTTAATATTGCCTATGAAAACAATGATACATTATTTAAGCAGCATTGTTTAAGTAAAAAGATTTTATTTTTATGACAAAGGGAATTATAATATTTAGATGTATTTAGAGGAAATTCCTCCAGATTTAAGAATTTTTTGAACTAACATAAATGACTATTGCAGAAAATTTTTTTCATTATTAAGGCAATTTACATTGTATTGCAATAATTTAACATTTTATTAGCATTTTAAGCATGTTTAAAGTCGCATGTAATAGATTATAAATAAAGCAAATACATTTTTTTAAGTTTTAATGTACAGGCTTCGGAATACATTTATAGATCTGTCTACGTAAACTGGATTATTAAATGGGTGAAGAGTATCATTAAATAGATTTAACCCCTAATTTAACTGTGCCCGGTCTGGGATACCTAATTTTAATTCCAAACTTGAAAATGGCACCAATAATATTTTAGTAAAATTTAGCTTTTACAGTAAAAGCTTAAATAAAGGAATTCAAAATTTCTAAAAAATTCGTTTATGAATTCCGGTGTTAGTCGATAATTTCTTATTTTACTACAAAATTTGCCCGTGCCGGAAAGGGTTAAACAAGAGCATCCTATAATACAGTCTGTACAGCACAGTTATAAATACAGAATTTCTGATGTGAATTAAAAAAGAAATATTTTACTCAGAAACAAATCAATCAACAAAACGATCAGTATGTTAAATAAAAATTATCAGAAGAATAAGATTTAACATTAAGCCCTTGGAGACGAGCGACACGTATACGTGCCGCAAATAGGCTTAAGAATCCGTGCTTATAGCCACCAGTAAAATTATACTGTAAATTTTGCCTTATTGAATCGGAGCATTTTCTCGATTTAATAAGTTACGAATTTCTGCATTTTAAAACTGGTGACAAAACATTAAAAATTTCGTAAAATGCTCCCGTCGCGAAGGGGTTAATGATGTGGAAGTTATGTCTGTTTAGAAGCAAGAAAAAGCTTTTTAAGAGCTAATTGTAAAATTTCGTATGAAAGTGCAGAAACAGATTTGGAATACATAATAATGACATTATATACTGAGTATGCATTATATACTCAGTAATTTACGACACTGTAATATTACAAAACAAGTTGGACTCAAACATCTAATGTTAAAATTTCCTTGTACATCCAATCCATTAGTAAAATCGTGACATTTTCATAAGTAGATCCTTTCACAACAAACACTACCCTTATTTAAGTAAAGTTTATATGAAAAAGAAAATTACACTAATTTATTAATATATAAGTTTTTAATGCATTACTACCTAACATATTTCATAAATAATAAATGTTTGTACTGTACAGTAAAGCAAAAAGCCTTTTCAGCCAGCACCAAAAGGAAGAGGTAGCTTTCATATTCCTTGGTTTCAAAATGTTGAAAGTTTTACTTGAAACAAATTTTACTCGAATTTTAAGAAGTTAAAATTTGACGAACCCGATACAACATTATTCATCAATACTGAATTTGAATGAGAATTGTACCATATTTGTAAGCTATAGCCAAAGTTAGCATCATTTGTGGATACTTTTTTGGTTGCCAAATTTAGTGATATTTCGCCAAGTGTCGCCAAGCTTAGCAAAAATTTGAAACTAACAGATAATAATATTTAAGCACTATGAGGCAATGCATGATGCAAATGGCCCCTATTTTAAAACAAGATGGTGGATGAAGCTGAACAACAAACTCGGTCGAGACATTGGTATACATAGTATATATACAATCAATCTAATCCAAATCAGTTTATAAATACGAGATTTACAGCGTGACAAAATTCAGATCGTTTCGTAATGTCAACAACCGTAGAAATTCAAACTACTACATCTCAGCAATTTTTAAGATAAAGAAAAAACAAAATATGCTTCAGAATCTTTATATTATGATAAAACTCTCAAGAAGAAAATATTTTTCAGTTTTAAATTTATTTGCACGATTTTTTAAACTCAAAAAATTGAAATGGCCGCCATTTTGAAACAAGTTATATGTATATATGTCAAGTATGTATATATGTCAAGTATGTATATATGTCAAGTTATATGTCAATATTTTTATATAGAATGCTTTTAGGGTCTGGGAGTCATGATCAATAAAAACATACACATTTTTCCCGAAAGTGCTTATATCATTGATGGCTGCAATAGGTAGGTTTTTATTTTTTGTAATGAAAGCTACCTAAAATATTAAGTACAGTAGACTCCCTCAAATCCGCACAGCTTGGGCCCAGAGGTTGTGGGGTTTTTTGAATTTTGCAGATATCTGGTCATTGCTTTTATATATATATAAGTAATCTGAATTTAATTAATAATGAAATCAAAAGTATAATGCATACTTACAATATACTAAAATAATAAAATAAGTAATAAACTAAAATAATAAAATTTTGGATAATTTTCAAACTGATTAAAATACTAAAAACAAAGGTCAAGTTAATAATCAATAATGTACAATTAAATATTCATTATAAAGATTAATTTTTTCCCTAAATTATTTAATGAAACGTGTCTCATAAATGTACATAACTAATTCACATCAGGATCATAAAATAATAAAGCTTTATTTCAGGTTTAGCCAGACTTAATAACTAAAAAAGCTTGATTAATACATAGTTTGGCAAGATTGTCATTACCAATGATATCAGCAATATCTTGATTTTTTTCAGAAATAAATTATTCTTTCTTAAATGAAAAAACATGAATTAAATAACATTAATAAAAATTATAAATTAAAAAAATATATGGAATTGATATAAAACTCAAAACATCAAATTCTGCAATTACATCTAAACTGAATGTTTCCTTGTTTACATCCGTTAATTATGTGCGGATTTTAGACAGTTGTAGATTTTATGAGTGCGAATTTTAAGGAGTCTACAGTATCATCTAAATTAAATTCATTTATCAACGAAATAATACTTTACAAATCAATTCAGTGTAACCCCAGCAATAACACCTTAGTACTATTGCCATGTATTATTTACCTTTTATTTATAAAGCACAACTGTGCTACATCATTACACTTAAAATAAAACATGTGCATTGAATCGAATGACATTACTGAAGATTTAATAACTTTAACAGAAATCGAAAAAGTAATTGATAAAAAATATCGAAATAAAGTTTGTTTTTTAATTTTTTTATAATATATATACATTTTCTAATTTACTTTCATGAATTTTCATGAAAGAAAAGTTTTATAAAGGAACTTTTTTATTAATTTATAATAAACCTAAAGAATTAACTACAATAAAAAAATCCATGTTACATTTTTTAATGTAAGTTAGATTTAAATTTTTAACAAAAGTTACCAAAATGCTATTTTCTAAAGCTTCAACAATTTGAATTATTGAAAAATTCAACTTCATTTGTATAAAAATTTAGAAGCATCAAAAACTGTGTTTTTGACAAAGTTATAAATTAAGTCTCGTATGCTTGATATTACGAAACAAAAAATAAGCAAAAATTTTTCTTACTTTGAAAATTCTATTATTGAATTCCCGCCTCCCCCCCCCCAATAAATCTAAATCTAACATTCTTTTCATCATCTCAAAATTTGCATATGCTATTCTCTAATTGAGGTCTGGTGGATGTATGATATTTTCATAGATCAGACACACACAATGACTGACTGAATAGCTGCTTTCTTTTTTTATTTTGATCATTTAACCTGTTTACAATTAGAAAAAAAATATTTTTTTACATTTACTTCCCTAGTGAAAAAAGGTCTTTCAAAAATCCAGAATTTCCCAAGGTGTCAAAAATTGGAGACTTTATCACCAAAATCCCTTCCTCCCTCCCCCAGTAATGACTCAGGTGGTGATTTTTCTTTTTTCTGATGATTTCTATCAATATTCCTTAATTTGCTGATTGAATTTTAGAACACTCGGTACAGCATAAATAATAAGTAAGAAAAATCATGTGTTAAGCATAAGTTATGAAACACTTTCCAACACTTCCTGAAATCTTTAACAAAATTTTGTTGTTTAGCGAAATAAGATGCTAAGTCCATAGCCAAATATGTATTCCAATACATTTGAACAGCTCTGTATTTGATCCGTCGGTTGATATATACATAATATATGATGGAAAAATTTAATTTAGCAAGAAAATGCCTAATGGATTGAAATTTCTATTTCAGCACTTTATCCTAATAGATCGATAACACTTCACTGCTTTTGTTCAGCCCTGTAATTTACATAGTACCTTTATTACATGGCATTATTTTGTTAAAATTTAGTTCAAACAAACACACTCTTAAAACTACTTAAATCACATTTCCAGAAATTATCATCTATGGGCGACTATGTAGCTAATTCTTTGCATGACCATGTATATCATTTAATCTATAGTCTACAAACATTTCTTAGTAAACTGAAAGCGATTCATCATAAAAATGCATAATTTACTTAAAAACCACCTTTAAGTTAATTACTCTCATATTCAGTAACCCCTATGAGCTCTTTTGTATAACCCTGTATATAAACTATAACATTTATATACACCATATAAGATGCAGAAAATTTAGTAAAACTTAAAAGTGCATATCATAATTGAAAATGCATTTCAACAATCTATCAGCTATCATTGATATTATACAGTACTTCGGATAAAAATATAAGTTTTGAAATATTTTGTGTGGCCCTGTAAATGCTATGCCATTCATATTATGCGTAAAATATTGTGTCTCAATGGCATATATCAATTTTATGATACTTGAAATCGTTTAAAGTTATTAAAATATGTCGCAAACAAATTCCGCCCCTTTATTATTGTGTAATATCATTCTTTTGAGTGGCCCTGTAAATGAATAATAACTATTATTTTGACTGCATATGTTAAATAATGCGTACTTTAGGGCACTTTGCGAATGCATGTAAATTTGAATAAGTTTGTCAGGGTGTAACACCTTTAAAATTCACTTTAAACGATTTTTTCCCATTGGCCAGAATGTATCAGGAAAACTTTTGACTATCCCTGTAAATAAACTAATCATAGTAGAAACTGCATTTTCAATAGGGTTCATGCTAAGGTAAACATCAATAACATATACAAATTTCATAGTAATCCGAGAATATTTACGGGAGTTAGAGCGTGGCCATTCGGCCAGACAAACCGAATGCATAAACACTTTTCAACTTTGTTGGAATGTGTTAAAAACATATGAAAATTATACATAAAATGTAGGAAACTATTGCAATTAATTTTTAAATTGAAAGTCAGACAACATTCTTTTACTTTGCAAAATGTAAAATTACAAAAGTACATAAATTTCGTGTTAATTACAAAATTTTTTTACTTAAAGAGAAAAAAAATATGTGTATAAATTACACATAAAGCACAAACTATTATAACTATTTTTATAATCAGATAATCAGTAAAATTTAATACAATTAAATATATTAATGAATCAAGATTTTATTTTTAGTATTAATTTAACCTTATATTTTTCAAGGATAATATATTATAAAAAACTGTTAATTACATATAAAACGGAAATTTTTTTTTTTAAATTGATAACATACAGTAAAATACCGTTAATCCCCCCCCCCAAAACGTGACGAATAAATCGTAAAATAATTACACGGGATATTTCAGCTATTGCTTCATAAAATTTGCAGAGATGAATCATTATAAAATGAATGAATTTTGAATCTTTGAATGAATCATAAATTTTGATACTTGAAAAAAATTTGCGTTTAAAAAAAACGTAAATTCTGTCCAAAAAACGCAAAAAAGAGGAGAAATTTGTAAAAAAAAAAAAAAAGGCCAAAAAAGCATGAAATCAATTAAAAAATCGCGAAAAAACGCACATTTCATCAAAGATTCATGATTCATTCATTTCATCATGATTCACCCGTTCTCAAGAGATCTGTTTTCAGCGATTTTTATGAGAGGGAGGGCGCTTCTCGAGATTTTTTGAAAATTTCAAATTTTTTAAAAAGTCGGGAGGGGGCGTTTGATCGGGAAGGGCTGATTAATGGGATTTTACTTAATGAAATTTTACTTATAATTATTATATGTTAATAATTTATACTATTGAAAATTTGTAGCAATAAATTTAGAAAAAAAAGTTATATTTTTTTGTTAAATAGGCCTTCACTTTTTTTATAGCTAATCGCTACACTGCACAATTTAGGCTTAATAAAATGAGATTTATTGACAAATGATACAAACAGCAATGAAAACAAACAGTGGCATATTCATGGGAAGGCTGATAGGGCTGCAACCCCCTACAAAATTTGCGGAAAACGAAATTTAACTATGAAAATTAATCAAAATGAAATGAGATTTAGCAAAGATAAAATTTAAAAGTCGTCCAAGAAATATTCCATTTTAGGCTGGTTTCATTTTCAAAGGTCTATTTAAGAGAGAACAAAAAATAACCATTTCAGACTAATTTCAGGTTATACCCAAGTTCTATTTGCACACCATAAAAATTATACCAATTAAAACTAAAACCTGCTTAATTTTTTTTTTTTTTTCAGTGCCATGCAATTTCATTTTAGTGGGTACGATTTTCGATTGTATAATATATGTGTTACTTGCTATAAAAAAAAAAAACCACTATAAAATGGAAAAGTTAATTTTTTTTGCAATTCCCTGTCAGAAACTTTCACTACATATCAGCCTCCTCCGAAATGATAAGTTTAGATACACCACTGAAAACAAACCTAATGAATCCTTATGAGTGTTTATATATATCTATATATTTACATAGTTAGAATAATTCTACATAATTTTACATTTAAACATGTACATATACATATATATATGTGTATACTTTATGGTTCATTATTTATATTCAATTTATTTCTGTTTGTATAAAAAAATAATTAAATGGCCTTTACAATTATTAAATTATATACAACTGTTGAAAAAAAAAAGTTTGTGTAAATGAATCAGTGAATAGGCAGCCAGAAAATATGTTTCCAAACTTATAGTTTTTATAGTGTATGTTAGTTGCTTATAGTGTATTTTACTCTAAGAAGAAAAAAAAGTAAATAAAAGTACCTGTTTTAAATATTAAGTAAATTTTTAGTTTAAAACACCTTCAAATCCTAAAATAATAAAGTATTCAAAAGATACTTTATAAGATATATAAGAAGAAAAAAAAGTAAATAAAAGTACCTGTTTTAAATATTAAGTAAATTTTAATTTTAAAACGCCTTTAAATCCTAAAATAATAAAGTATTCGGCCTGATAATTAGGATTCGGTTAGCAAAATTTTCATTTAATACTGTATTTATACTGTACTGTATTTATATTATAATTTAATGTATGTATATTTAAAATGGCTATAAATGATAGCAAAAATGAAAGTTACATAAAATTTTGTGTCATTATACGATCAAATCACAAGTTCTAGAATTTTCAGTAGAAGAATAACTAAAGATTCAGATCTTACCACTAATTTATTTTAAGTAAAGAAGCTGGATCATTATACAGATTTTTTTTTAAATATTCACTGCTGCAATCTGACTCGCCATTTTGTCCATTTTAGTACATATGCCAACATAAAGAATGAATCATAGATAAACAATTCATTCATTAATAATAATTCAGTAAAAAAAATCACTTAAATAAGTCTTCAGTTTAAAAACTAGATACATTAGATTTTTGAAATTTATGAAAATTTTGCTTAGATTCCTTGCTAAAGCTTGTTTAATGGCTGTCTAGTAATCAGTATTACAACCAGGGATTTAAAAAAAAATTTTAGCCATAATTCCATTGCAGCTTTGCGATGGTTAGATAAAAAATAATGAATGACGAAGAAAGAATTAATTCATGAATAATGATTCAATCAATAGATAAACTGAGACACGAAAATTTTATTTAATAAGACAAAGCTTTTATTTTTTTTTTTTTTTAAAGAACAGAAAGCATTAGTAAAAATTTGCGAATCTAGCACTAAAATATAATATTTACTCAATTTAACTTTGAATAACCCAGGAAAATTTAAAATAGATTCTGTAGCAAAGCTCGCTTCTGTTAATGGTTATCTGATAACCAGTATTAAACAAGGGATTAAAAAAAGGGGGAGTACAAGTAATTGTTGCTATTGCATCAGTTTAATTAATGACAGTTTTTCGATGAATGAATCCTTATAAATGAATTGTAATTTAAGAAGTCATGATTCTTCTCTCAAGCCTATTATTAATAGATTAAATAATAAAATTAAAAACTCTACTGCAAAAGAAAAGCAAAAAAGTTGGAATAATTTTCACAGTAATCTTTCTCCACAGGAGAACTCTCTTTGGAGCATTAAAAAAAAAACACAATAATAACTATACACCTATCCTTTCTCTTACTGCTTTTAATAGAACTGCTTATTCAGATCAGTTCGCACATAACTTAAGGATGTAAACAATGGAACATTTACTTCAGATATAAGTGCAAAATTTGACTTTTTTTATTTTTATATCAATTCCATATGTATTTTAATTTGTAATTTTCATTAACGTTACTTAATTCATGTGTTTTTATGAAGAAAGAACAAATGTATTTTTGAAAAAAAAAAATAAGATATTGCTGATATCACTGCTGATATCACTGGTAATCACAATTTTTTTTACCAAAGATATTTATGCATTAACCAAACTTTTTTGGTTATTAAGTCTGGTTAGACCTGAAATAAAACTTTCTTATATTATGATTTTAATGTGAATTAGTAAAGTATCTTTATAAACCAAATATCATATGAAAAATGTATCTTATCTTTTAAATAAATATTGTATCATACATTATTGATTATTAACTTGACCTTTGCTTTTAATATTTTAATCATGTTAAAAAATAGCTAAATTTTTATTATTTTTGTTTATTACTTATTTTAATATTTTATTATATTACAAGTATTTATTATAGTTTCAATTTCATTGTTAATTACATTTAAATTGTTATTTAAAAATGTAAACAAAGCAATGATCAGAAATCTGCAAAATTCTAAAATCCGCAAAACACCTGGTCCGAAGCTGTGCAGATTTAAGGGAGTCTACTGTATTTCTAATATCTTAAAGAAACCTAAAAAACGTAAAGCTCCTGGCTTTGTTAATATCATTAATACTGCACTTAAAAATTTACCTGATAATTGTATTATTTACATTACAAAACTTACTAACTCTATTCTTAAATTTTTCTATTTTCCAAAGCCATGGAAAACCTCTGTGGTTTCTCTGATTCCCAAACCTCAATCTAATCTTCAAGATCCTACTAACTTTCGACCAATATCCCTACTACCTTCTCTCAGTAAAGTTGTTGAGCGTATCATTAAGGCCCAGCTTAACACAATCCTAGATAACCAAATATACTCATTCATGAACAATTTGACTTTAGAGCCAAACACTCTACACAACATCAGCTACTTTGTGTTGTAGAGTTTTTAAGTGAGAACCTCAGCATGAGTACACCTGCTGCTGCCATATTTTTAAATGTTGCTAAGACATTTGACAAAGTCTTTCATATTGGCCTTATATTCAAATTAATTAAACTCGGAATTCATGCTGGATTTGTACATCTTATATTCTCTTACCTTAGCGACTGCAATTTTTGTGTCCGCATTAACAATATCCTCTCTGCACTTTATTTAATCCTTGCAGGTATTCTTCAAGGTTCGGTCCTGGGCCCTACACTCTTCAACATTTTCTTTAATGACATAGCACGGTCTTTGAGGACATCAATTGCCCTATACGCGGACAATATATTTCTCTGCAGACAATCCACTCATCTTACATGAAAATCTCCAGAGACACATTGACACTTTCATTAGCTGGTGTACCTTGTGGTGCGTTAAACTCAATGAAAATAAAACTGCAGCTGTTTACTTTTCTCGAACTCGTACTAACCCTGACTGTATCATTGTTAACAATGTCACCATTCCCTGGTCTAACCACAGTAAGTATTTAGGTGTCACCTTAGATAAAAGACTCACCTGAAATGAACATATTCTTAACACTAGAGCTAAAGTCGCCGATATTTTCAAATCTCTCTATCCTCTACTAAGCAGTAATTCTCTCTCAATTAAAAATAAACTTTTAATTTACAATGCATGCCTACGTTCCATTCTCACCTATGCATGTCCAGCCTGGGGTTATGCTAGCAAAAGCAATCTTAGCTACCTTTATAAAACTCACACGAAGCAACTTAGAATAATCCACAATGGCAATAGATATCTTAGAAACTCAACCATTCTCAGAGACCTTTGCACTGTTTCACTTAATACATGAGCTTACTAAAAAATTTAGAACAATGTCAACAATATCCCAAATGAAATTATTGCTGAACTGCCTGATTACGAGGTCTCCAACCTTATCAATAGAAAACGCCCTAGATTTGCTTTGATGATTGAGGAAGAAATCTGAGTTTTTTCTATCTCATATTTAACTCCCTATCTTTTGTTCTGTTTATCCTTAAAAAAAATAATAATAGTACCGTAAAATACCGTTAATCCGCCCTCCCAAACATAAAGAAAAATCGTACAATAGTTAGAGGAGGGCGCTTACACGGGATTTTTCCGCGATCGTCCAACAAAATTTACAGGAATGAATCATGATGAAATGAATGATTTTTTGAATGAATCATGAGTTTTGATACTTGAAAAAATATGTTTTTTTTTTAAATGTAAATTCTGTCGAAAAAACGCAGAAAAAAAGAGAAATTTGTAAAGAAAAAGGCAAAACAAGCATGAAATCAATTAAAAATTCTCGAAAAAACGCACTTTTTATCAAAGATTCGTGGTTCATTCATTTCATAATGATTCATTCCATTCTCAATCGCCTTTGAGAATGGGGAGAGAGGGCGCTTTCTCGGGATTTGTTGAAAATTTCACATTCTTTATAAAGTGGGGAGGGGGCGTTTGATCGGGAAGGGCGGATTAATGGGATTTTACGGTAATAATAATAAAAAAAAAATAATAAAAAACTATTAGTCTGTTATGCTTATAACATTTCCTTTAAAATTAAATTTATTGTATGGACATTATATGGTGTCCTCTTTATTATTATTATTGTTTCCCTATCGGGATAATCTTGGATTTTTCTTTGGTCTTGCTTGGAACTAATGGAATATTCCTTTTCTTTTATTTTTATTGTTTTATAAATTGTACTTTTTTTTTCTTTTATAATTCATATTTTTAAAGACTAAAACTTTAATAGTATCCTTTATTTATCATTATTATTGTTATTTTTACTTTAAACCTTTTTTTTGTTTTTTTTAATATGGCTCCCTAATGTCTCAGATGCTTACCTCTAAACTGGATGTTAAGTTGCCCTGCAACTAGGAAATCCATTGCGAAGTCTTACATTGTTCCAACAATTTCAAGGAAGTGTCCTTTTCAAAGTCGTTTCATTTCAGAATGAGTCAGAGGAATTGCTAATTTTTGGAGTCGCTACAAAATAGCATGATGTGCACTATTCATACGAACTGTTGCATATATCACACAATAAAGACAATCTTCAATCAATAAATCACATCACGAAACTACAAAGTGTAAACTAACCACGATGTAGACAGGTTCATTTCAGACGAGTTCGAGGAGTCGATCCCTTTCGGAGTCGTTTAATTTTCGAACGAGTCCAAGAAATCGTCTTTTTCAAAGTTGGTGCATTTCGGATCGATTCCGAGGAATCAGCCCTTTTGGGAACCATTCCAAAAAGGACCGACCCGCGAATTTGTCCTTTTCAGAATCGTTCCAAAAAGGACAAATTCTTTTTTACAGACTTCAATCGTTCAGTTAGTTCCACTGCCAGGGTCGCTCCTTTTGAATCGTTCCTCAACAAATGACACATCTCTACTAAAAAACTGATTAAAGTTAACGTTAAAACGACTTATTCAGCAAAAAGTAAGTTTAAAATAAGTAACTTGTTATACTGTTGTATTTACCCTCTCTAAATCCAGAGCAAACTGCGTTCGAGCGCCACTATTTCTCGCTGCCGGCAGGCCGATATTTCAAAATATGCGACTTCATAATGTTCCTGACCTGTGATCTACAACAGATCACTGGTTTGAAGGGAAGTTTGACGTCATTGCACACGACATGCATTCAGTACTTTTCAGCCAATGGCGTTTTACATAATTTTTTTCTTTTTCCATGACAGCATTTGTTATGTAGAAATTCTGTTTGTTTGTATGTATAAATAAATTTTATTTCTTGCATAAAAAAAAGTAGGTTTTTTTTTTTTTTTTTTTTTTTTTGAGGGGAGTCGACTTATATGTGGGTTTTGAATTTTTCCTTAATTTTAACAAAATAAGTTAGGGGGTCGTCTTATATGTGATGTCGACTTATACATGAGTATACAGTAAAACCTCCAAATAACGGACACCTTGGGATCGCGTAAACTGTCCGCTATTTGGAGGTGTCCGCTATTGGGAAGTACCTTGGATATTAAAAAATTGCTAAGAAATGTTTAAAGTTTCATTAATTGACTTTTATATGTCCTAAAATTCTACTATATGATTAATCAGAAATTAAAATAATTTTTTAAGCAATAAAATTTAAGTAAAACGGTACATACCTTTGTACACTGTTTATTATATACTTATGAAAAATATGTATTTAAAAAGTTTCCTTTTGCATTTAAAAAGTCCATGTCATTTTTTTTTTTTTTTTTTTTTTTTTTTTTTGTTCAATGTGAAATTTTAACCCTGTCAATAGTTTTGATTTTTCTGATTCATTAAAAAAAAAATAAAAATAAAAAATGGAACTGTTCACTGTATTTTGCCACTTCTTAAAAGCATAAAATCTTAAATCTTACAGAGAGGATTGGGGCGGGGGCATTGTGATGCTCCGGGAGGTAATGTCCCTGACCATTTCCTAAATTTAATAATGGACGTGGGAGGGAAGATTTTCCTCGGCCCACTGTCTACATTTATCTGTGATCACAAAGTTTTGACACATTGCCCTGAAAAATTTAGAGGCCTTTTACTTTTTTTCTTAGATAAAAAACAAATTTCCATACTTTATCGCCAAAATTACTGTCCGCTATTTGGAATGTCCATTATTCAGAGGTTAAACATACAAAAATTTAGATTTTGGGAGTGGGGATCGGTAAACTGTCCGTTAAATAGAGGTGTCCGCTATTCGGGAGTGTCCGTTATGGAGGTTTTACTGTATATGGTAATGCAAGCAAGCATCAGAATTTCTGAGAGCATATTCCATTATCATATAAACTGCTCCTTAAAAAATACCAGATTAATTCACAGGAGGAACAGGATCTAACTAATGAGGTAAAGAGAATAATTCAGGAGGATTTAAGGTTAAAAATGGGATTAATTGTAGGTATAGACACGGCCGAGTTACAGTCAAAGTTCCATACTACGCACAAGCTGAGACGAAAAGATGTGCGGATTATGGAATATTGTGGATTAATGAGTACTATGGATTATGCATCATCATTTATTATTCCTAGACAACATTTTAATTCTATCATCAGTATAATATGAAAATAAAGATAAGAAATCTAATAATTAATTTAATATACTATCTCAAAAATTTTTTATTAAAGTTATCTTATTATAAAAATTGATTGCATTTAAATAAAAATAGTCACATTCATAATCATAATGCAGGTTGTTTTTTATTGTTAATATAATAAAAGAGTTATATTAAAAAAATAGATGTTTTATTGTGATTTATGCAATTATTTTATTATTTGTTTGAAAAAATCATTTTTTGATCACAAATTTTTACATTTTCATAACTGTTTATTTCATTGTTTACATTTGTAAAGTGATGCAAATTATAGAAAATTGCAGATTATAAATGCGCTGATTATCCATGGTGGCAACAGTTTCTAAAATTTTAAAACATGTTGCTACAATTATTGCTAAATGCACTATTTCAAATACTACAGCTTTCTGAAGAAGCTCTACCAACTTCTAATAAGACTTTTCAGCATATTTGCAAAAACTTTGTTTGAAAAATTCAAAAGAATCGTGCAATTCACACATTCCAATCAATTAATACTATCTTCAGATCACTTTTTAACTTGTGTGGGAGGTATAAGAGACAAAAAAATAAATAATTTTAAAAAAAGACTTAGCTTTATTTCTTCTTGCTGAAATTTACAGCATTTATACACGCCATCAATGTAACCTAGATCTCATTAGTGAAGAAAGTTATTCCAAAGGTGAATCATCAGATGAATAATCTTCATAATTGGACATCAAATATGTATGCACATTCATTTATGTGTGATTTTTTTAATATTTTAAATCCATTTAACAAAATAAATGGTTTAAGTAAATGTTTGGTTTCTTTAAATTACTTTGATTAACTCTGTAAAAGTATAAAAATTAAATTTGATTTTTCTTTTTTTAATTCAAAAAAGAAGCAAAAATATTTAAAAAGAAAATTAGTAAATTTTCAACATATTTTTACTGATATAGTGTAATTTGATGTTGGTTTTAAAACATTAAAAGACTCGTGATAACAAAAAGGTATATATTTCAATTTTTGAAAGAAACTGCAATATAGTGTTGCAATTTTATGTTTTTGACTTACTCAATATGAAAAGTTACTTTTGAATTAAATGATCGAATGCAACTCAATAAGAGTATTCATTAATATTTTATTGCATTAATATTTTATAACAATGTTTTACTATGCCCTGTATATATCTTTAAAAAAATTCTACTTTCCGGAAAAAAAAACTATAAAGAGTGATAATTCTGTGATAAACTTATCAATAATAAATTTTACAATCATTTATTTTAGTAAGAAATATTTTTGGCCGGCTAAATCCACCAAATACCCCCGACTGTGCAAAGGTGTGTGTATGACATCTGCGCCAAAAATAATCCATCAACTTAAAAGGGATTAAAATTAAATGGAATATAATCTTACTAATAACGAAGTACGACTCTGCTCAAAGATAAAATTAGCAATATTTAAAATTATTAATAAATGAAATATTTATATACGGTACCTTTAATAATATAAGTAATGAGTATTTTAAACAAAAGTTTGTTAAACTGCTTCGTATTTAAAGGAAAATCTTTACAGTCGCACTTACAGATATTCATTAACTAGCCATTTCGCAAAGGACGCTACGATAAAAAATTAAACCGTTCCTTTTCAAAAATTTTAAAATGAATGAATCTTGTTGAATGAATTATGATGAATACATCTAAGATTCATTCTTGCAGTGGCGTCTTGCGTCTTGCACAGTTTGTAATATCAGGTAACTTTTGGTTGAACTCAAATAAGCTAATTTTCTAAAATAAATGGATGCTAGGGTTGTTTTCTTATTTGATTTTCTATTGAAAATTATACAGTATTGCGATTTGACTATATGACTACACGATACTTCATCTGCCACAAACTTACTTTTGCTGGTAATTAGTTTATTTATAGCAGATAATTTCATTATTTTACTATTTATTTGTTAGTTTAGTTTAATATTATTTGAATTTCAAGTTAAAAACAGAAAATTGGTTTGAATTTCATCATAGGATATATAAAAAAAAAAAATGTTGTTCTGTTCCAAAATAACTTTAAACAAAAGTGTTATTATTTAACATAAATCAAATAGCTTTGGTACTAATGTTTCAGTTTTCATTTCAATATTTATTTATTTATTTTTAGAGGGGAGAGGCATGAGCATGTTCTGATTATTCTCCTAAAAGTCCTTAATCTTAAAAAAAATAATAATAACAGATAAATAAATTTTTAAAAATGCTGAACCATTTATTTGAAATGGTTGGGATAAGATGAATTCCGAATGACTATTTTTTTTTTCTGGTTAACTGGTTGGGCATTAAAGTAGCATCCATTTGACAAATTTTGTGCAATATCTGTGGTTGTGGCATTATTTCCAATTTTAACTTATTAGATTGCTGGATTAAAAATCAGATGCAAGAAAGATCAAAAACTAATGAAAGAAAATTTATGGAAATCCCTTGAAAATAAAAATCTTTCTGTTTCCTGTGCATAAAAATCTAAGCATTTAAAATATAACAAAGAATGTTTCCATTTCAAATATTAGATGCTGTTATGAAATTGTAAAATTGTTTCAAGCAATGGAAATGTCAAACTGACAGTGTATGACACCAATTTCTGCAAAGTTTCTGAAATCAGTCTATTAGAAATATCATTCTAGATATCTGCTTAAGTGATTTTCGGATAAATTGTTCCATACTGTAAAAAATAACAAAATAGTTTTGGATAATCTCTTATCATTCAGCTATGTTTAGAAAGTTTCTTCAACTCAACTGGCTATATTGCACCTATCTTTCAGAATGTTATTCAACTGGCCTGTTACATGATCTGCATTATTTATGAGCAATTTTAGTTTTCACTCTCTTAAAAATGATTTCATACAAATGCCCATATTTCAGTAAATATTAAATATGTTTATATCATTATTATAATATATTGTTTCTATTGCATTTTGGCAGGTTTCCTCAAAGTGGTAAAAATGGTTGACAACCTTCCATGCTGCCTTTAAAAAAACACAAGGAATTTTCTGAATTTTTTAAAGAAACTTTATTATTTCTGTGTATATTTCTGCAGTTTTTAAAATATTTTTTACAAGATACACATAGTTCTAATTGACTGCTACAGATTATTTTGAGCAATTTAAGTATTTTACTATGATTTATTGCAAATATTATTTTCATTATTCTTCCAATTGCCCTCATTATAAATCCTTCACTTTATATGCTCAAAATTCTTGGAGAATTCATCAAGTATTTTTCTAATTATTATATAAATACAGATTATTCAAAAGTTTTTATATGGTGCAAAAAGTAACTATTTTAAACACTTAAGTAAAAGAAATTCTTTTGTCTTATGAAAGTTTTATTAAAAATAATAATTTTTTCTTAAATTCATATAAATTTACCAAAATTTTCATTCAAAAGAAATTTTGGAAACCAGAACTCTTGGTATTTATTCTAAATTCAAATACAAAAGGAAAATAATCATAAAATTTATATTTAAATTTTTAAAAATCTCATCTTAACTTTTTCCAAAAAAAAGTGCTGAATCTCTCTATTCTAAAAAAAGTAACTACTGCTGTCACCGCCACTGACACTGAATTTTTTGTGATGGGGTTTCTTTCTTCGTTAATATTAAGAAAGTTACTGCATTCTAAAATATGAAAATAAGTAGTTTTAGAGAGAAATGTTTCATAAACACGTTGATGTTGCAATTTTTAAATAGAATAATTATTTTAAGAGATATTTAAAGTTAAAGTTGGTCAAAATAGTTCTATCAAAAAGGTTTGATAGCAGCAAAAACTATACATAGAAATTTAATAATTTTTCGATCATTTGATAGATTAGTAGCTTGCAGTCTACAGACTGTAATTAGTTTTTTTAGTTTCATTAATTCTTTGCTTTTTATTTCCAGTTTAAATTCAAATTTTCAGTATTTTGATGTACATTTTTTGCATATTTCAGGAAAGATTATAATTTTAAGTTGTTGCCAATTTGTAAAAACAGGGCAAACAATACTATTTATTTCAAATAAAAAATTTATTGACATGTGACTGTTATAAAAAAAATACAAATTTGAATTAAATAATTTTGTACTAAAAGAAAAAAAAAATATTGATATTACGTTATAAAAACAATATTTACATCTAAATTTTAACCATTCTAGCAACAAAAGTATTTTCACATGAATTTTCAAACAGAAATAAAATTTTAAAATAATAAAATCTATATGATTTAAAAGCTGTACATATAAGAAATTACGTCATATTTAAAATGATCAAACAAAATATTGCAAAATCAATTAAATTTAAAAGTATATTTACACGAAACATTTAATTCCTATTTTGAGATGGTCTTTTTAGCATTTTCCAACAAAGTTAACCACTTAACCGGCGACGTGTATGGGGAAAGAGTGCTTTAACCCCCGACTTATCTCGGGGCAACCGTTGAAGTGGTTAAAAAGTTCTTATGCATTCAGTTTGTCTGTCCATCTATCCATACTCTAACTCCCATAAATATACTTGAGTTTTCATGTAATTTTTAAAGCTTATTTAGGGTCATCAAAGCATGTTTTGTATCGAATATGAAGTATGTACAATTTATGGTTCATTTACAGGGACACTCAAAAGAATTCAATTATAGTTTGGTGCATGTGGGAAAATCATTTGGTTATAATTTTAATGAAATTATGATATTTCAAATTTATTCAAACTTATAGAAATCACTAAATTTCACTATAATCATGTTAAAATAAAGTATTCATAGCGTGTTTTATAAATTGAATTAACTTAATTTACAAGGACACACAAAAGAAATCGGTACTGTACTGTCTTTGTGAAATGATTGCTGGAGCATGCAATTTAAAATTCGGTATGCATGTTTTAATTTAATTTATTTTTCGCTTACTATGCTTTATATATAAATTGTATACCTCATATACAGGACTGCACAAAAATATTTGCATACTATTATCCTTATTAGAGGAATTTACTGAAGGGGAATTTTCAACTGAAACATACATATCTCTTAAATGAATTAAATTTTGGATTACATGTTGTTAATACATACAAATCTCTATATCATATACTGGGCTGCTAAAACTTGGATAATTTTCTGAGCGTAGATTTGAACAGCTGAAATTCAGTTTTGAATTGAGTTATACATTTCAAATATTCACATTAATGGTGAAATAAGATGCAAAATTTTAATTTTTTTAATGGTGCAGTTTTAATTATTCTTAATGTGTTAAAAAATGCTTTTTAATGTATACTTGATGCATGATTATTTTCTTCCTTGTTTTAACAATTGTTGTGAGTTCTAAGACAGGACAAAAAATATTTCCTTTCTTAAGAAAAGTATTTTTAAGTGAATATTAAAAGAAAGAAAATTTTAGAGATAACTACATCAAGTTTAAAACAATACATTTAAAATGTCTTATTTAAAACAGCTTTCTTATCGCCTTGTTCAAAAATACCAAGACAAAAATTCTTTTTACTTATTTCCTTCTATATTACCTTATTTGTAAATATTCAACAGACCTTATTTAATCAAAGATGGAAACAGCCTATGAATCTTTTAAACAGAAACATATCCAACCTTCAAATTCTTCAATCAAGCGGAAGTGAATAGAAATGCAGTTGCAAGAAGGTTGTCACTGGTTTATTAATTATAATTCAATCTTCTGTAATCTATTTAAAGCTGATCGAATTAGCATATTGCTAAAGTCTTCTGTATCTGAACGGGTTTTAACGAACGTAGCTTGTAGGGGGCCGAGCTCCCTCATTTTTTTAAAAAGAAGAACAGTATTTCCTTAATCTTCTGCTCTTGATGTATCCTGATATTCTTATTATTATTTAATCTTAAATATTTAATAGTTATTATTATTTTATGAGTTAAATGTATGTAATATCTTTATGAGTTAAATGTATATGAATTTGTTTCTGTAAATGGTGTGCTTGAAATTGTTTCATATTTTTTTCAGGATATTTAAGCTTCTACAATGCTAATGGTAATCATTTTGATGTTGAAATCACGACATCTGGCTCTAACCGGGTAAGTCTCCGTCAATCTGAACCGCAAGTTCAGCCCTCAACTCTCGGTTACACTTGAAATCCATTCCACCGTTAACTCAACCTGGCAAAATTCGATGTTGAGTCTAAACTAAAGTTAGGTTACTCAACCTTCCTATGGGAGAAAGGTTATTCGACCGAGCATACGCAGATGAATAAAGATGGCGGCAGCTTTGAATTGAACATTGGTGGATTTTTTTTCAGAGAGCTATTTGTAATTTACTAAGTAAACGACATGTTAATTATAAAAGATGTTGTTATGAAAGAATTTGTTGCTTTAAATTTTTGGTGATTTTTCAACATTTTACCTCTATAAACGAAAATTATATTAATTTGTGATGAGCCTAAGCTCTGAGTTTGCCTAGCAATTTTGATATTAGGTAGCGCCATCTATCAAACGTCAGTAGAAAGAAAGTTCTGATATGAAAAATTTTGGTTAATAATTTAGATTTTTAAATAATAATAAAAAAAGATATAATAAAAAAGAAAAGCATTTTTTTTCTTACATTTCAGTTTCTGCTCTTTTATGTTTGTTTAAAGCATGCAATCGCAAAAACAGGAATTTTGTGACGACAAAATAATAAGCCGTTAAACTATAATACAGTGTAATAATTAATTTTCTTTTTTTCTTTAAATAATTACTTTAGTTTAGAAGAAACATATTTCTGAAGATTTATCTTGAAAATTTTCATATTTAAAAATTTTCGCATCAATTACATTACTTAAATTAATTAAAACATTAGATTTAGGTTAGAAAAAATATATGAAAAAATAGATGCATTTTCAATATTTTAATTTTCGTTGAAAAATAAATAAACAAACTAGCTCGTTATTTTCTTTTATTCTAATTGATATTGCTAGCCTGTTTAGAAAACCGTTTATTAAATTTAATTATTAAATAATAAAAATTAATTAAGTAACTTTTATGAAAATTTTTTACTGTAATGCAAAATCTTCTATAAATAAAAATCTTATAACTGTATCGGTATTTCTAATCTTTGAAACTAATTTTGGGAACGAACAAAACTACCAAATCACAACGGTAATTTGAAATTTATCGATCTAAAAATTAAACGCAAGTATTCATTTCAAATCTTGGTTTTGCTTCGCCATTAAAAATTGGTGATACGCGAGGATCGAACTCAGGAACGGGATAAGTATGTCATGTGATACCTTTGGCCAATCAGGCATGCACATTTCAACCTGGAGTTCACTAACCCGAGGTTGACTAATCTCGGCTCTGAAGTTAGCGATGAATTTCAAATATTAAACGGTGGTTAGAATTGCTAACCTAAGGTTTCTCAACTGTCAGTTGAACCGTGAGTTAAAGGTTGATTCAGACTTGCCCGGTAACAGTTGACCACTATATGTGTTAATTTTAGCAAATTCACTCAAGAGAGGAATCTTGTAAACAGTGAGGGCTTTTATTTAAATAATTTTTATAATAATAGTTACAATGAAAATGTAACTGTTGGTATGTCTAGAAAAATGGCTTCTTGTGTATTGTTAGTCTGCTTTTGGTAAAGAGAGCAATCTGGGTTGTGTAATGAGTAACTGATATATCATATGTTTGGTTTGTGATTAATTTGCTTGATATATAACTTGTATATCCTTATTATATGCTTATACTAGCAGGCGTCGCCCGCTACGCTGGTCCACCTTTCCAGACAAATCCGTTGGTTTTTTTACAGTAATTTTTTTTTGGTAAATTAAACGACCCTTGAAATTTTATCTGACAATGTCTCATCAAAATCCGTCGACTAGTAGTTTTTATTAAGACTAATCTTTCATAATCGGGTTTACTTGATCATAGAAACTTACTCCAAAATAACAGTCCAACACTATAACTGAGCATTGTAGAACAATATGCAATATACTAAAATCATCCCTAAAAGATTACCTGACTTACAATGCAAGTTTTATCAAAATACATTTAGTAGAATTTTTTAAATGAATAATATTCCACAAATGAGTTCCTTGATTTTAGAACTTTAACCCATAAATCAATAAATCAACACATAAAACGATGTAAAACATGTTAAATGCTTAAAAGAAGAAAAAAAAGTCCATTAAAATGTTTTTAGCAAGTTATATGAACCACCGGAACGAAATACCGATTTTATGTATAAAGTAGAAGTAGATAGATTTCACGTCTCAACAATATTGATCATAAAAATTAATGAAACCGCATGTTATTTTTCGTTATCTCTGCTGAATGAATGCCGTGATTGCGTCACAATGACATAAATTTAAAGAGATTTCAGTGCATGAATATTGCGATTTACAATTACGGTTACAACAACTGTATTTAATTTGTACCAAAGCAATCTGGCTAAACTGAACTAAATGGATATGTATTCCGATTATACAGTTTTCCTTATCTTAATTTTTAAATTACTTAAACAAAAGGTATTTTACCGTCTCAATGCTAGGTTCAAGGACGCAGATGTCATATATGCGACACATTGGAGCAATTTTTTTGGACGCCAATTTGTCGAAAAACTCGTTTTCTAATACCAGTTACATATATATTTATAAAAAAGGAATGGTAGCAATGAAATAAAATTTAATTAATAATTGTAGAAGAAAAAAATGTATATAATTAAAAAAAAAAGTTAATAAGCAATTTATAAATAACTAAACACCATCGGATTACCATATCGAGCAAAATAATCTTTGGCGCAAATTAAGTACCAAATGCATATATGACATTGGCGCCAGAAAAAAATCGAGCCAATGTGGTGCGTATAGGACATCACAGCCGTTTTAAGCTGCTTACCAGTTGCTTTATTGTGCATTATCCGTGTCACGGCTATAAATGATATTATACATGCTGCAGTTTAAAAGCTCTTTATGTTTACGTTATATCACTCCATTGTCGCTAATCATAAAAGTTGGTGGCAAATGAAACATTTTAAACTATTTAACATCATTTGTGCGAAAGTAATCCTTTTTAAAACATAGAATATAAAAATTGCATAGTTTTGAATGCTATTTATTAAATAAAGAATATATAGAAAATAAAAGAATAAAGAAACATTTACAATAAAATATTTGGTACTACTTGGTTATTCCATCGACCTATTTCGGCAATTCATAAAAATCGCTAAACCAATAACTAAATTATATATGTTGATATAATTTTTAGTTTAAACAACGAAAGAAAAAATAAATTTGTAACACATTAATAAAAATACAAATAAAAAGTGGAATTAAAAATCGCCTGATGACGTTTTAAACATGTGTATCGTGTTTAATGTCATTGAATGGGACATTCACGATCATCCATTATTGGCATTTAATCATATAGTTTGACGATAGTTCTTCGGTCGACGGGTTAACCAAGTAATACCATTTTTTACTTATCTATATATAAAATGCAGGTATGAACTTGTAACTGCTTCTTAGCACTGCAGTAAACATTTTCACATTTGAATCAGGGAAAAATGTAAGTTATAACTCAATAAAAAAATATTTTTGATTTAAAAAATAGTAAAATTAATAGTTTTGTATGCTTGCGGTTTAATAACAATTAAAAAGAAAATGCGCTTTCAGTAAATAGCAAGTTATAATGCTTGAAATAAAAAAAAATTATGTATGTTTGAATTGAAATAAATGGAGAATTAATATACACTTTGGCACGATGTTGGTATAACGAAAAAATTTCAAATGTATCCAACAACAACCAAAGAAAGACGTTCCAAATTACGCTAATTTTTGGTAAACTCGATTATATAAGACCTCGAATCAATTTAACCCTCCAATTTAAAGTTTAATATGCGCCAAACCACGCCAAACAACTTACGCCAATCGTCGGTAGAATCGATTGTTTAATTTTACCTCTTTAATTAATACATATGTTACAAACTAAAACTATACTTTCCAATTATGCTGATTTTATATTCAATTCTTACAGCTAGACGTAAAAACGTACATCTGCACTTTCCCCGTCGTAAATCTGTCATTTTAATGGTACATTTGTTTTCTTGCAGAATTGTACTGTAGCATCGCATTCAATGTTAACATTACTTCTGACATTATAAATGTGTATATATTTCTGACAGACCACGTAGCTGTCATTTTTGACTCCCAATATATTTTTCACCATTCTTAATGTAGGTTTCTACAAATATTTCAACGAAACGCAACATTATAATAAGGCGTATGTAAAATATCTGTATTACATACATGGTTCATTCTGATAAGACATTCCCTGATTAGTTTTGGAAGTTCATTGGTCAAGTATAAAAGCGAATCACAGGCACCAATCATCCCTTAATTTAGGTAAATGGGTTTTCCATCCAGAATTATTATTCTATTTGTTTCAAATTTTTATGCTAGATTTTATTCTGATAAAGAGCTCCCCTGATTAGATTTAAAGGTTTATTGGTTAAGTGTAAAAGGAAAAAACAGGAAGGATTAAGCATTGTTTTCTTTTTCTTCAAAATATTTTTTTTATTGAAAATGTTCATATAATTTTTTATGTACTTGACTTTAGATATACTTAGGGAAAAAATGAAACAGATTATCATCTGTGTTTAGCTGTGTGTAGTTTTAATTAACGTTCCAAAAAATAAATAATTTGTACATAACTCATGCTTCTGTTTACATATCAATGATATTATTCATTATAATGTTTCTTACAAAATGATGACTGTTTCTGAGAGTGTTGTTATTTTTATGAAAATACTATCGGAAAATTTTTTTATTACTAGCAGGGGAATATGAAGGAACTGTGATGTGAAGTGTTTGATGCCACCTGGAATATTTGGTAAATGTAAATCTAAAAATGCTATTATGAAAATAGTCATGGATTTACCCCATGTCAGAAGACTCTCTTTTATCTGCAGAAAGATTACTCAATTGGCAGATTTGTTAAGCAGTGTTTTAATTTCAATGAAATAATTCAAAAGTTTAAAAATATGTATTCAAGATTTAATGATACTCTAAAAATGAATGTTAAAAGTATTTCTTGGAATGAATAAAAAGGATTGTACGGTTAGTTACTAAAGAAGTTAAGAATAACATTGAAAATATAAAGCAGTGATCTAATCAAGAGTATTAAAAAATATAATGAAGGCAATGAAAAAAATAAATATGCGATTTTTTAATTAAAAACAAACAATGTGTTTCGATGTTTTTATCAATTACTTTTTCGATTGTAGTAAAACGTAACTGGACATTTTCAATCTCCTGCAATAAGAACACATTATTAAATTCCATGAACATGTATATTCTTTAAGTATCACATTACAGTACATTTGTCTTCTAGAAATATATAAAATAATTAATGCATGTGCACTATGCTAATGTGTTACGATTGGTTACACTAAATTGATTTGTAATTTATTATTTTGTAGAAAAATTAATTTATTCGAGATGTTTATATAATTCATATTAAAATATTTTAGTCCACTTTTACTTTTCATATCCACTTTAGTAAAATATAGAACCTGAAATTTTCTATGAAAATTTAATTATTTTATTGCTGGCCTCAAAATATGAGAGGATTTCAATGTAAGATATTTGCAACCAGCATGTCTCGTGTAATACATCAAAATCAATTTAATAAATTAGTTACTATTCCAAATCTTTTTCTCTACTTTCAACTTAAACTTTATAATCTTGCTCTTAAACAGGAATTTTTATGCTGCTTGTAGGTGATTGTAATTACATTCTACAGACTTAAAACACATTTTGATGCTTCCTCTTCACACATTTCATTATCCAATTTGCATGGACCAATCTAAGAATGTATTTCCAAGTGAGCCATATTTTGAAATTGCATAAGATATGATAAGTCAATTATATAGGTCTTTAAACATGGTAAAAAGGATGGTTAAATTATGACCATGCAATATAACTTGAATTAATAATGTGAAATCTTGCCCGAATAATCCTTTATATTTGTTTGAAAAAATAAATAATTCTGGATATATTTTGATTAACCATATTTGTACATTGCTATTACCCTTTGCTACAAAAAATAATTTAATTTGCCTCACTGCTTACAAAATGTATCATTGTTTTAATTGATGGTATGAAACTATAGAATTTTATCTTTAACCTTACATTGTTTTTTTATGAAGGATATTAAAATACTTTATTTATAAATATTTGCTTTATTTTTTACTCGTAATATTTATTTGTTACTTTTAATTTTAATGTTGAATATTTTCTTTTTGATTAATTATTTGTTTTATAATGGTGATTATTTACTTTACTTTTCATAATTTTATTTATAGTTTATTCATTATATATATAATAAGCAATTTACACATACGGGGGAATTATTTTTAAATTTGTCTGATAATTCCACATCCACAGTTTTCAAAATTGATCTCATAAAAGAAAAAAAAATCACTAATTAAATACTTAGTCATAAAATAAGCTGAAATCACGTTTTCCAAATCGGGTGTTGAGTTAATATGATCTCACAGTTCAAGACAAAACCAATGTTTATATTTTGTTAGCAGGCAGCGATCGTCTTTTGTTTACGTACACATTTATTTCTATTTGAAGCTTATAATACTTCGTCATTCTGATTGTTGATTTTTTGTCGTTTTATATAAACAGTCGAGTCTCTCTGTAACGAAACTACATGCAGTGAATTTCTCTATTCAACGAATTTTTTGCAGGAACGGTCAATTTTTCAATAATTACATTGAAAATAATCTCCATATAACGAAATATGTACCGCCATATAACGAATTTTTCAGAGATATTTTGCTCAGAAAATAATTCAAATTGAAATTGTTTGTGAAATCCATTTTTCTTCGCTGATTCCTAGTTCATATTCCGTAACTGGATTCTTCTGCTTTATCCTTTATGTCCAAAAGAGACGTTCATCTCCACCCGCCCCCTTAAAAAAAATCTCTTCTTGATTCTACCAATTCTTTGAATTTTTGGTAATAAAACACCTAAAATCTTTTGAATAAATCGATAGGTATGAACCCCGCTTTATAAGAAAACAACGTCAAATGGAAGGTAACGTTCCCCATTCATATTTGCATTCCTCGTTAAATTATGAAAATTTTTAGATGTTCAAAAATTTTGAAATCAAAACATCCAAAAATTACAGATTTCTTCAATTAAAATAAATATAAATCTTCCTTACACATTTTTTAAAAATCATTTGAATAAATGTACATTTACTGATTCGAATCTGTTAAATAAATTTAAAATAAAATATATAGTAACATTATGCGTTAAACGTTTCAAAACCTTATACACACAGCTGGAAAACAATTTTCTTCCAAAATTTACAGATTAAATGAAAAACTTTCCGTTGTTCTCTATTCAGCGAATTTTCCCATATATTTTTTGACTTAATAATTTTTTGACTGAACGATGGATTTCGTTATATGGAGACTCGACTGTATATATTTACGAATTATGTCTCTTATATACGAGTTTAGTAAAACACAATCGAACAATCTACAGGTAGCATGGATATGTTCTCTTTTTTCGGAGCAGATAAAAGAGGGTTTAAAATGAAAAAGGACGAAAATTTTTTTTTCTATTATTCTCTTTTCTCAACCGTTATAAAGCTAGAAAACATGCAAATTCTCTATAACGAAATGGAATCTCATGTACTTATGTTTCTCGAAGCATCACATTTCAATTCAGTTTAATACATTGATTCTAATTTTTTCATCATAGATTTATTTTTTCTTGTATTGTTTTTTAACGAATCATAAAAAGTGGTTAATTTATTTCTGTTTATTTCAGATGCATAAAGCTATAAAGATAAATACAGATGAAGTCAATCAAAACTATCTTTGAATTCTAAAATATGCAACAAAGCATTTCATTACAAAACATTCTTGGAAAAACTGGTTCTACATCACAGCAAGGAGAATGTTTTATGTGTGAGATATGCAACAAGAGTTTCTCTCGAAAGTCTCATTTAAGCACTCACCGGTTAATTCATTCTGGTAAGAAAGCTTTTATATGTGAGATATGCAACAGGAAATTCTCACATAAAAGATCTTTAAACCAGCATATGTTAATTCATAGTGGTGAAAGATCTTTTGTTTGTGAAACTTGCAATAAAAAGTTCTCTCAAAAGAGTAATTTAATTCAACATCTCTTAATCCATACTGGTGAGAAACATTTTGTATGTGAGATATGCAACAAGAAATTCTCTCAAAAAACTGTTTTAATGAAACATTTATTAATTCATACCGGTGAAAAACCTTTTGTTTGTGAGACATGCAACAAGACATTTTCTCAGAAGTCTAGTTTAAGCAATCATCTATCAACTCATACTGGTGAGAAACCTTTTGAGTGTGAGATATGCGACGCGAAATTCTCTAATAAGCGTAATTTAAGTAGTCATCTATTGATTCATACTGGTGATAAACCTTTTGTTTGTGAGACGTGCAACAAGAAATTCTCTCAGAAGTCTAATTTAAGTAGTCATCTGTTAATTCATACTAATGAGAAATCTTTTGTTTGTGAGACATGCAGTAAGAAATTTTCTTACAAGTCTAATTTAATCAAGCATCTGTTAATTCATACGGGTGAGAAACCTTTTGCGTGTGAAATATGCAGCAAGAGTTTCTCTAATAAGAGTAATTTAAATAGTCATCTATTAATTCATTCTGGTAAAAAACCTTTTGTCTGTGAGACATGCAACAAGAAGTTCTTTCAGAAGTCTAATTTAAGCAGTCATCTGTTAATTCATACTGACAAGAAATCTTTTGTTTGTGAGACATGCAACAAGAAGTTCTCTCGCAAGTCTCATTTAACGAGACACTTCTTAATCCATACTGGTTAGAAACCTTTTGTTTGCGACATATGTAACAAAAAATTCTCTCAAAAGAGTAATTTGAGCTCACACTTTATAATTCATTCTGGCGATAAACCTTTTGTGTGTGAGATTTGTGACAAGAAATTCGTTAAAATGAAAAATTTAAGCAGTCATCTTTTAATTCATACTGATAAGTAATCTTTTCTGTGTGAGATATGCAATAAGAAATTCTCTTGATAGTGTAATTTCAGCACATTTTTGTTAATTCATACTGGTTGGAAACCGTTTGTGTGTGAAGTATGCAACAAAAAATTAGCTTCAAAGGATTATTGAAGCAAGCATCTGTTAATTTATATTGGTGAAAAAGCTTTTGCTTGTGAGATAATTCTCACGGAAGTATATGCTAAGTAAATTTCTTTTAATACATGTTAGAGAAAAAAGTTTTGTGTAAGATATGCAACAGGCATTTCTCTTAAAAAAGTGTTTTAAGAAAACTTCTGTTTATGTATTGAGAAAACTTGTGTGAAATACTTACAAAAAAATCTCAAAAGAGCAATCTGTTAATCTTCTCTCTCATAATTTGCTAACTGAGATTAACTAATTAGTATATATCTTTTATTAAGGAACTTTGGCATATTCTACTATTAAGTTAGTACTTTAGTTCAAATATTATAGAGACTAAAATGAACGCCTACCAACAAAAATCTTGCCAATCTAAACAAGCAGATCCGCAAATGGGAAACTTCAATATCGTTTCTGGCAACCCCCCTTTTTTATCTGGCTTTATCTCTTATATGATCGCAAAAATATTTCAATCTTTTTTTACGACATAACATAGATTTATATGATTGTAAAATTGAGCCTGTTAGCTATTGAGAATTTTTAAGACAGAAGATTTGTTATAAGCTATTTTTCACGGTGAATTTCTTTGATTTTAAAAATCTCTTTCTTATAACATATTAACGTCCTTACATCTAAGACAAACATTACATGGGACTACAAAAATCAGTTTAAAATTTCTATAAAACATCTCCAAAAATATATCAAACTATGTATCGATACTTATGATATGCACACAATTAAGGGAGCCGAGTGATAAAAAAAAGAACAGATTTTTATTTAAGAAGCTTTTTATTTTATGATATTTAATTTCATTCTTACTGATTTCACATCTCATTAAATTATTGCTGTATCTCACACATCTCTTATCTGTTGCTTTCTGCTTAAATTAATTTGTCATAACAAGAAATTTTATACCGAAGTTCTTTAGTACATCATGAGAAATGTAGTAACAACATAGCAACTGTTCAAATGTTTTGCTATTATTATTAAATATTATTATTTAATGCTTCACATTCTTTACTATATGATGAAATGTCCAAATGCATGCTTATAATTGATTATGATGAAGCATTATTATGCTTGAAATAACATCATGTTTTAACAGCTTACTTTTATCTTTGTAATTCCTAACACCGAAAAAAATTGTATTCTTCAGTTTCTTAAAGTTATGTTTCTTACACTATTCTGTATGATTAATGTATAAATGTGAATAATACTTGGTATGAAATTTATGTAAATGTACAATAAGTATGAAGTTATGTTTTAGATATTTCCTGCATAATTCACGAAAAATGTCAAAAGATAGAAGGGACCCTCCCAAATAATCTTTTCCCCCCAGGCCCCCCCCCCACTGTCTAAGTAGAGCCCTGCACACATTCATTAAAAATTTCTAAAGATAATTTTAACAATTCTAGAAGCATTTAAATTAATTTAAAGAATGTTTTTTAATGTCGCCCACCGGCGACATTAGGACTGTGGAGGTTTTGCTGAAAAAATTGTTTTTAAAGGGGTACTGTCCTGAATTCTCCATATTGATGAAAATAAGATATAATTAAATTGTTTGATACACTGATTGTTATTTTAAAAAGTCTGATGAGGTTTAAAAATTTAAATAAAGGTTGCTAGCAAGTGCTTTAAAACTATACCTTTCTCATCAGGAATGTATAAAGAGAAAATGTCCTAATTTACTTAAAATGTCATTACTTATACCTGTAGTTATTACTTAGTATCAAGTATCACAAAATGTATAAAAATCTGATGTGATTTTAAATGTCAATAAATGTTGGTAAAAAGCATTTGATTTTTCTTTTGCTTTCTTTTTCCAATTCTATCTTTCTATAACCCTTTTCGGCGCAGTACAGATTCAATTATTGAGTATTGAAAATGATGACTGATACCGGAATTTTGTAAAAACTTTATTTGTAGTTATGAAAAAACTAATTTGCAGGAATTCAATAAACCGAATTTTTTACCAAAATTCCGGTACGAATGTGGCGTTTGGGAATTACAATTAAGTGGTTTCATACATATACCACCGCGGCTCAGGAGGTTAAAACTGATTGATAGCGATAAACTTTTTATAACTATCTAACATTCCATAATAAAAATGAATTTCGTAGCAGTATTTCTACTTCGTTCAAAGGAATATTAAAGATAATTACTTTTTATGTTATGGTCTGTAATTAAAATCTTTTATGGATTATTTATCAACATGTCATATATTTATCAAAAGGAATGAGCATAAATGTCTGAGGTTCCTTAAATATGTCTTCTGTGGAATGGGATAGAGCGAACAAAGTATTTTTTATTCATGGACACTAGCCATAGAAACGTTCAAGTCCTTCATGGTCGGCTGCTCTGTGATCACATAACTTTTTTAAATGGACCACTAATTTGCAAAAAACTGGCCTCCAAAACTTAAGTTATAACATGTATTTCGAATCTCACCAGAAAAAAAAATATGTCATTCAGATTAAACGTCATAATTTATATGAATGACAATAATAAGCTTTAAAACATTGAAGCTACTACTTTTAATTTATAGAAAAGTATAGGTACTTGTGAATGAGAGAAAAATATGCAATTACAAAGCTTCGGTAATTTCGCGTGTAAGTTTAGTTTTATTTGAAATATTGTTATCAGTTTTGTTCACAACAACCAGTAGAGACTAGAAATGCCTAAAGAAGTCGTTTGCCCGATTCATTAAAGTGGGGTGTGGTAGAATGGATGGAAATGGGGTTGTTACAGTCTGATAAAGCTCAGTGTGTCTCACATTGCAGTCCCACGACGATGGGATCAGTATGAATCCGAAGATTCTCTGACAGGAAGACATGTTCCTGTCAGAGACCGACTAGCAGGCCAGTCTTCTAGCCGGTTTTCTAGCTCTTTCGGCCCGAATGAGAATACGCAATACTGTGCCGCAATTCACTACAGACCACTTTGCAGCATCAGAGAGAAGAATCTCCGCTATTACGGTGCAAAGACGTCTTCACAATGCAAATCTCTATGCAAGGCGACCAGTTGTGTGTGTCCCCCTCAACAGACGACAGAGAAAGGGCTGCTAAAGTTCGTAGAGAGACAAGTTTTTTGGACCAGACAACAGTGGACTTATGTATTCTTCACAGTTGAGTCCAGATTCACACTAGACAGCGATTCAGGACGTCTTCTGATCTGGAGAGAACAATGCACTTGATACCATCAATCAAACATTGTCGAAACACACAGGTAAAGAAACGATGGAATCATAGTTTAGGCAGGGATCTCACTCGGAGGCCACAATGACTTGCAAGTGTTCCATGGAGGAAATCTGACTTGTGCGAGATTTCAGGATGAGATCCTTGATACATATGGGCTCCTATATGCTGGTGCTATTAGCAGTTGTTTCAATCTAATGGATGATAATGCGAGACCACACAGAGCTGTGGCTGTTAAGGATTATCTTGAGGATCCCGGTTTGGACAGAATGGAATGTCTGACTCACTCTCCAGACTTGAATCCGATAGAAAATATTTGGGACTATCTTGGAAGACAGGTTGCGGCTTTAAGTCCTCCTCTCATGTCATTAAATGTGCTGGAGTTAAGCTTACTCCATGTCTGGTCAGCGCTACTTATTTTGATATCCGACAATTTAATTGAGAGCGTGGAAAGTCGATGACGCCAATGCATTCAGATTCGGGATGCACATATTCCGCATTAGAACCAGTTTTTTAATGTTTTTGTCACATTTTATTGCATAATACTGTGATGTTCTGATTTCTCCAAGAATGGAATTTTTCACCAAGAGTGCTTTTTTGTTGTAATTTCATTTATACGTTCAACTTAAGTAAATTTCTATGTCGCATTTAATAAGTATTTCACTTTTCCTTACAATTTGTTGCGTCTATATTCGTTCATTTGCAAATTAGTTGCAAAAAACCGGTTGTACATGAACTTTTGGAGACCAGTGTATTCAGTGATTCTCCGTAACAGTAACTTTTCCCCCCCTCTTTAGTGTAAATGTCATAAACGTATATTTTCCCCACACTAAGATAACTGCAACTGATTCCAAATCATACACCTTTATTTTAAAAAATGAATGAGTAAAAAAAAAATAAAGAAAACTCTTCTTCTCCCAAGACGTTGATCCTCTGCTGCAATTTACACTTGCTCTTACAAGCAACACTTTTGAGCGCCTTGGCAAAGGCGGGGGGGGGGGGGGTCACATGCAGTGTTAAAGGAAATTGCCGTATATAAATCAAAAAATTATGACCAAATTTGGAATTTTTTACATTTATATTTTCAGCATTGATTTTGTTGGGGATCGCCTCATACATACTCATTATTTAGTATAAAATTAATTTTAAAAATATAATTGGCGAATAAGCAAGTGTTGCAACTAATCACATATGGGTCTGGTTTGGAGTAGAGATGGGAAATGTAGTTACTTTGGTTAACAGATTACATACTTGCACAAGGTCCAGTTTACAGCAACCTGTTACTTTTGTAACGTGTAACTAATGACATGCTTTCAACGGATGTTTTAATTAGAAGACTTTCAAACAAAATGTTTGAAAAATATTTTGGGACTTACATATAGACACTTTTTTTGTTAAAATAAATCTACATCATAAAAATCAGTTTTGGTTAAAAAATTCATTTTTGCAGGACAAAACCTATCAAGTTATGATCTTGTGAGTATCGTGTATTTTCAGCTTTTCTGACACTAAAAATACGCTGTCCGTTTATGGTTCCTAAGACACCGAAAACTCATCAAATTCTTTAAGTATCATAATTGAGTAAGTTTTTGCTATAGAAGAATCATTTTTTTCTGGCCAGATGTTAGAATATGGAGGAACTTTTTCTGAATGAAGCTTTAGGATCCAACCATAATATTTTTAAATTTCCTTTAAACAAAATGTTCGAAATAATTTTGGGATTTAAATATAGACGCTGTTTTTTTATTCAAGTAAATCAACATCATTAAAGTGAGTTTTGGGTTAAAAATTAACTTTTGCAGGACAAAACCTACATAGAAATTATCTTGTGAGTCTCCTGTATTTTCAGATTTTTCGACACTAAAAACAGTTTTCAGTTCCGAAACAGTTCTGACATAAAAACACGTTTTCCGTTTATGTTGCCAAAAACATCGAAAACTCACTAAATTCTTTAAGTATCATAACTTAGTAAGATTTTGTTATAGAAGAATAATTTTTTCCTGGCTAGGTATTACAGGATGAATAAAAATTTTCTGAGTGAAGCTTTAAGACCCCGACATTGTAATTTTTTTTAAATTTCTTATCTATTTAAAAAGCATCTTTTAAAACATAAATTGGATTTTACATGATGCATAAAATCTGAAAATTGTTTGCAATTGGAACTATGCCACTTAAACGAATGGTTCAAAAATTAGTTTTTAGTACACGATAAGAGACGCCCTGTATGAAAATAAACACCGTTTTAACATGGTTTGTATAAAAACAAAAGTTTGTTTTTGACTTCATTCCTGCCAAATGCATACGCATAGCGAACACCATAAGACTATGAAATTATTATTTATGCATACAACCAGTATAATTTAGAAATGCAGTACTAAAAACATGTTATTCCATATTTGCTGACTTAAAATCAGAAAATTCATTAAATTGCCAGTTTCGTAACTCAGTAAGTTTTGGTCTTAGAAAAATATTTTTATACTTTTTTACATGTTAAAACAGAGAAAAATTAATAAGATTCAGACATTGAAATTTTTATTTTTATTTCTTAAATATTTAAAATGCAGCTATTTTAAAGTAAATTATTTTTATATGACATCGAACAAAATTTTATACGTTTTTACAATTGGAACTGCACCTCTAAAACTTACGATTTAGAAATTAATTTTTGCTAAACGATAAGAAAATACATTTTATATAAAAAGAAACAGTGCTTTAAGAGCATGATTGTTAAAAGAAAGAAAGAAATGAGGCTCATTTATTAAAGGTAACTCAATTTTATCCTAGTGTTTCTATAGACTTTAATACATGGGTTTGATAAAATTGGGCAAGAACTTCACATAAGTTCGAAGTGTTTCTGTACTCTCCGAAAAATGGTATGTTTCAAATAAAAACCCCATTCCTTCCTAAAGTACAAGAACAATGTCAATAACAAAATGTAGGTCGTAGAGTGTAAATATAAAATCCACTGTAGCAGAGTGTTCAAAAATTAATTATTTTTAGGAAAAAATTTAAAAATTGGAAAGTTTCTGAAAATTGCCATTGCTCTAAAATGAAAAAATATCAGTTCAGAAAAAAAACTGACAATTGTCTTGAGCGTAATTTATTGAATATGTATTCCAAATTATATAAAAATCAATTGAGTAAGATTCGTAGGAAACCGGTCTTAAAGCTCACATATTTCCCGCAGGAATGCACCCATCCTTCTGTTTCTTTAATTTCGAAATAAAATTTTAGCTAATTCTGTAATTTCAGCTCGATGAGGAGATTGTCTGTGCTGCCGCCGACTCTCGTTCCATTCTTATATTTTCATTAGTAGTGAAAATAATAAATTGCCGGTAAAATGTTGTGTATTGTACTGTGCACTGTGTCTTCTCTTTTAGAAGGATCAAAAACGCTTTTCACACACTAAGAGTGAAAAGCTCACTCTTTGGAAGAGTGAGAGGCATATTCACTTCTTTTTGTAATGATTTTTAAAAAAATACAATGCCTAAAAAGGGGAATTTCCCACTTCCTTGAAAGAAATGAGACATTTCACTCGATTGTTGAGAGTAAAATATGTCATGCCTTTGTCGAGAGTGAAATATCTCACTCCGCTGACGAGAATGAAACACTTGCATTATTTGTAAAAAAAAAAAAAACAAGTTGGAAATTACACGTGAAGCGTAGCAAATGAGGTGCGTTCGTACGATAACGAAGTTTTAAAAATATTACTCTTATATATCAATCTCATAAAATTGTAAATAGTTAATTTACAATTAAAATGCACATCAAACAATGTTCTCCATACATAATTATGTAATGGAATACTTTTTGTGTGGCCTTGTAAATCAATAACAAATCTTTTCACCGCAGATTATACAAAATGTATATTATAATATGCACTTTATAGATGCATATCAATTTTATTATATTCGAATGAGTGTAACACCATTAAAATGCATTTGAAACATTTTGCCCCATTGACCGTAATGTAACGAAATACTTTTGATGGTCCCTGTAATTAAACAATGCATCCGATTTTCGTAAAATTTGAAATGATTCGACAAAATTATGCAAATACTATGTACTTTAAATTTCAAACGATTAAAATGCATTTGAAACTTTTTTCCCCATTGACCGTAATGTAACGGAATACTTTTGATCGTCCCTGTAATTGATCTAAGCATCCAATTTTCATAAAATTTGAAATGATTCGACAAAATTATGTAATAATTATATATTTTAAATTTCAAACGATACGGTTGGGTAGTTTTTGCATTGTTATATGAGGACGAACGAACAGACAGACAGACGGATGGACTAAACGAACACTACAGGTGCTACGTATTTACATAATTACGAACGCACCCAAAAAATCCGTTAAATTTTGAACCAATACATGATGCAAAATAATGAAAATCACCAAAATATGTTATTTCTTAATTTTTAAAAACTATTTCATAATGTAACCTTGAAAATTACGTGTTTTTGGTACTTAAAACGCTGTCTTTCAAGAGTGAGTACTCACACCTCCGAAAGATTGATTTTATGTATGTATTACTCATCAACTACAGTTTTGCCGCTTTTTTGCGATAGGAGAAATATATCCGCCATTTTAGGAATTAACCTCTCAGTTTTTCGGGTTCACATGTGTGGACCTACATTCTTTTTTAATAATATTGGAGCGTAATTGAAACTTCGATCTTAGAATAGTATGCTTCGATATCTATGATCCGAAATAATCGAAAAAGATTAAATCTCTTGTCCTGGAGTCATTGTGGAAAAAGAATCATTCAGTAATACGCAATAATTCTGCTCAACAAACACACTCAGTAAAGTAGAAGTTACACCCGAAGAGAATGAAATGAAAATAGAAGATTAAAAGTTTGTTAGCAATAGATTAACATAACAATGCACCGAAATAATCAATAAACAATGCATAGAAACACTCCATAAACAATATACGAATTTATTTTGTCCACAAACTTGTGAATTATTTAAACAAAGATACAATGTTGTACAACAATACATGATTGTTTTAAAACAATGAATGACCATCTATCTCTGAAGAAATTTTTTCAGTCTAATTATACATTCTAATTTATGAATGGCGTATATCGTGTTCTTAGGTGCTATTATCTTGGGATACTTTGCTTATCAAAAGTTTCTTAGGCGCTTTTTTGCGAGTGTCGTCATTCTGTTGAAGATGGCGCTTGCGAAAATGGTTCGAGCCCAGCGACTACCATAACGGCTGGGCGAGGTAAGATGTGGGAGATTGAGCTTCGTGGCAATAGATTTGATACAATTTCGTATTCAGATGCAGTACCTAAACCTTCCGAAAACAATAGCATTCAAGTAGTTGATGACCCCCAGAACAATAGAAGACAATCAAATCCAATATTGGACCCACCCTACCTGAATGATACTCATCAAAATGAATTGTTGATGAAGAGGAAGATCTGAGAAAAAAAGAACACCTTCATTTAAAAGCCTTGAACAGCTCTGAGAGGTCATCCGAAAATTCACAGGATACCTGACGTCGGATACTTGCCGACCATTTTTTAGAAAATGCCGTATCCAGTCACGAGGAAAGCTCTGAGCATAAAGAATTGAAGAAGAAGCAGTTCAGATGAGAAACGCAGAGCAATGTTGTGATAAGTTACCGAAAAGGGTACTACTAGGTTTATCCCGTCGACCAAAAAATTATCGCCAAACTGTAAGATTAAATGCCAATATTGGATGATCGTGAATATCACATTCAGTGACATTAAATACGATCCACGTGTTTGAAATGTCATAAGCGATTTTTATTTCGACTTTTTATTAATATTTTTAATAATATTCTACTAATTATTTGTTTTTTCGTTATTTAAAATAAAAATTATGTCAATATGCATAATTTGGCTATTAGTTTGGCGATTTGTATAATTTGGCGAAATTGGCGACGGGATAAAAAAGTTGTACCCCGGAAAGTAAGGCTGGAAAAGAATCGGTACGTGTGCCTGTAGAAAAGCGCAAAGCTGAAGAAAATAGACAGTTGACGACAAATGAAGCTGACAGTATACAGATTCGTACGCAGCTACCAGAAAATGATGCTGAAGAAAAGAAAATGCCTACTAAGGTAGCGGCTAAAAAATCTGAAGAAAAATCAGTTGGTATGCAGTTAATGGAAAACATTGAAGAATCAGTGAGTATGCAGCTGAGAAAAGTAGCCGAAAAGTCAGCAAATGTTTGTAAAAAATAAAAAGAAGAGGTTGAGAAGACTGAGAAAGTTCTTCAGTCGATTTTCTTGTATCCCTCAAGCAAAAGACTAAAAGTATGTCTGTATAGAAATCAAAGTGGTTTCTTAATAGTTGTATCATGAGAAAGAATCAAATTCCTTACATGTAATTTTTTATGTATTAAGTATTGTTTTCAAACGAAACCCGATAAAATTAGTCATAAAACCACTGTCAAGAAATAAATCAAATAAAAAGTCATAAATCATATTCATTGACATCTTTAAACACTTGAACTAAAATATGCAATAATACGTTTAGAGGTTTGTTCATCACCCATATTTTCGGTCACAAGATAAAGTTTTTCCTTCCATAAAAACAGTAGATAAAATATAATTTTACAATATCTATGAATTTTTTTAAAAAATGACAATAGTTAAAAATAAAACCACAGCAGTGATTTTCTATGTGTTCTTTTCTCTGTCTCAATTTGTCATTTTTAAAATTCGAATCGAAGTTTTTGATACTACACTGTAAAAGAATACCGATGTTACCGATTTTAGGAAGATATAATGGTGCAACGAACGAATCATTGGTGTAGTAAAAAGTTTTTAAGTGATTTTTAAGTAAGCATTAAGTGTTTTTTTTATACTTTTTTATTGTTTGACAGGTTCTTTTTTGTGTGAGATGCATCTTCGTTAAGGAGTGCTTGCAAATCTTCATGAGCAGTACCGCCGCCAGTGCAGAACCGCTACTTTCAAGTGTAGATCCAACAATTCATTTCACACCTTTTTTGGGAGGGGGGGTTACATCACTCAATAAGCAATTTTTATATTGAAGACTGTTTCCCATATCAAAAATGGCTACTTTTCTGATACTTTGGAAAAGTCGTTTTCACTCGTAATTGCAAATAAATAAATAAATAAATAAAAACATTAATAGTCGCAAAAATATAAAATTTACACATTTATTTGAAATTGAAAATTTTTCCATTTCCTTATATAACCAATGAATTGTTTAGAAATTGAGTATTTTTAAACCGATTTTTAGAACTTGAGAGCTACAAAATACCTTCACGAGGGAGCAGTTTGCGTCTGAAATTTAGTTTAAAAACCGCGCATTTTACGCAGATTTCCCAAAAGATTCTTTGCCTTTATCGAGAAATGGAAAACGTTAATTAATCCAATTTAGTCTGAATAAGTGTACTTGCATCTGATATTAAAAATGATTTCATGAATGTGTCAGAAATGACCTGCTTTGGATTTAAGTAGAAAGTCGGAAAGATTCTCATTGATGAGCAAGAGGTAAAGTTGAAAGAATCTTCTACATACATATATTACGCTATCGAATGTGGCACAAAAATCCCGATTATTTATTCATCGTTTAACGACAATGTCCAAATGAAACGCATCTTATTGGTTACTGTGCAAAAGTCCTTTGGTAAGATTTAGGCTAATTTTTAGGTAAATTGGATTATGTTTTGTTCCTTCGCTGCAGTTATAGAGCTTCAAATTATCATTATTTTTATTTGTTCTTTTTTCTTAAAAAATAAATAAAAGTCATGAATTTTAAACATTTCAGTTTCAAATTAAAATTATGTACTATAAATGAAAACTCCGTAAATTAATAAATTTGATTGTCAAAATTTAATGTTAATGTATTAGTTCTAAAATAATATGAAATTTAATAAATACCACGCTTCAGTTCTTGAGTTAAAGATATTGCAAAAACCGCAAAAATGCAGCATAGAGTGCCACCTGTAAAGATATGTATCGCAGAACTTAATGAACATCTATGGATATCATTGTCTAACACAATCGAATATTTGTGGAATTTTGTTCATCAGTTTTTGAGATGTGGCAATTCATAATTTTGAAAAAAACGACACATCATTGCCAACTTAAGAAATTTTAAATATAACACTAATCAGCAACTGTCTATGTCAAGGTATATTTGAATCTGAAGTTTAAAGAAATTCTATAGATTACAGTCAAAGATCTATAATCCGCACACCCATAATCTACTGTTTTCTATAATTCACGTTATTTTACGAATGTAAACAATGAATTAAACAGTTAAAAAGTTTACAAATTAGTGATCCAAAAACTTTTTTTTAGAAAAATAAAAAAAAGGAGAAAACAATGAGGAAACAGTGAATTATGGGTGTGCGGATTATAGATCTTCGACTGTAGTTCTTGATGTAAAACATTCACAAACTTTTTGTCATATATAGAGAGACAGACATTTTCTTAAAGCAGCCAAATTGACCACTAGCACTGGGCGGGGTTAATAATGTTGCTTAAGGGCATTGTGGTATTTGATTGGCTTTTGGGGAACGCTTGTGGGTTATTCGAGAAGCTGATTAGCTATAATCCATCATGAGGTTCTTTGACGTCAGAAATGCTTGTGGCCCATTGTAATGAGAACATTTTAAAAATATATAAATTAGTGCTCTCGATTATACGTTTATACGAGTATACGTATAATACGTATTATACGAAATACGGATTTGCTATACGTATAATACGGCATCGGCGTTTATACGTATAGCACAAAAGAGCATATACGGTACATCGTATATACGGATCTTATGCAAGCGGTTAAACGTATAAACGTTTAAACGTTTTTCGTTCAAGGTATGAAATTTGATTTTTTTATGTTTTTCTGCGGATTAACGACATTGAGAAATATCCGGTAGAGTATCCCCATCGCGTTTCTTTGTTCAAAGAACTACGATGTGTTTACTTAACTACTACTTGTTTTGCAGGTACTTAAAAAAATCTGGATACGTTCCTCAGTTTAGATTTTGGTTTTTTTCCCAAAAAACTAAGTTATTTATTATGAAATGTCTTACATTAGTTGTGGTAGAATCAAACTATTCTTTGGAAGATCTGTGGCGCAGTACTTACTTTTTTATATTTTCTTGTATCTTTACAAGAAGAAAGTATTTAATTAATAAGGGAAAACTTTCGACGGGCTTACACGTTTTAAGGGTAAGAGTCCGAAAAACATGTTTTTACAAAATATCTGCCTGTGAGTTTGTTACTTTGTCTGTGTATGACATGAGATTTGTGGGCGCTCTATCTCAAAACCTAATACACAGAAATAAAAAACATACGGAGGAGACTGGGGCACGCTTGAAAATGGGGCATATGAGAACATTGCTATTTTTCACAAGTTATTGTATGTTTTATTATTTCAAAAAATTACCAAAGATAGTAGCACCTATAGACATTTAGAAAAAAATTGTTGAAACTCTTCGACATTTTGTTTGTCCCCAGGAGCCAAAATACTGCTTAACTGAACTCAAAAGTAAAATCTCCAACTTGCTAAGAGAATAATTTTATTTATTTATTCATTTTTTTTAAAAATTAACGTTTTAACATATATTGTGGCTACTAATAACTATTTACGATTTTTTTTTTTTTTTTTTTTTTTTTTTTTTTTTTTTTTTTGCTAAAATTGAAAAATGTTAAAGATTTGTCATTTTAACTCTTGTGGGAGTGTGGGGGCACTTATAAAGAGTGTAGTTGGAGCAGATCTGAACACGGCATTAAATTCTCCAATAATCATTCAGTTATTCTGTTCCTTTTAGTTAACTTCATGAAAATAATGCCAGCTCCATTATCTATAATTTTATTCAAATAGAAGACATTTCTGTCTTATAAACTTGATTTTGTATAGAAACTTTTACAAACATATCTGTCAGCAAATACAGAAAAAGCAACAAGCTCGTTTATGTTCAATTGTAATTTAAATAAATTTAATGTTTTCTAAAATGCAATTAATGTTATATATTATTTTATTTAACGGTTTTCAATAATATTTTTTATGCATCGTTAATGCAAAAAATATTACGTTTAACAACTTTGAAAAATTTTCTATTTCATTTTTTGCAAACTTGTAGTATTAGTTTACTTCCATTTCTTAAACAGCTATGTTATTTGGTGCTTTGAAAATAAAATTATATTTTAAGAAAATAAAATTTTTAAACTACTGTGAAATCTTATTTATTGACTTCCACCCCCCTTTCTTTTAAAAGCAAAATAAATTAAATTTGGAGGAAGCTTATAAACGGAAAACAATTTTTTATCCTTAATTTATAGGCAAATAAGGAAAATATAGGAATGAAAATCTTTCGCCTTTCGGTAGATTTCCGACAAATATTATCCAAATGCTTCCTCCCTAAAATCTCTCTCAAACAAAAAGCCCTAAGCAAAATTTAAATTCTATTATTTTCTCAAGTTTACTTCTTTAAGCTTTTATTTTATTGCAACAATATTTTATCAATTATCTAATCCCCCCCCCCCCAAAAAAAAACAACACAATCTATTTATTTTTATTTTATAATATTTTGCTTAAACATATCACTCAGAAACTAAATAAATATACATATATTTTTCTTTATGGTGAATTTAAAAGATAGTACAACTAATGATTATGGTAACATATGGAAAAGATAATAAAAAATGTCAAATAATTATTTTTCCTTGTGTTCACATGTTGCCCTTGTGTTTACAGCTGCCCCTTCGTTGGGGCACATATGGATTTTTTTTTGAATTCATAAAACTTTTAAGAAATGTAAGAAGAGCTATACAAATAATTAAAAAAATTACCACGCGTAAAAAAGTACTGTTTACTATATTGAGTAGTTTTGCTTATAGAAATTAATCCAGTTATGAGAAAAAAGCTATGTTCACATGTGCCCCAGTCTCCCCTATATTTTCAGGTAGTGCCTGATAGAAATTGGTGCTGATTAGTTTTGTGTGTAAATCGTTCAACAGGTGGTGCTACTATGCTGTCTTTTTTACGATTTCTACACCCTTGATCGGAATCCAGATAGATATTTCACTGTTAGTGAAACGAGATTGGCCAATCAAGAGTGTGATTTTTTGTGAACTTTTTGCAAAAGATTTTATAAAGTATACGCTTTTTATTGCTTGATCTCTTATACATAAGACGTACTATGCGGATTCCTCTTGTAACACCACCGATTTCCAAATTATTCTCAATTCAGTGACATACGACTGATGAAGTCTACTATTTAAATTAGATACGATACGTGGAATATACGTATACTTTAAATATACGTATTCTTAAATATACGTTTAGTTGATACGCGTTATACGTATCCGGATACGTTTAAACGTATATTCTAAAGTATCCGTATAGCAGAAAAGCGTATTATACGGATATACGTATATCGTTTAAACGTATAGCTGCTATACGTATCCCATCGCGAGCACTAATATAAATCCATTAATAAACAGAAACTGAAATTTTGCACACATCAAATGTTTTTTCCTTGTTGACAGAAAAAAGTAATAACAGGGCAAATTTTGCATAGCTATATATAGGGCCATACAATAGTCTTCAATCTGTTTTATGCGTATGTTTTATGGTCAGTGGTTTATGCACATCTCAATATTTTGTGATTATAGCCCCAAAAAATATTTGATTGGAATTTTTTTACTGAAAAGAGTTGTAAGGAAGACTGAGTCAGTTGTAAAGTTTTTAGATCAATTTGGACGATTCATTTGTTTACAGGGAAAACTCAAAAGAATTATGATATATTATACGCCCAATCCACGAAAAAATGGACATGAAGATGAAAATTTAAATTTCTTTAAATATGATTGAAATTTTGCATCTTGACTGTTAAGAGTGTACTATTTCATATTTTATCAAAAAATAATTAAATTTTTGTCATTAACATACTTATTTTAATTAATAAAGTGACACTATGACTTTGTAAAATAGACTGCGGCAAAAATCTTTACATTTCATGGTCTCGTACAGCTGAACAAACATTCTGAAAATTTCCAAACTTGGATATATATGATCTGACAGCTATTATTGAGAATTTTTGTCTGCAGAGAAGTGTTCATTAATCTTCATTACAAAAGGTAAGCATATTTAATTACTTTTAATTATTGTGTCACACCCGCAACAAAAAGTTACATTTATGTCTCTATAGAAAAATATTTTTTATTTAAAGTTATGAAACTTTATATTCAAAAATAGTTTATTAAGATACCTTGAATTACAGACACAAAACAAATTAATTAATATTTTAATTATAATTATTGAGCGTTGCGGGCGTGACACGTCCCTGTTGCGGGTGTGACATTTAATTAAAGTCACACCCGCAACGTCTTTTAAAATTGAATACAAATGTATATTTGAACAAATTATGTGTAAATTTATATAATAATAATATGCTGGAAAACATGTACTTGGCAGCTTTAACTATATCCTTTGATTTACTAGAGCGAATTCCAGTTAATAAATAAAAATTTGCATCATCTGAGCATGTGACACTGTGTGCAGTTGATTTATTCAGTTTGGATTGATAAAATTGTTGCTTTCTACAAGAAAATATATCTTTTAGTGATATATGATTAAGACATTAATTTAAAAGGTAAGATTTTTATAGAAATTAAAAAAAGAAAATTACGAAACACTATTTTAGCAATTTTCTTTAAATTTGTTAATTTTGTTTTGTTATATATATATATATATATATATTTTGTTATTTGATAGTATTTAATATATATATATATATTTAGTTTTTTTTAAATAAGTAAAGCAATATTAGGAGAAGATTTTTTTCTCTTTTAATTCAAATTAAATAAAAAGTAGAAGTAAGAATAATAGAAACTGTTAAAATGTTTATTAAGTTAGCATAAAATGTATATAGTCAGTTTGAAATTAACCAAACTTTAACATAATTAACTTTATTTAAGATTAGAAATTTCAAGGGATAAATATTAACAATTTGTTAAGCACATATTTTTGGACTTGAAGTGCTATATTTATTCAGTTTATACATTAATTTCTTCTCTTTTGCAGAGAATAAAGAGTACAAAAAGAGCACAATATCATCGGAAAAAGATTAAAGAAAACCCTTTTAAATATGAAGAATATCTACAACAAGAAAAGGAAATAGACAAAGAGAGGAGAGAAAAGAAGAAACTATTTTAAAAAATCATGGTAAAGGATGGCAATCCTTTTGCATTTCATTTCATGGTAAAGGAGTTGTCTATGGGGTTGGTGCAGTTGCCAAGAATATGGTAACGCTAGCAACGCTCAGACTATAAATTAAGCTTCAGATTCTGCAATGTGTCTAGAAAAAGTCCAAAAAAATATATAAAAGAACTTTACTGAATGTGAAATTTCAGAAGATATTGGGAAAATGCTTCATGCATGCTGGCACCAAGCACAATCGGAGCTCAACATTCAATCGATACATCATGTTGTTTCTATTGACGTAGGAACAATTAATGGAGCAATAACTTCAGAAAGTGATCACAAGAGAATTTGTTTCTTACCATATTTTGTCAAAAGTATAATATCCAACGATAAGAGTGCAGTTGGAGATTTTGTAGAAGTTGTTTTGTTCTCCACATTAAAAAAGGGGGGGGGGGTGAAAATTTTGATAGATAAATAAGACAAATGAATGGGGATGATATAGAATAAGAGTATCTGAAAAAAAAATTAAGAAAATGTGTATATTTGGCTCAGTCAGTCAGATATATCCATACTTTGACAAGGATATAGTATGCAACAATGAATGTGCTGTTGGAGATTTTGTAGAAGTTGTTTTGTTTTCGACATAAAAAAAATGAAAATTTTGATGGACAAATAAGACAAATGGATGGTGACGATATAGAATTAGAATGTTTGAAAAAAAAAATAAGAAAACGTGTATATTTAGCCCAGTCAGTCAGATGTATCCTAGGAAAATAAAGAGCATTTTTGTAAAAAAAGCTATCACCACCAGAAATTATAAATTCAAGATTGGAAATGAAATTTGTTTGATATTTTCCTCTCTGATATTATAATTGTAATATTGATTAATTCTTTAATAAAAAAAATCTGCCTTGAAAATATTTGTGTATGTCATTATTTTATTGGTTATACAAGTCACACTTGCAACAGGGCGTCACACCCGCAACGAAAATTTTGAATATTTTCTACAGAAGCAAGAATCGAGTAAGTAATTTAATTTTTTCATAGAATAATTATTTAAGTATTACTGTCTAATATTTAAAAAAATCAATTCACTCAGTTGTCATAATTCACAGAGTTTTGCGTTTTTCCAATGAAAGATGAAAATGCATGTCCTTTTTATGTCACACCCGCAACAGGTGGAAATTATTTTTTTTTAAATAAATAAATGATACATTAGACAAGTTTCAGATTTGGATAAATGTATGTGTAAGTGGTCTACATTGAAATTCATACAAATTGAAACCAATGCTCAAAAATATTTTTGCTGGTGACTAATTTAAGTTGTGTAAAGGTCACACCCGCAACTTTGGATTGGGCGTATAGACTATCGAGGTAAATTTTTAGACGTGCATTTAAGTTATTCTACTTCAAAAATAAACAAATAAAAACAATTGTCTATAGTGCATTCGTAAAGAAAAACGTTTCATACAGAAAATGGAGTGTATTAATTACATATATTGTTCATTGTCAGGGACACATACAAGATCAAATATCGTCACAGTCTGTTGGGGTAATTGTTTGAAAGTAAGGACTAACTATGTTGTGCTATCTTCTATAACATAATAAAATCAAAACATTTTATTCAGTGCAAGATAACATCTTTTCAATAGCTTTCCATTGCATGCATTATTTTTTTTACTAGGCCACACAAAATAATTTAGATACTTAATGTATAAGTAATAATTAAACAAGATTATGATTTCAAAAGCAAAAACGTTACATGTTGCATGTTATAGATTTCCAAAATGATTAAAATGTTATGGGAATTTTATAGATCACAATGTCTAAACTTTATACATTCTATACAGAGCTGCCCAAAAGAATATAAATGCGTATGGTTAAATAATAATAATTATTAATAGTAAGCAATTAATAATTGTTAAAATGTATTTTAATTGCATTAAACCTTTTTTTAAGTGAATGAAATTGTACTATACTAAGTGATGTAGGTATAACATAAGTAATTTTATACATATGAGGGAACAAAAAGAGGTGGACAGATAACTTTTTATTTAAAAATAGCATTTACAGTTCTATTAAGAATTTTTCAGCTGAAACATACTACAATCTACAAAGTGGTAAGTAAATAATACACAGGGCAAACAAACACAATACAAACACTTTATAGTGTATAGATTACAGTAGCGGAAGATGTGTTTCAACTGTTTAAGAATCTTTTTGCTTTAGTAAAGTTGTACTAATCATTTAACTATAATAAAAACAAGTTTATAGACAGGGTGGTCCAAAAGACTATCGATATGTTCCATTCTATGGAATATTTTCAATCTTAATTAATCTTACATATAAAATTTCTTGTATATGAAAATTTATACATTTTATACAAGATTAAAATATCTGAATGCATTACTGTCCATAGTCGTCCTTCTTACACATTATTTTACGCAATTCCTGAAATAGTTTTTTGGTTCGCAGGTAAATAAGCATCATCATCAGAATAGAAAAAGGTCTCGAAAGTTATCTTTATTTAATAAAATCACAGCGTCTGTAGTAATATCAGAATCAAGAAATAACAACAAAAATCTCACATAAACACAAATTAACATAATTAGTTAAGAGCAAATAAAAAATTAAGCAAAGAAAATGAATTTTTAAAGATATTTAGACCACTCTGTTGTAATAATATCTTTGTATATCTCATACAGTTTTCTCAGCAATGTGAATTAATAGGTGCATATTTTAATCCTACTCCTATACCCATTCAGATTGGATGTTCAAGATATTTCAGACCATCATTTTTTAACCCTCTCACTGACAAGCCCGTGTTAACACTAAGCTCAAGGTTTCACTGCAATACAAGCATTTATTAAAACAATATAATTCAATTGATTTCATGGATTTTTAATACAATTGACAATGATTAATATTCTCAAGGATAACATTCACATTCGTAAATAAGATTTTTCTATTATGCTGGAAGAATAATATATTTTAATATTTAAAACAAAATGCAGAGAAAAAACATTACAATTTTGTCTTTTAGCAAGACTGTCTGAGGGTTGATGATAATGCCCTATTCGAATTGAATTTTTGTTCACATTACAAAACTGGTACTACTCTGTTATCCCGTCGACCAATTTCGCCAAATTATACAAATCGCCAAACTAATGGCCAAATTATACATATTGACATAATTTTTATTTTAAATAACGAAAAAACAAATAATTAGTAAAATATTAAGAAAAATATTAATAAAAAGTCGAAATAAAAATCATTTAATGAGTTTTTAAACACCTGTATCGTATTTAATGTCATTGAATGCGACATTCACGATCATCCATTATTGGCATTTAATCTTATAGTTTGGCGATAATTTTTTGGTCGACGGGATAACCTAGTAGTACCACAAAACTAAACTAAGATAACTTAGTGAACATCAGTGTGCCTGATAACTGAACAAATGCAAAGTATGCGCTGCGCATACCCATAAAATAAAACTTGACATAACAGCTAATCAGTTAAAGCCAAATTTATAGCCAATCAGAGTGTTTGATAATGATTGTATCTAACAGACGAAAGTTGAAAAAACACTGAGAGATTCTGTGAATTCTCTACAATATGAATAAATGAATGAATCCTCAAAGAGCACTTTATAAAAAAATTTCATAATGCATATATAGAAAATTATAACTTTCGGGGGAGGAATGCCCAGCACTTGGTATTGTAAGATATTTAGGGAAGAGAGATTTCTGTTTCGATATTATTATTTTTAGCACTTTCCAACAAAGTTGAAAAGTGCTTATGCATTCGGTTTGTCTGTCCGCGCTCTAACTCCCGTAAATATACTCTGATTGCCATGAAATTTTAGGACGTTATTGACGTTTAAACTAGCACGAATCCTATTGAAAATGAAGTTTCTACTATGATTAGTTTATCTACAAGCAGAATCAAAAGTTTCCCATTACAATACGGCCTATGGGGAAATATCAAAGGAATCTTCAAAAGAATTTTAATGATGTTATACCCTGTCAAACATATTAAAATTTATATGCTTTTTCGATTTGCATTAAAATATGCATACTGTAAAATATAAGGTGAAAATGTAGATACACAAAAGAAACAGGGGCACACAAAAGAATTCAATTAGATAATGGTAAAAGGAGGAATTGTGTGTGATATATTTCAAATATATTAAACTGTTTCATGCATAATAAAATTGATGTATGTCAATGAGGCTTAGTATAAATTATACGATACTGCCTTCCCTAATATAAAGTACATAGTATTTACAGAGACACACAAAAGGTATCAAATAGTACATTTTTTCGAAGTAATGTATATGCATCCGATGATAGGTGATGGATGGATGAAATGCATTTTAATTATGATATGCGCGTATAAGTTTCACTAAATTTATGCATATTATATGGTGTGTATAAATGCTATAGTTAATATAAGGGCTAACCAAAAGAGCTCGCCAACGTTACTGAATATGAGTATAAATTACTAAAGGTGATTCTTAAATAAATTATGCATTTTTATGCTGAACTGCATTAAATTTACTAAGAAATGTTTGCAGAATATAGATATAATGATATACAGGGCCACGCAAAGAATTGGATACATGGAGCCTATGAATGATAATTTATGAGAAAGTGATTTCAGTTGTTTTAAGAGTGTTTTAGTTTAAAATAAATTTTATCTTAACACTCATGTGTAATAAAGGTACCAGGCAAACTACAAAGCTGAACAAAGTATTCAAGTATGTTTCCATCAATTAGTATAAATTGCTGAAAGAGAAATTTCAAGCTACTAGGCATTTTTTGCTAAAGTAATTTTTCCCATTATATAGTATGCATATCAGCTGACAGATCAAATACAGGGCTATTCAATAACACAGGAATACATATTTGGCTTTATATCCTTATTTACCTAAATAACGAAGTTTTGTTAAAGATTCCATGAAGCGTTGGAGAGTGGTATATAATCTAAGCTTAACGCATGATTTTTCTTACTTGTTTTTTATCCAATTAATTTTTTTTCTTTTTTGGATCACCTTTCTTTATATCAATTTAGTTTGTTATATTTTTACGTTTTTTAATCTATTAACAATTTTTTTAAAAATACAGAGTTATAATTAAAATGATTAAGCGTTTATAAAATCATTTCATTCCATAATACAGAAATTTCCAGTTCACGTCATTCTTTTTTTTTCTTTGCCATTTATATAATTTGTTGTTAGAGAAATCAGGTTTGAAATTTTACGTGTTATCTTCACTAGAAAAAATCTGGAAGAGCTGTGTCCACTTTCGTTTCTGTATAAGAATATCTAATTACCACCATGTATGGAGAAACTGTAATAAGACATTATTAATGCTGAATGCATTATGTAGCAAAAATCTATTATTAAACACTTTTAAGTGGCAAGAATTTCTTTAAAGTGTTATTCGATGTAAAAATATTTCATAGAAGAAAGTGATATTTAATTAACTCCTTCTCTGATAAATTACGTGAAAGATAAGTATATAATATTAACTCTATAGCATGGCAAACATATGAAAAGTAAAACATTGTAAAAATAACAAGAATTTTTTAGACATTGATATCAATATTATTAGCAAAAACAGACAGTTTGAGGAATGAATAAATACGATAGCCTAAAATGGAAAAGGTGGACCAAAATTGTCAAAAAAATTGAAAACACTATCTATGTACAGAGCCACATCTCACAAACAAGTTTCTGCAACCCCACGTGCTTGCAAACGGTATATTTACAGTCAATCCATAGCAGAAGGACATGTGATGATTCCATATTAATCTTTGGAATCATTGGTAAAATAGTTAGCACCTGTGGGAACATTAGGATGTTCTCCCACGTTTGACGTACATGTATGGGTCTAGTATGTTTGATGCTCATACCATTACTTGGAGATATGATCCCTGCATCATGTAGAACAATGTTTGAGTTTTTAAATAATACCGACCATATTGTCCAATGGTATGTTTGGGGTGCAGCACATACAGTGTATGACACTCTCCTTTCGCTACTAGCACTTACCATGACATTGCCTCTGAAACAATGCGCATAATGTCTCTTAGATATACTGATTGGCGATGTCAGTTATCATAAGGTATTTTTGTTTTATAATCCACACACAATTTTTTTCTCAGTAATATAATATTAAGAGATGCCTACTAAAATCAAGATTATTAGAGAATTTCTTGTTTTACATTACATACCAAAGTTTTCTCATCATTATGAATAAACATATGTTTGTGTAAAGAACTCTTACAAGAGAATATTTGGTTGCATACCTCACACACAATTGGTTTCTTACCAGTATGAATTATGAGATGTTTTCTTAAATTACTCTTTTGAGAGAATGTCTTCTTGCATGTCTCACATACAAAAGATTTCACATCAGTGTGAATTAACAAGTGTGTACTTAAATGACTTTTTTGGGAGAATTTCTTGTTGCATATCTCACACACAAAAGGTTTCTCGCCAGTATGAATTAATAGATGCTTGTTTAAATCACCATTTCGAGAGAATTTTTTGTTGCATATCTCACACACAAATGTTTTTTTACTAGTGTGAATTAAGAGATGACTACTCAAATTACTCTTTTGAGAGAATGTCTTGTTGCATGTCTCACATATATAAGGTTTCTCAGCAGTGTGAATTAACAGGTGTGTTTTTAAATTATTCTTTTGAGAGTATGTCTTATTGCATATCTCACATGCAAAAGGTTTTTCACCAGTATGAGTTAAGTGATGATTAATTAAATTGACTTTTACAGAAAATGTCTTGTTGCATATTTCACATACAAAAGATTTATCACCAGAGTGAATTAACAGATGTCTTCTTAAATTACCCTTTTGAGAGAATTTCTTTTTGCATATCTCACAAGCGAAAGGTTTCTCACCAGTATGAATTAATAAATGACTGCTTAAATGGGCTTTTTGAGAGAATTTCTTGTTGCATATTTCACAAACAAAATGTTTCTCACCGGTATGAGTTAATAGATGACTGTTTAAATGAGAAATCCGAGAGAATTTCTTGTTGCATATTTCACATACAAAAGATTTCTCACCAGTGTGAACAACCAGATGTCTGCCTAAACTACACTTTTGAGAGAATTTCTTTTTGCATATCTCACATACAAAAGGTTTTTCACCTGTATGAATTAATAGATGCTTGTTTAAAGTACTCTGCCTAGAGAACTTCCTGTTGCAAACTTCACACACAAAAAAATTTTCAGCAGTATGAGTTAAGAGATGCTTGTTTAAATCACCATTTCGAGAGAATCTTCTGTTGCATATTTCACATGCAAAAGGTTTTCCCCCAGTGTGATCTAACAGGTGAGTATTTAAATTACTCATTTGGAAGAAATTCTTGTTGCATATTCCACAAACAAAAGGTGTTTTTCACCAGTATGAATTAACATGTGTGTTTTGAAATGATTCTTATTAGAGAAATTCTTGTTGCATGTCTCACATGTAAAAGATTTACCACCAGTGCAAATGAATACGTGTATATTTAAATGACTCTTTTGAGAGAATTTCTTGTTACATATTAAAGATTTTCCCTGCGGTGAGCTAGAAGTTGTTTTTCCAAAACTATATTTTAAAGAAACGTTTTATTTAATGTTTGAGACTAATATTCACAGGTAGTTCAGCGAGATTTGATGTAAACCTAACTTAACATCTTTAAGCATCTGCAATAAGTAAAAATAAGTAAATGACTTTGTATGATTCATTGTAATATAAAATAAGAAAAAAAAATAACTTATGAAAAATTAAAATCAATGTCAAAAACTGAATAAAATTTCTACTATCATAACATTAAAATCTATAATAGAAACTTAATTATTTGTTTTTTAGTGAATTAAAAGTGGACTTGATGGATTTCATAATTATTTAATGATTAAACTAAAGATAAAATTATAGCAAGTACAAGTAATCTGAATAAGTACCTATCATAAAACAAACATTCTATGATAAATAAAATGAAAAATTATAAATAAATACTATAAATAAAAAATAAAAAAAATATTTATAAATACACCCTTTTTAGTAGTATTTATTAAATAAAATTAAACAAATTTAATGATAATATTCTATCATTTCATATCATCAACGAAAGCAATGATAAAATTTTTAAGCATTGAGGCAAAAACAAACCAGTTTTATGGAAAAAATGTATTCATTCATCTGAGATTAATATTTTTTTCAATATAATATAAAGGATTATTGTGACAAGAATTCATATTATTAATTTAAGTTACACTCAAGAGCCAAAACATTATGACCACCTCCCCATTTCTTAATAAACTTGCCTGGACAACGTGGAAGGCACTGAACCCAGTGGAAATGGTATTTAAATGCTACTAAGAAATCTCAGAAAACAGTTTTGCTCTTACGTCTGCTTGTGACGGTAAAGACTGCTGACCTAAGCTGCTTTGATAGAGGGCAGAATACTTTCGCAAAACAACTCAGAACAAGTCATTCCGAAAATACACTTCTCATGGGTTTTTCGAGCTTATCGTTGTAACTAGTACTTGTATAAAATAGATAAATGACGTGAAATTATCAGTAGAAGCCATCGTGTTGGATGCCTAGGCATTATAGAATCAAAAGGGCGTTGGAGACCCCTCTCCCATTTGGTAAAAAGAAATCGGTTAAAAAAACCGGCCCAACTTACATCCTAAAGTAATTCAGGCCCAAGTATAATCTTTTCGGGCGCATACAGTTCAATTGACAGTGTTGAATTTTAGACTACGGGGCTAACGTCCCATTCATGTGCTCCTGTTGACTAAGCATCATTGCAAAATACTCCTACACCAGGCCCCGGAATATCATGACTGGACTATGGAACATATAGAGAGCCTTGTCGGACAAAGCACGATCCAACCTCCAATATATCGATGGCCGTGCTTGGGTACATCGCCTTCTATGCAAATTATTGTATACAACAGGTCATACACAGGGCATTTGTGGCGATATAAAGGCCCGCCACACACTAGTGAAACATTGAACGAAAAAACGTGCGACAATTTCATCCTGATAACAAAGAAAAAACCGGTTTGACTGCGTCATGTTGCACGATTTTTGACGCATGTCTCTGTAGTGTGTGGCGGGCCTAAACCTTTGGGGAACATTATCATGGGTGTCCCTAGTACCTGTGGTTGTTGTAGAACAGATCACCGATGCCGTGGACATATCTTAAATCATTTGCACGATTACATGGTATATGTCTCCGGAAATGGAAATGAAATCTTCATGCAACAGATCGCTTCATGTCATATGACTCTAATTCTGCTCTTTAAATACCAAGAACATAATACTGAATTTCAGTTAAAATCCTAATTGCCTAATTTGAAGCATCTTAATACTACAGAGAACATTTCGGGAGTCATTCAACGGCAGCGCAGGGTTCTAAAACAACCATTTTAGAATACCACGGCTGTGCATTTCTGCTGCTTCAACAACTAATACAATTTATATCCGTTCATCTACCAAAGACCTGTGTCATCCATGCCAAGCTGGTTTTTAATGCCGTTTTCTGGGTCAAAGGTGGGCCAACAGATTTTTAGGTATATGTTCATAATGTTTTGGCTCTTGAATACACATTGCATGGTAAGAATTCAACCATTTATTAGCATTTTTACTAGCTTAAAGGTATATATAATTGAAAATAGATAAATACAAATACATTTTATTCTGCAATTTCAAAATTTAGTTCACTTGGAAATATATTTTTAGTTCGGTCATGTAAATTGTATGATGAAATGCATGAAGATAAAACATTACCTGAGTTTTATTAGATTCTGTAAAGAATATAATTGGTATGACGGAACATCAGATGGGAAAGAAAAATGATACAAACTACATATTTTATTCAAAAACAAACCAACCAGTAAATTTTTCAGCATTTTAGATAAAAAATTATCAAAGCAGCAATATTTCGAATAACTGTGTTGCAATTTGCAATTAGAATGTGTTATCTACAAGCAGCATAAAAGTGACTGTTTAAGAGCAAGATTTTAAATTTAATTTGAAAGTAGAAAAATAGATTTGGATTAGTAACTAATTTATTATAGTGATTTTTCAGCAAACAAGAGTCAGGCTGACCTGAAATATTTTATGTTAAAATTGCTTCATATTTCGAGGTCAGTAATAAAATAATGAAATTTTCACAGATAATTCTTTTTACAACACTCTTCTAATAGCATACAATTACTTAAAGCAGGTTTTAAAAAGAAAACTGCACAAAAAATATTTTAATATAAATCATATAAACATCTGAAATAAAGTTATTTTGCTACAAAACAATACATTAAAAATCATTTTACTCTCATAACAAATTAGCACAGTGCACATGCATTACTTTAACTTAGATATTTATAAAAGACAAATGAGCTATCACATTTACACTTAAGGAATAAACATGTTCATGGAATTCAACAATGACTCCAAAATGCAGGATATTTAATAAGTTCAGTTATTTTAATTACGTTTTACTACAATCGAAAAGGTATTTGATAAAAAACATCGAAATACAAAGTTTGATTTCAGATAAAAAATAATAGTTAATTTCTCATTGCCTTCATATCTTTTGTAAGTGCTTTTGATTAGCTTACTGCTTTATATTTTCAATCTTATTGTTAATTTCTTTAGTAGCTGATTTTATAATCCTTCTAATTTCTTCAAACAAATAGTTTCTTACTTTTTTTTGGATTATCAACGAGTGTTGAATATGTATTTTTAAAACTATATGAATGATTTTATTGAAATTTCAATACTGTTCACACACGTCCAACAGACGACTTCATTTTTTTCGTGTTTGAGTCATCTTTCTTTTGGGAAGTCTTCCTATTTGAGTGATTCTATGATTATTTTCACAATAATATTTATAGACTCACAGTTATCAAATATTCTAAGTAATGACAAACACTTTACATCAAAGGTCCTTCATATTTCTCTGCTAATGATTAAAATTTCTCGGTAGTTAATATTCTCTAATGGGTACAACACTCCCAATAACAATCATAATTTTGTAAGAATGAGTATAATAAATAATATCTTTGCAATATAAACAGAATCATGGATCACTCACAACTAACTTAATTTTCGCTGCGCTATTTAAAACTATATACTCCTTAAAGCAGAAGCTGTACAAAGATGATTATCTGTTTCAATTTTTTTTTCTGAATATATAAAAAGATAAGAACAAATCATATTACGTGAGCATTTTCAAAAAAAAAAAAAAAAAAAAAAAATACTGTGAACAATAAGAAAACAGTGCTTAAAATTTTGAAGAAAGCTGGCATTTTTTTTCAAACTAGACTACAGATAGGAAGACAACAGGCAGTGACAGAAGTAAGTTAAAACCATGTACCAAAACTTCTATATTACAAAGAAGTAAAAAAGCCTTCTTAGAAATTTCTTTGAGTCTTTGCAAGTATTAAAAAAAAGAAGTTCTATAAATCAATGAATCAATTAATGAAAGATTTTATTTAATAATAAAAGTATATATATGTATTTTTTCTTTTACTATTTATGTGTACTAATTTATTTGTACCTATATATAAAAATTTATTAGAAAAAGTATAATGCAAAAGTTTAATATTAATTCTCCATTGATTTAATGATTATAATTTAAATCATAATTCTAATACAATCCTATTCAATAGTTAAATATGATATATCAACTATTGATTTAGAGTAAGTTTTTTTTTCATTAATTTGTTGTGTAACTTTATAGTATTTAAATAATTTGCTATTAATTTTATAAAAACTTCAATCTAATTTAATAAACTTCATTTTAATTTTTTTCAACATTTTATTCTGAAGTACAAAAATATTTAAGCAATTATGCTTCAAGTTTAACAAATAATAATTTATGAAAATTTTAACTATTTTTTCAAGATTATATTAAAATAAAATTCCACATGCGGCACTATCAAATTAATGAAGTTTAGCAGATATTTGAAATGAATATCTGAGCATGATTTAAGCTATGAAGCTCATTTGAAACTATGAATACGATTGCACCACCATTAACAATAAAATAAATAAGTAAATCAATAAATAAATAAATTCTTTATTATAACAAACTGTTTTTCTCATGAAGGTATGTGCTGACCTTTGAAGCCTTTATTTCCTTGAAAAATATGAGATTTTATTCAACACATGTGTTTTTAGTTACAATAGGAAATAAATTTTTAATGATTTTTAATTAAGTTTCAAATTTAGGCAATATTTAGTCAAATTTTAGAAAAAGATTTGCGTTTATATCAAAGCTTTTATAAATCTACAATTAACAAAATCTATTTAATATATTTCATTTTGTTTTTAGCAACATTTTAGCAAATCACTTACCTGTGTTATGAAGCAAAAGATTTGCAATACATCTTGAATTTATACTATAATAAACAAAATTTTGTACACAAAACAAGATTAAAAAACAGTGTAGTTTCAATAAAAATAGAGATTTTAAATTAATATACAGATACTTACAAGCTATATTTTGCTTCTTATCGTATCAACTGAAGAGAACAATCTTGTGATAAAATTTTATTTCTGCATCTTAAAAAAGAAATTAAGAAATGAGTTTTCTCATAAATGTGAATAAAGAAAAACAAAGTTTTTCAGAAAATGCAAATTAAGAATTTAACACAGAAGAAAAATTCCAGTGTAAAGGTTACAGCTTTAAACTAAAACTTAACTCCACATAAAAATTGATAAATAAGACCAATAATCTTGTTTAAAAGTAAAACACAACTGTAAAAATGAATTGTTTATTATTTTTTTTAAAACAGTGACTTTCAGTTTTAGATAATTCAGTTGAAGTTTTATAAATTGGGCTATAACTTCTAATTGTTGTTGATCCAAAAGCTAGGCATTTTTGGAACTTTATTTTAAAAAAATAATAATACAGTAGAGTCTCTAAAATCTGCAATCTTTGAAAATCTGGATTGATTTCAAAAATGTAAACAATGAAAATAGCAGTGAACGAAGATAATGTTATTTTTAACAGAAATTTATGAGAAATAGTACTGAGGGAGAATATTTCAAAAATTAAAAAGCTTTAATGGATCAGGATATGTATTTATATAGATGCATAGTGTAAAATATCAGTAATAATCAATTTTTATAGCAACATATTAATGATTATTTGTCAATTGAAATAATAGAAATGCCGAAAAAGTATTTAGTGTAAAAACTGCATTTATTTAATTGATAGAGTATGAACTTTTACTACAAAAGATCTTTTAGTTGATGTTACAGATTTTTACTTAACTATACCACAAACTAAAACATCTGAACTATTGTATTGTATAAAAAAATAATAAAATTTTAATCAGCTTCACAAAAGCCTTTCAAAATAGAAAAAACTGCTGAATAGGGGAGCAATAAAGATGAAATTTTGGTAACAAAAAGCAAGTGAAGAAATTATGCCTTCAATAATGAACCCAGCCAAAGATAATGAAACAGTTTGACAGTGACTGAGAGAGGAAAAAAAAAGAGAAAAAACAGCTTGAAAAAGGCTTGTTTTTGGGTGAATTTTCATTCAAGTTCTTGTAGCAGCAGAGTTGTACAAATTAATAGGAAATAATGATTGTTTACGAAATTCAGAAGGACTTTCATGAAGATGAAATGAAAATTCTCTAAGAAAGGAGGATACAAGGGACATTTAAAAGTAATAAAAATAACTTGGGTTTTCAAATAATTGGCGATTCAAGCGCTCGAATATGACATCTGGTGGAGAAAAAATGTAACTTCTCCATTCAGGATAACGCCATGTAAACTCATTGCATTACATGCGTTTTAAATTTGTTCAGAATAATTATTCTTTTGCACAATTTCAGATTTCCTGTGACATTTGTTTTCTATCTTATATGCCGAAGAAAATATTATAGGAATTTGAATATCTAAAACTTTTAAATACATTTATAATAAAAATTGTTTCAATGGGACTTTAACATTACTATTATTTTAACACAATCTAACTGATTGGTAAAGTTATCATACGAATTGAATATTTCCAGCTGAGTGAAAAATTGCCCAGGCCGGGAATCGAACCCGGATACTTGGCTTACAAGGCCAATGCTTTACCTGTTAAGCTAACTGGGCGATAACCGGCTGGGATTTTTCGCTCAGATAACCTTATTGGCCATAACATCTGGTCTGTCATTTAGACATCTAAGCAGAATAAGCCGCAGGTAATGGAAATCCATAGAATGATGGATACGTAGATATACTATTATTTTAACACAATCTAACTGATTGGTAAAGTTATCATGTGAATTGAATATTTCCAGCTGAGCGGAGTTCCATTACTTGCGGCTTATTCTGTCGAGCTGTCTAAATGACAGACCAGATGTTATGGCCAATAAGGTTATCTGAGCGAAAAATCCCAGCCGGTTATCGCCCAATTAGCTTAACAGGTAAAGCATTGGCCTTGTAAGCCAAATATCCAGGTTCGATTTCTGGCCTGGGAAATTTTAACATTAGTTAAAGGGAAATTAAAGAGACAGTTATCATGTATCGAAGGCTGCGAGCAGTGCCTCTATAAGCCATTTTAGTTCCCAATAATGTAGAAGAAAAAAAGGAGATTCAAGTTTAATTTACTTAAATTGAATTAGTGCATGCTCTTTCTGTAAATGAATACAGGAGCTAAAAAAGATATTTAAATCAGAATTCTAAAATCTATAAAAATTTTTGGTCTCAAGCTACATGGATTTTTGAGACAATACTATAATAATAAATCGAAATTTTGCGCAAAAACAATGATTAGAAGGTAAACTTAAACCATAAATATGATTTTATAAGTTACAATTCATATCGGTTTTCATAGTTCACACAGTTGGCAATAAGTGTATTAAATATAGATGATTTTCTATACAAGGTTAAGAGATTGGAAATGCAGATGACAAAAGAAACAAACTTAAAATAGTGAAATAAAATCTGAAGAGCTGTGAACGTAGCATGTACTGAAAGTACCAAATCATGTACAATCACAGAACTCAGGAAGAACTGAGTGTAATTAAAATTGGGAAGAACAGCTGCTTGTCAGCAAAATGCAAATATATTTATACAATATATTGTTATATATTTACAGAACATTTTATAGAATATATTCAAATATATTTATAGATTATTCTATAGAATATATTTAAATATATTTACATATTATTCTATAGAATATATTTAAATATTGTTATAGAATCTCCCTTGACATTTATATAACTTTCAGATAAACCAGTTTATAGAAAAATAAGCCATAATTTTATAGGACTGTGTATACTGTTTTCGACGAAATTCATCGTTTTTCACAATTTTTTGAGCAAATTTAAATCTTTTTATTACGAAATTGGCGTTTTTATCCCGCGATTCTATAAGGAAATTAGTTTTTTGTGCGATATTTTAATTAAATTCGTGGAATTTTTTTTGTGTGACCCATTAACAAATTTACGTTTTTCCATGACTCTTTGACGATACAGTAGAACCCCGATAATTCGGATTAACTGGGACCAGACCCAATCCGGATTATCGAAAATCTGGAGAATAAGAAAAAAATGGAATAAAATGAAACATACTTACAAAAATTACCTTTATATTAAACTTATTGAATAATTACAGACAGTAAAAAATGTTTACTTTGCTTAATTCTTCCGAAAAGATTTCAGAAAAAGTTTTTTTTTAAATTCAGAATATGATGATGAAATATGTTTATGAATATGAATTATGGTTATGAAATATGAATATGATTAATGTTATGGAAATTAGCCAATCGCTTCTCAAACTTCATCATTCATAAGAGGACACTGAAAAGAATTCCATTACATTAAAATCTACGAAGATAAAAATTTATGTGGTGATTTGATTAAGTTTCAGTAACTTGAAATCGATATGAATAATTGAAGTAGGATGCTTACAATAAGATATACATAGAAATGATCATTTATTTACAGAAATTTAAGTAAAGATTCATTTAAATAAACAATTAATGTATAAATGACGATGTGAGTTACAAAACTTGCCTTTTATTTTTTAACTGAGTTTTTACTTTCAATCATTTCTACTGGTGAATCTGCATAAAAAAAATGCAATAATCAGCAAAAAATCTGGTTTTATCATTATTTTTTGCAATGTAAAATGCTAGTTTACAATGAAAACCAGCAGATGCAGTATGATCTTTTTCACGATTTTCGAAAAAAAAAAAATTCTGGTTAAGATGAGTTTTGAAAATAACATCCTCACATATGTATAAATACAGTAGAATCCCTCAAATCCATTTTGGATTTCTGGTCATTGCTTCATTTACATTTTTAAACAGCAATTTCAATGCAATCAAAATTAGAATGAATGATTGTAATACAGCAAAATATCAAAATAATTAAATAAAGCAATAAACTAAAAGGATAAAAAGCAAGACAATTTAAAAAATTTATTAAAATATTATAAGTAAAGGTCAAGTACATAATTAATAATGTGTATACTTGTATATGCATAGAAAAAAGATGCAATACATTTTCCTTGGTTTATTCAATGAAACTTTTGTTATGCAAAGTACTCTGTATTAATTCACATCAAAATCATTGTAATAATGACTAAAATAATATACAATTGAATGCAGTAAAAAGTTTGTGATTACCAGTGATATCAGCAATGTCTTGTTCTTTTTCCCCAAAAATACATTTTTACTATATTCATGGAAATCATGAATTCAGTCATATTATTCAGAATTGCATATTGAAATTCATATGAGATGAAATAAATTAAAAAAATCTGTACTTTTGCCCCGTCACCTTAAATGAAAGTTTCATTGTTTGTATCTTGTAAAGATGAGCGAATTGCAGAATTGAGAGAGTCTACTGTACTATCCTTTTGGTACTACTCTGTTATCCTGTCAACCAATTTCGCCAAATTATACAAATTGAAAAACTAATAGCCAAATTATACATATTGACATAATTTTTATTTTAAATAACAACAACAAAAAAAATTGGTAGAATATTAATAATAATATTAGTAAAAAAGTTGAAATAAAAATCACTTAATGACATTTTAAACACGTGAATCGTATTTAATGTCATTGAATGTGACATTCACGATCATACATTGTTGGCATTTAATCTTATAGTTTTGCACTAATTTTTTGGTAGACGGGATAACCTAGTAGTACCATATTTTTATACTACAAATATATTCAGTTGTCAGATGTTAAATTCAACATTTATTGCAAAATTTTAATAAAAACCTATAATTTGTCTATCTTGCAGCACTTCAAAGCACAATTGAACCACAATGATATGGAATTTCCATCATTATTTAAAAAAAAGGTAATTTTTGAAAAGTATTGTACAGTGAAATTAAAAAAAAAAACTTTCGTTGTAACCTTATGTACACATTTAAAGAAATAAGACAATTTGTTAGATTACAACCCTAGTATATAGGTTAAACACATTTTATCAAGTTCTGTAAAGGAAAGCGACACAGATATTAAGCAACAAAAGTACATTTTTTTTTATAGTGGAAAATATTGTTGCCATAACTGTTGATTTTTTCACATTTGTTGAATGAAGTGACTTAACTGAATTGAGAGAGAGAGCAGTTTTCTAATGCTTTGTGCATCATAAAAAGTCATCAAGGTGATCATCTAGCAAGATATTTAAAACAAATTATAACATTTTATTAACAAAATGCATTTTGTAGTGGCTTTTTCATAAAAAAATGTGCATTTTTTTGGTGATGGCTTTTAAAAAAAATAATAATCACCAAATCAGATTTTTTTTTCTCTGAACAAATACAATCGAAACTTGTCAACATGAAACTACAAAATTTATTTTCTTGAACACAAAAAGATACTGAGATCCTGTCAGATAAGCCCAAAAATGAAATAAAAAAAATAGCTATGGCTTGCTCTACAATTCAAGTGTAGTTTCTTTAAGGGCCTTTTTACTCATTTAAATACATCTGCGTCATAATATTATTTTGTTCTTAAAACAACATTAAGAATTATGTTATATTAAGAATAACAAATTCTTATTAAGAATAATAAAAATTATTTAATGTTATTTTAGAATATCTCGCCTAAATTCGAATATTTTTAAGCATTTTATTTTTATTTATTTTTTATTTTTTTGCATAAAATAATTGAGGTTGATCTTTGATATGGCTATTTTAAACATTTTTTTTTTTCGAATTGCAAATTTTTTTTAAAAGGTACCTTGAATTTCAGAACTGTTTTTGAAAATGAAAATACCTTTTTAAGAAAACCTGTAACCAAAAAAGTAAGAAATTGTCATTTTAAACCTGATACTCAACTATCATATGAAAAAAAAATGTTTAATAATATCTATATATTAAAAGGATAGCCAAAAAAAGTCAGCATAGTTTTAAATTTGTCTCTACGCATCGACATTTGCGCTGATATCTGAGAACGTGAACCAATCAGAGAAGAGTACTTACTCTCAGAAAACACATACTTCCAGCAAGCGGTAAATATGGGATTGCATTATCACTGCTGAATGAAAATGAATGCGAAAAGAAGGATTTCTTTTTCTTTTCATAATTTTATTGTTCTTGGTTAATATAATGATCTTCATTTTTTGGAAAAACATTTTTTTTCCATTTCTCACTTTACGTAAGTTGTTTTATTTCCATTTCTATTCCATTTTTTAGCCAGCAAACATAGTTTAGGCTTAATGTATATTAAACGATTTTTTTTCAACAGTTTCCTATGAAATTGAAACATTCAATAGTTAATGATTAAAGTTTTTATTTATTTTCTTGCCGATTAAGCATTTTCTGAATTGTATTTTCAAATTTGTATTAAGTATGTGTAAAAAAACCTGGTTAGATATCACATGTTTTTTTTTGTTTGGTTGGGTTTTTTTTGTTTGTTTTGTTTTTTGAAGGGAGAAAAAAGCAGGGATTTTTGACTGATGTTATTGACTTTATGGATATAAACAGATTCGCAAATCATTATTTATTTTGTGCTTCATTTTCTTATAATACTCATGTCAAGAAAACTGTGATTTTTTTTTTTTTTAATATATATCTGCGATATCTGTGTAACATCTGTGATTTTTTTCCCCCTTAAAATTTCATATTTGAGCTAACTCATAATGTTTAGGAAGTATTTACATTATATTATTTTCGCCGAAGAATGGTGAATTGCATATGAAATGAAAAAAAGCCCAGTTTTAAACAGCTTTGTAAATCATTAATATTTATTTAATGTTTCACCTTTTTTGTCTTGAGTTGACTCGAAGTTCCCTTTAAAATAAAAAATAAAAAATTACCCTTTTTTTAATAGTGTTCCTGTGACGAAATTTGCTGTTTTTTTTTGGGGGGGGGGGGGGGGGAACAGAGAGGAGAATATTTTGATGAAATTTGCTATGTATATATATATATATATTTTTTTTTTTTTTCAATCTCTTGATCTCTCAACAATGTTTTTCCTAAAATATGAAGATCATTATAATCAACGAAGAAAAATAAAATTATCACAAGAGATCCCTCTTTTTGCATAGCATTCATTCGTGATAATGCAGACCTTATGTACCATATTTACTGCTAGCTCTTTTTTTTCATTATTATTATTTGGCAAAATTTGCATTTTTTGTAGTACCTAGACAAATTTTGTATGTTTTCGGGATCTTTTGACGAAGATGACATTTTTTATGATACCTGGAGAAAATCAGCCTTTTACTCGAGGTCTTTTGATGAAATTTGTCGTTTTTTTCTCTTGATCTTTCGATTTAATTTGCCATTTTATCGAATTTATCATTTTTTTGTGAAATTTGTCATTTTTTTGTTATCTTTTTGAAAAATTTGGGGGTTCTTTTGCTTTTTTTTTTTGCAATCTTTTGATGAAATGTGCCTCTTTTTTTCATCTTTTGACAAAATGTGTTGTTTTCTCACAATCTGTTTACCAATATTTGCATTTTTTGAAGTACCTAGACAAATTTAAAGTATTTTCATGATCTTTTGATGAAATTCATGTCTTTTATGATACCAGGAAAAAAATATTTGTTTTCTCAGGGATTTTCTGTGAAATTTGTCGTTTTTTCTCGCTGTCTTTTGATGTAATTTGCCGTTTTATTGAATTTATCCTTTTTCGTGCCTTTTTTTTTTTTGTGAAATTTTTCGTTTTTTTGTTATTTTCAGAAATTTGTCATTTTTTTCACTTTTCTTTTGCAAAATTTACCTTTTTTGTGATCTTTTGATGAAATGTGCCTCTTTTTTTCATCTTTTGACAAAATGTGTTGTTTTATCACAATCTGTTTACCAATATTTGCGTTTTTTGAAGTACCTAGAGAAATTTTATGTATTTTCGTGATCTTTTGACAAAATTCATGTCTTTTATGATACTAGGACAAAATTATTCGTTTTCTCAGGGATTTTCAGTAAAATTTGTCGTTTTTTCTCGCAATCTTTCGATGTAATTTGCCGTTTTATCGAATTTATCCTTTTTTCGTGATTTTTTTTGTAAAATTTGTTGGGTTTTTTTCGTTATTTTTAGAAATTTGTCATATATTCGCTTTTTTTCTGCAAAATTTAACTTTTTTGTGATCTTTTAATGAAATATGCCTCTTTTTTTTAATCTTTTGACAAAATGTGTTTTTTTCTCACAATCTATTTACCAATATTTGCGTTTTTTGAAGTACCTAGACAAATTTTATGTATTTTCGCGATTTGTTGATGAAATTTATGTCTTTTACGATACCAGGAAAAAATTATTTGTTTGTCGGGGATTTTCAGTAAAATTTGTCATTTCTTCTCGCAATTTTTTGATGTAATTTGCTGCTTTATCGAATTTTTCCTTTTTTCGTGATTTTTTTTGCAAAACTGTCATTTTTTGAGAAATTTGTCGTTTCTTCACTATTTTTACCTTTTTTTGAGATAACCTAGACATGTGCCTTTTGAGATCTCTGGACGAAACTTGCTTCTTTTATGATACCTGCACAAAATTCTTCATTTTGAGGTCTTTCGGTAAAGTTTATCATTTTTCTTGATTTCTTTCGATGTAATTTGCTGTTTTGTGTAAGATCTTTTGGCAAAATTTATTGATTTTTGCAAAATTTATCTTTTTTGTGATTATTTGATGAAATTTGCTTTTTTTCAATCCTTTGACGAAATTTGTTGCTTACTCACAATCATTTGTTAAAATTTGTTGTTTTCTCACAATATTTTGATTTTTTTTTCACAATATCTTTACAAATTTGCCACTTTTTAGGGATTTTTTTTTTGTCAAAATTTGCCTTTTTAAAAAAATTTTTCATAAAAATTGCCATTTTTTTTAGACATTTTGACAGATTTTGATTTTTTGCAATACTTTCGCGAAATTTGTTTTATTTGGGATACCTAGACAATTTTTTTTTTTTTGCAGTTTTTTGACAAATTTTTTAGAGATCTTTTGATGAAATTTGTTGTTTTGAGCAATCTCTTGATGAAACTTGTTGTTTTGAGCAATCTCTTGATGAAATTTGCTGGTTTTTTTCCCACATCTATTTACAAAATTTCCGGGTGATTTTTTTTGGGGGGGAGGGGGGGATTTAGACGAAATTTGCTATTTTTTGTAATTATTTGCCAAAATTTGTGTTTTTTATGGTACCAAGACAAATTTTTGTACATAGCAAATGATTTCTAGCATTTTTTAAAAAAAACTCTAACAGTTGAAAAATAATCTTCAAACATTTTCAAGAGTCTGCGACGTGTGTCGCAGCGTTGCACCGATTCTTCGCCGAGGATCATGTCATGTTGGGTTTACGTTGGTAAATGGAAAAGCATATTGACATTTTTAATAAATATTATATTAATCTTTTAAAAAAATGTTTATAATGGCAAAATACTTTTTTTCTTTGGTTCTTTCAAATTGTTGCCGTCAAATTTCGAAGGGTTTCACCTTGCCAGAATAAATATAAATATTTTTTTTACTATGTGAAATTTACATGTATTTTTGATTTATGAAAAGGTAATAGAAAAGTTAGTTGAAAATGCAAATGTTTATTTGTTGAATGGGGTGGGTAATGTAACAACAAATTAACCACTGAGAGGATCATTGTTATAGTTGTTACTAAATGGCAAACTATAAATTCAGTCTTATTTTGCTGCGAAGTAAGTGAAGTATGTATATTTTGTATGAAATGAGTAATGACAGTAATTTATGATTTATTCATGTTATGTACAATTTATTGGTGTTGTATTTGTAAATGGAAAATTATCAAATGAGAGAGATTCTAATTCTATGACAGCATGTTTGAACTCTGCCAATTGCGGGTCATTTGCCTAGATGTAAAATGCAGGTTTTTCTTTTATTTATTGAAATTTTTGCTGAAGATAAGTCGTAAAAAAATCCTTTAAAAGCTGGAAAATACCTTTTTCTTTCTTTGGTGCCGTCAAGTTTTGACGGGTTCCATCTAGTTTATATTTAAACAAGAAATTCGAAAACAAGCTGCCCTTAAGATTAACATTGCAGAAAAAGTGTTTTCAAGTGAGTTCCCTAAAGTGTATGTCTTCTAATATGTAAATTTCGATAAACAGCATAAAACTACTTTATTATGCGATCTCTTATTTAAATACATTCGAGTCTCTCTATAATGAAACTCTATACATCGAATTTCTCTATATAACGAATTTTTTGTACGAACGGTCCCCTTTTCACATGATTTCATTAAAAACAGTCTCTATATCGCGAATTTTTTATAAATTGGTCTTAATTTATTCAGTTTTAAAAAAGCTTCGAAATCATATGGAATCAATTTTTCATCACTTATTTTTGATTTATTGTTCAGTGCTGAGTTTTTTTTCTGATATTACTTCTTTCCTTGTTCTTTAAATCCAACGAATTCATCCCACCTCCCACACATCTTTCAACATCATTCTCAAACCAGATTCAATTAGATTGTTACACATATCAGAAAGGAATCAATGAGAGGCACACAAGAGATGCCTTCAAATGGAGGAAAATGTTAACTACAATTTTTCATTCCTTGCTAACAGTTTTAAAATCAAAACAACAAAAAATTACAGATTTCTTCGTCAGCAATTAATGCAAGTCTTACTTATTTGATTTTCCTTAAGCTTTCAAATAAATGTCTGTTCTCTTTTTTGAAACTGCTTAAATAATTGAGAAATAGAATGTTAGGTTAATATTTACTTTTAAGCATTTCAAATTCTTAATCAAAAACATCAAAAATAATATTTGTTCAAAGTTTACACATTAAATACGATTTTTAACACCATTTTCTACACATCGAATTTCTCTATATAACGAATTTTTTACTGGAACGATGGATTTCGTTATATAGAGACTCGACTGTATCTAGTTTCAACTGAACAGAATACAATCAAATTCAGTTTATGAGCAACAAAACGTTAAAAAAAAAAATCAAATTAATTTGCTGTATCTAAATTAAAATTTAAATAATATAAAAATAAACTATTTTAAAATAAGTAACAATAAGAATAATTATCTGTTATAAATAAAACATTTTAATAATGACTCAATCATAGATTAGGAAATATTAAAGTCGTGTCACATTAAATCGCTTGCAATCATTATCAAATAGCAAATTGTGTAGTATTTGGTTGAAGAGAAACTTAAGAAACAACCCTACCTTTGCATTAACAAGAAGTTGAATGCAATAAATTTATATTTTAAAAGTTACCTGATATTACAAACAACGGAAGAGACAATGGCGCCAATAAAAGAATGAATCATGAATTAGACCATGATTCATAGTTGTGTTCATTCTTATGAACTGAGTACTTTTGATTTGATTCATCTATTCATTCATCCATTGCGTTGTTGCTTAAAGAAAAATATACAGCAGAACCCCGCAAATTCGGACCCCGTAAATCCGGATCTCCGGATAATCCGGATCGGTTTGGTCGATTTTCTTTTTTCAAGTTTGAGAAAGGATCGGCAAATTTCCATAACATAAATTTATTACAGCCTCATATTCTCAATAAAAAACTATTTTCTGAAATCTTTTCGGAAGAATATCTCAAGCTTTCTTATTTAAACTCTTTAATGTTATCTATGAAAGGAACAACGACACATCATTTAAGTTTTGCCAATTTCAGTTTCCATAGTTTTCTATTTCAACCATTTGGAAATGTCATCAAAAGCTTGCTGCTGAATAAAGCTTTACTCAGAGCATTTCAAGAAAGCAAAGTTAAAAAGCCTTTATAAGACACACTGACTAATAAGAATCGCGATCCTACTTTTGTCAGCCAGTCCATATAGGTCCTCTTGGGACTGTTTCCTTGCCTTCGTGCCAAAATCCTTCTACAAATCACTTACGGAAAATTTGAAAAAGGAGGAATTAACGAGAATGCTCCAGAGAATGCGTGACCATGCGGCTCGCAAAACTGGCAGAATATGACAATTTTATAATTATAAAGTAAACATTTTTACTGTTTCTAAATATTGAATATGTTCATAAAGGTGTTTTTCTACGAGTATGTTTTATTTTATTTCATTTGTTCACATTCTCCGGATAATCCGGATTTTCGACAATCCGGATTAGGCCTGGTCCCAATTAATCCGAATTATCGGGGTTCTACTGTATAAGATATATAACGCGTATCCTCTTATTCTAATAATGGCTAATTTTTAAAACATAAACGTGGCTCCTCCTCCTTATCCATCCTCTTTGCTAAAGTAAGTTAATGGTAAGATGTGTTTCTTCTTTTACACTTTACAAAAAATGCTCCAACTATCTCCTGTTACAGCTACAAAATTTCATGGATCCCAACTTTAATTTTTACTAATATTTGATCTTTTAAAATATAAAGATAAAGTTTTTTTCCCGCAGGTATATTCAGTTATCTATTTATTTAAATTTAGTTTAAGATACGATTTTTGGGTTAAACACATGGGATTCGTTTGAATTTTGATTTAGAGTTTGTTTTAAATGGTTTTAATTTTGTATGATTGTATGAACACAAATTGAATTTGCTCGCATTAAGTTAAGTTTAATGAAATACTTTTTAAATGATTAATCCTTAAATATTTCTCCCTAAAAGTAATTAAACACGTATGAAGGTTATAAAAATTTACCTAAAATATTAGAACATCTTTAAAAAATAATAAGGTCTTTAAGTATCTGAAATTTTGAAATTCCATTATCTTCATGACATTATTTAGGTTGCCAGTAAAAGCATTGGCTGCTCCCATAAAAATATTTTCAATTGCTGCCCTATATTTGGCAAAAATGTACTTATATGGCTTATTCCAAAGAAATACACTATAGAAATTTTTATAAAGGAAATTTCATCCGGGAGGAATACGTTTTCTTTCTATGTGTAACTTACAAAGTTCATCTTGAAATTCTCAAAAATCCACTAAGAATCGTTAAAATAATTCTGAATAATTTTTAATTACTGTTTTTAACAATGCAAAAAGATAAACAAAATCCCCTGATAAAAAATCACGATGTGATTGGTTGTGACATCATTTGCCATGAATTCGAAATGTTTTGCAGATATTTTTTCCCATTGTTATTCCTATTTCCAACCTTGTTTCATCTATTTCTACAAATTTATTTAACGTTAGCAATTTTGAATTAATAAAAAAGTAAGACTTAACTTATCTTAATGTAAAATACCTCGTTTACTTTTTATTTTCATTAAAATTTTAATTTGAAAATGTAGATTTCAGCTGGATTTGTGATAGGACAATCACACAATAACCTCCTAAAAATGGATTCTCTTTCCATGTTAGTTTTTTATTAAAGAATTCTGATTTCATCGGTGCAGAAATATGAAGAGTAAAATCTAAAGAATATGTATTTCTGTTTTTTTTTACTAAATACTAATAATAATGACTAGAATGAAATGAAAGCTTAAAAGCTAAAATAGTAGTTCGTGATTCTTGATTGTTGTTCTTGAAATGAGGTATTTTCTTTATTTTAATTTAAATGAAATTTTAATTATTTTACAATATTGATAAATTATATTTGATATAAAATAAAATATTGAGAAATAAGACAGACTTTTTATTTACTTAATATTTAATGTATATTTTCTGACTTCTGAGTCAAAATTTTCTCGGTAAACTAAAAACCTTTATATCCAAGCTGAAAAGAGAAGACTATAACAATACATGAAAAACTTAAGACTGTTACAGTAAAATGTGTCCTATAGAAAGTAATAAAAACACATATATATTTTTATTTTTACGCCATGCCCCTCCCCCTCCTCTCACAAACGCACTAAAAAATGTTCATAATAATTATATAGGGGTAATTAATTAATTGTTCTTATTATTATTATTTATATTAATATATAAAGTATTATTAGAAACTTTTATTGAAAACCTACTTCAAGGAAAAAAAATAAGCTCAAGTTGGGACAAAAGATTGTGATATGGATCATTTTCTAAAACTACTGCACAACTTTTTAATATAACATTGAATAATCAACAGGAAATAAATTTAAATTTTCAGATTTATTCAATTTTCTAATTAAAAAACATAGAACCAAGCATGACTTGTTTAAGTTTAAACAATTTAGTTTTCTTAGAAAGTTTATCTTCTAGTCGTAACAGGTTACTTTTTTCCACTAAAATTTGAATAGCTAGTTTGCATATTTCCTCATAGAATCCATGGCGTGCTCATGGCATATCCACCAGTTGATTAGGTAGCCCGTGTTTGAATGAGCTTGTTGACATTTTCTTAAATAGGATTACTTATATTTAGATTTTTTTTTTCACATTTTCCTTGAAAATATACCCTTAATAACGCTTGTTTTTGAAACTTCTTGTTTTATTTTTAAACTGACATTTCTGTTAGTGGAATTACAAGTTACTTTGTGTTTAATTTGTGAAGATTTTTTTTTTTCATAAGACTGCTTACTTTTTTATATTTTCAATAATTGTCTCAAATAATGCATAATAATTTATTTTAAAAAAGCATAACAAAATTAACACTTTTTTAATATTTAGTTTGTTTTAAATATTAATATATGTCAAATAATGAAATAAAAAATGTTTATTATTACTGACTCTGAAGTTTACTAAATGTGCAATTAATCGGTGATACTTATAAAAAATATTCAGAACAGAATAATAATTTGGAAAAATTTTCTATACAGATCATAACTTCTTAGCTAGTACTTGCCTTCAAAATAAATAAATAAAAGATATAAATAAAAAGTATTATTTATTCTGATTTATTAAGTAAGTCTAGTTGATGACTTCTTATAAGAAGTATAATTATATATGTAAGTATCATAGATTATATATCATGCGGGATCAGAAGATGATTTTTAAATTTCCAGTTGAAAATTTTTGCTTTATTTTTGTTAGAGAGAAAAAAAATTGCAATTATTTGTCCATTATTATTCATCTAAAGTTAAATACATTTATACATTTGACATCAAAATTATTATTAATAATTTACAGGAAATAGTAAATTTTCACTTGAAATTCCTTTAAGTACATACATTCATTAAAAATATATAGTGAAAAACAATAATTATAAATAAAAATAAATAAATAAATAAAAATGTAGGCATAAAATAGCTTATATTTTCGGTAGTAGAAATTTTATTTTACAGTTGAGATAAAATATAAATTTTCATGAAAAAAAAGCTTAATTCTATACACCCAACATAAACATAACATTGAACTTGTTTTCCCCCCCAAAAAAACATTTCTTTAAAGCTTCTGTTCACTAATGTAGAACAAACCTTTTCTTACCTCCCCCCCCCCTCATTTTTTTCTGGATGTGCTACTAATGCAAAAATACTTATTAAAAAGTCTGAATATGCTTTGTTGAGAATGTATGATTTCGGTGAAAATTAATTTTCATAAGTGATTATATATGTTTTTTCTTTATATTTCATGTTAATGTTTATTTTATACATTAAAGATGGATATCAAAATTAGAGGTTTCCAAAAAATTGCATTATAGTTATTGAATAATGAACACTTATATATATTTTAAATATAAGCTATCGATTACTTGAAGTTACATCTTAATATGCATAAATAAAAATAAATAACTATATGTATGATACATAATTTTTTTTTTTCTGTTCCATACGTGATTATTCCCATTCATGTTTTAAAAAAACAAAAAAACATTTATTAAAATTATATTTTGATTCAGTCAATAAATACACATTCAAATGAAGAATACCAGATTATAAGTTTAAAACATTTCTATCAAGTTAACATTAGAATAAATTATCGTTATCATAATAGTCAGGAACACTAAATAAGTGCTTATCAGGTGAATTTACTATACTATTTATGCAATTTGCCATTATAAACATTTAGAACACATTTTGCAACTCATTTTTGATACAGAAAATTTAAAAACATATAAGAAATATGTGAAATGCTTAAGCCAGTAATGTAGTTCTACGGTGTTTGCATGGCGAATGATGTGACAGTCTCTTTCATCTGCGATGCAGTGTTTTCTCGTGAAGACAAAAACAGCAGCTTTAAAATTCATTTAGTGAATTATTTAAGCTTCAAATATACATAAAAATAGTATCAATTTTCTTGATTTTTTCTTCTTTTCAATATAAAAGTGAAAAGGAAAATCTTGAAATTTTTCCATTCAGCATTCCTATCAGTTAGGCAAAAATTCAGGGCATTTTTTTAATACTTGAAGTTAACAGGGAATTTCTGTTCTGAATTAGTAATGTGTTCTTTATGAGGCAATTTTTACTGAATAATTTAGAAAAAATACATTTCATCTTTATAATGAATATTTAATCATACATTATTCATTAGTTACCTTTGTTTTTAATATTTCAATCATTTTAAAAATTATCTAAATTTTTATTATTTTAGTTTATTACTTATTTTATTATATTTTTATCATTATAGCTTCGATTGCATTATTAATTATATCCATATTGCTGTTTGAAAAAAAGCAATGACCAGAAAACCACAAAATTCTAAAATCTGGCAACCTCTGGTCCCAAGCTGTTCAGATTTGAGGAAGTCTACTGTAACTATTATATATATACTAGTGTAAATGCTTGTGCTAGGACGAAGAGTAAAAATTGCATTTTTCACTTAAAGCTTTAAAAAACTGATAAAAATAATTGACAGTATGAAGCATCTAGATGTCAGTTTATGCTTTAAACACACTATTAACATTTCAAATACTTCTGAGGGAACTAGGCTTTCCAGCAAATATACCCTTACAAATTTAAGATTTCCTAATTTAAAAAAAAATTAACAAATGTGCAATGAAACTGCTTAGTTAAAAAAACTTGCTTGCATCAATGAAGTAATAATAATAATTAACATTATTTTTCCATTTTGAAATTGCATTTTTATCATTCACCCTCCCCTCTCCCCCAAAAATTTATATATATACATCTTGATTAATAAATAGGAAAAATTTTAAAGAAATAAAATTGTCCAATGTGTTTTAAATCTGTCAATAAAACTTGTAACCAAACGATGAAAGCTATTTTTGTTGAAGGACAAGTTTTATAAATACCTTTTAGTGCTTCCCAATCTTATTTTTTTATATGTCGATTATGATTAATTCAAAGAAATATCAAACATAGTTAATGCCCATTTTTAAAGCTCTACAATGATAATAATTGCTCATCGTTTCTTTCACAAACAATGCTAATTTGCTTAACAAACATATGTGGCATTTCCCCAGCATGTTTTTTTCTCTGTGTGATCTTTGATTCATATTTGAGAAATGAGGGAAGTGTTTTAAAAACAACAAATCTAAAAAAAACTAGAGTTTGAACAAAAAGGAACCATTGTTAAAACAGTCTTCACGTCTTTTGGTATTTCTCTTCTGTTTTCTCATGGCTGATTTCACCTGAGTAAGCAGGGCCAGAATAGCTTCAGATCATTTATATAATCACTTTGAAGCTTTATAACTTAATAATCTATATATTTTTTGTGTGAACCATAAAAGGGAATCCCTTGATACTAAAGCTCTTTGATTACAGTTTATGCTATATTGTTTGCAACTCGACTTCAGAAATGGTTTTTAAACTGCGCAAAACATTGAAATTTTGTATCTTTTATAGAAAATTTTCTTAAACAGAAAAGATATCAGGTAGAAAACATTTGTATTTGGCAGATAAATTTTCTTGTATACACTTCAAATCGAAATTAAGCTTAACATGACTCCATATTACCAAAGACAGTTAAGATCGATGGATTCACCCTGAATTTGTTACACTGTATTTTGTTATATAGTGGAGAGCAAAATGACAGGAAAGATTTAAAAAAAAAAAAAAAAAAAAAAAAAAAAAAAAAAAGAAATCAGTTTGTATTTACTATACAAATGCATAAACCTTTGTGTTAAAATTAAACATGCCATTCCAACTAATATTAAAATAATCGTTAACAAAAATTGTATATATTTTTTTAATAATTTTTAAATATAGTAGACAACTTGAAATCAGCAACCCTAAAATTCACAACTCTTTAAAATCCGAACATAATTTATTCATGTAAAAAATGAAACATTCAATTCAGATATAGTAAAAATTTAAATCCTTTTTTAGTTTTATATCAATTCCATACATATTTAAATTTGTAATTTTTATTAATTTTACTAAATTCATGTCTTTTCATGAAGGAAGAATTAATTTATTTCTGAAAAATTCAAGATATTTCTGCTATCATTGGTAATCACGAGTATATTTATGTATAATATAATTGTTATATCTTACCAAGTATTTTTTTTTCTTTTTTTTTTTTTTTTGTATTAATCAACCTCTTTTGTTTTTGTATTGTAGCTAAACCTGAAATAAAATTTCCTTATTTTATGATTTTGATATGAATTAGTAAAGTACCTTAATGTGGCAAGTTTCATTGAATAACTTAGGAAAAATACATTTTATCATTATAATGAATATTTAATCATACATTTTTGATTATTTACTTGACCTTTGCTTTTAATATTTTAATCATTTTAAAAAATGTCTGAATGTCTATTATTTTAATTTATTACTTATTTTTATATTTTATTTCATTGTAAGTATTCATTATAGTTTCAATTGTATTATTGATTACATTCAAATTGCTGTTTAAAAAATGTAAACAAAGCAATTACCAAAAATCTGCAAAATTCTAAAATATGTACATCTTCTGGTCCCACACTGTGAAGTTTTAAGGAAGTCTACTGTATGTATTTTGCTAAATTTGCACAGGAGCAAAATTATAAGAATGCACTCAATATTTCTAAAACCACGGAATGTGGTCGGCAGATGTTTTCATATATAATTTAAAAATGCATTTAAAAGAGTTTCTCAGCAATTTGTTTATTTTGCAAAACATTTGGATTACAAGATGAATCAAAATGCTTTGTGACTTAGAAATAGATCAAATTCTAGTTTAAAACAACATTAGAATGTAATTTCAAAGAATTGCTGATGAGATTAAATTTTCAAAGAGTGTCATTTTAAATTTCTTTTAGAATCCAACTATTTATGTAACTATAAAATCTACTGGTAGGTCAAAATTCTTTCAAAGTGGTCCGAAAGTGTGATTATTCACATGGTTCCAAAGAAAATAATGATAAGAAATTAATTTTGCAGCTAGATAAAGATGTCAATATCAGTACTGACTATATAAACAACAATAAAAATGTCAGAAGTTCTTAAAAATATAAAACTACGTTCATTGTTTGCGTTTAACATCTGGCCGTAAAAAAGCCTGCTTTTCGTTTGTAGAGAAAAATCTGAAGCAGGAAACAAAATAGTCTAAAACTTTTTTCAGTGGTGAAAATAAGTTTAATTTCGATATTTAAGATGGTGTTCATCCATATTTGCACGGTCTACAAAATGAAAAAGACATATTTTCCATGCACCAATTAAGTGGAGGCTTCTTAATGGTTTGGGCTACTTTTTCCTTGGTACGTAAGTTTATAATTGCTTTTGTAGATAAATAAACAAAATAGACATACTTTTATTCCCATGTTAGAATACCATTTGTTTAACCTGGGTGAAAAAATTGACAACTTTTCCAAAACTTAAAGAAGACTGTGTAAATTCACTCAGAATAAGACACAAAAAAGCAGTTTGAAGATAAATAATGCTCTCAAATTTAATTGGTCAGAAAATGGTCCATACCTAAATTTCATAAATAATGTTTGTATTATTATATGGTACAATATAGAATGAAAAATAGTCAAATTATGCAGTATCACTTGAAAGCAGAAGTAAAACCTGAAACTTAGTAGATATGATGTGTTTTGTTATCTCAACAAATTCAAAACTACATAAACTCCATGCTACAATGTATCATTGGAATTATTAAATACAAAAGAATATGAATTGACATGTAATATTTCTGTAATAAAGAAAAATCTGTTTAGTTCTTATCATTTTGCTCCCACTGCATATCGAGTAAAAATGCAAGACATATATTTATAACAATTGTTTTAGAATATATTCTTTATTTTTATGTTGAGTATTTTGTATGAAACAATAAATTTATATAATTTATAGAAGAGTTACTTTAATTATATTTTTTATTTAGGCAATTACATGATCGATGCCATCTTTTCGTACCCCAGTATAGGTAATAGTCAGCCTCTTCTATTTTTATGGGATTTCTTTATAACTATTTGTTAAAAATATCTTGTTTAACTTAACTCATAGGGGTTTGTTTGGTGTGGTAGTGCTTCTATTTAACTGTTTATGTGACCTAATACAATTTAAACACTGTCAATCAAGGTAACTTTGCACCAAATCAGGGTAACTTTGTTCGAACTTTATGAAACGTTGATGCATTCTGCCTTAATAGATCCAAAGTTATCGTAGTAGCTCAAAACTACCCCAATTCATTGTACCACTTCTCACATGTCAGATATTAACCACTATGGTCCCACTTTCAAGTTATCATACCTATTTTGTTCTATTATTATGTAGTATCACTTTTTGCCTTCACCTTCAATTATTCACCCTTTATGTAATCTCTTTTATTTTTGCCTCAAAACATTCAAAGTGATTTTCTATCCTAAATGCTCGCCTCCCCTATTTGATTAATTTCGGGGCAGGGATACTAGTGGTGCGATCCATTTTGTCCTAGCTGGATTGGGGGGGGGGGGGGGCAGTTTTTTTCAGTTGGCGGTGTAATGAATACTTGAGTTGATCTCCTCTTGTACTTTCCATTTCCAGTGTCCTTTTCAAAATTAATTAACTTTTGTTACTATAGGGGGCCTATTATCATCGATTTTTGGTCTCATGTTAGCAACGTGGTGTGATATATCCTTAGAAAAGTCTCGTTCTCCCCTTTAACTTCATTTACTTTTCGTATTTTTAACACTTTTACTGCCTATTGGGGGCGCTTGTTCTTGCCTTTCATCCATTTGGCGTTACCTATATGGTGGTTTATTTTTTCAGTATAATCTTGACTTCCTCTTTAACTTTACTTTTTAACTCTTTTTACACCACTGATCTCAAAATATGAGGGGATTTTAACATAAGATACTTGAAACAAGCTTGTTTCTGATAATACTTCAAAATCACTTTAATAAGTTAATTATTTCAAATCTATTTCTCTATTTTCAAATAGAATTTTAAATTCCTGTTCTTTAAAAGGCATTTTTTATGCTGCTTGTAGATAACGCATTCTAGTTGCAGCACAATTATTTCGAATATTGTTGCTTTGATAATTTTTATTTTCGATATTGAAGGGGTTATTTTAGCATTTTTTTATATGCTGTTTGTGTGATTTTTCTCTCCCATTTATCGTGACTTGTATTCGCTGCAGACTCTGTTATAACTCCGTTTTATGTTTTCTATTCACTTACTTCATCGTCCAATTCACATGGAGTGATCTAAGGCTGCTGTATTTTGCAATTGCATAAGAGAATGCATTATAATTTACCTATTATCAACAATATAGGTCTTTAAAAGTGGAAAAAAAGGCTATTAAATGATGATTTTTACCTCACTGCTTAGAAAATGAAATATTGTTTTCATTAATATGAAAATGTGGAATTTTATTTTTAAATTTTATTTATAAATGTTTAAAGTAATATTTAGAAATAAATATTTGCTTGGTTTTTATTTGTAATGTTTATTTATAACATTTCATTTTAATGTTTAATAGTTTCTTTTTGATAAATTATTTATTTTATGATGATACCTATTTAATTTAGGGGCCATCCATAAATGATGTCAAGCATTTTTTCAATATTTTTTAATTTCCCCTCTCTGCCTTTGTCACAAAGTGTCACACATCACTTTACCCCCTACACTCCCTCTTCTCACATGTCACGCTATATTACGTAAGTATATACTTGCAATTCAAAAACAAAACACTACATTTTAATCACATTTCAAATTTTAATTTTAAACATTAATTATATGTTTTAATGACATTTATGAGCTGAATAATAAAAAATGATTCGTATTTTGTATAAAATAAGGTTTACAAATAATAATAATAATAATAATAAAACAGAACTGTAATAAATTATTAATATGAAAGACCAATTAAAAACAACAATATTTTGGAATTTGAAATAGAATGTAACATATTTGACTTCAAATCTTATCTTTATCAAAACAAAATACCTTAATTTTAAAATAACTTCTTAATTTAATCTACAGAATTTTAATGCTTTTTATTTCAACCAAAATGTATGGTGTCACATTTCTTTTTACTCCCTCCCATCTCTTGTCAGAAACTGCCACAATTTCAATTGAACTTCTCTCCTCCCCTTCAAGCCTGACATCCTTTTTGAACGACCCTTTACTTGTCATAATTTTATTTATAGTTTAATCACTATACAGGGTGTTTTTGTAAGTCGTGAAAGTAAATCCCAACAAAAGAAAGATTGATCAAAATGACCTGAAACTTCAATAATGTGCTGTCAAAAACAATGGGAATTTTTTTAGGCGCGGTCTTTTTAAATCTCTTTTAAATAAACCGGCAGAAGGCAATGTAAATGCAAATAATTCAGGCAATAAGCTTGCGCATGATATGCGTGCATTGGCGATAAAAATGTGAAGCACGTATCACTCGTATTTATTATTCCACAGACATTCTTGCAATGACTGTGCCATTGACGCTGAAAACGATGGATAGCTTATTGAAAATCTCTTGTGATAGTTGCGCAGTTCCGTGTAATGCTTTATTTGCTTCTGTTTCTACGAAGATTTTTGCTGTCACTTTTGTAAAATACCGTATTATCTTTTAGTATGATTGATATGAGCAATAAAGTTTTCTTTTTGGCGAAGTTTCAGTCGTTGTTGTTCAGAATGCAGAAATTGGAAAAAGGGACAGCGGGCATCTTCGCAGAAACAGAACATAAACGCAAAGATTTTCATTGTGCTCTAAACCGTTTTCAGTGTCAATGGCACGGTTATTGCGAGGATATCAGAAAAGTAGAGGACCTAATATCTGGAATTCTAAAATACGGTAGGACCCAAAATCCAGAAAAGAAAATAATTGTAAATTTTTGCTAAAATTGTGTAATTTTTGAAATTTTTTAAAAACCTTATGGATTCTGATATACAACCACAAAAGTAGGTTATTTTAATGGTGGGGGTACAGATTTTCCCCTACTTCCAATGTCAAAATTAGGTAAAAAATTGTCAGATATTCCTCCCTCTCCCTCTTCTAAAAACATATGGCTACACAATTGTATTATCTGAATAGGTATAAAAAAGAGAGTTCTGTTTATTTTTTTAAATCCTTCCTCCCTTTTTAGACATTCGAAAACGGTCTATCTGCTCGTGGTTTTAATTTTTTTAATAAAATTTGCGTAAATGATGAAAAAATGTCATTTAAAAAGTTTGCTTGAATGGTCAACAAACAAAATTATTTAAGAAATAAGATTTATTAAAAATGATCTATCAGAATATTTTATATAAATTATGTAGCTATGAAAAAAGGTACAATTTGCACATAGAATATTATTTATCCATCACATTTTTCAATTTTTTTCATTGAATAATGCAGTAATTTGTGTTTATGTAATTAGAAAACATACAAAACAAAAGTTTCATTCATATTCTACATTGAGTAATTTTAATTTTGTTATTTTTTGGTTTTCGTAAAATTCCAGGTTTCGGGGGGAAGGAAGGGGAAAGTTCCGAATTTTGGAAGGACCCTATGTCTAAAAATTCCAGTTTGCGTTTAGCTTTCGCTCCCGTGGAATCTTGATAAAAGATGCTCCACTGTAAAATAATGAAACGAGGTTTGCGTGGGTACAATATTTTACTTGAATTTCAAGTCATTTGGATTATTGGTTCTTTTATTATCGGGTTTTACTTTCACGAGTTTAACCTTTACGCGGGAGCTCAGACAGCATTTATACCTGAATATATGTGGACTCGGACAGATGCTGTCTGGGTCTTTGCGTAAAGGTTAAAAAGCACAGCTTCTATACTTATGGAATGTACATAATGTAATCATAAAAAGTTTATTAAATCCAATAGATTTTTTCAAATCGCCAGATTTTAAAAGATTCAACTTTTGTATAAACATTTTAAAATAAATTTTATTTTACTTAAGAAAGGTGTTATAATAATTAAAAAAAATGACATTGACATGTTCCGGATCCGTGTAATAAGATACATAACCATAATAGAAATAAAAAATGAATAAATAAAAATGAAAATAAATTTTTATTTTTATTATGATTATGGATCTTATTAGATGGATCCGAAACATGTCAATGTCATTTATTTTTAATTATTATAACACCTTTCTCAAGTAAAATAAAACTTTTATTAAAATGTACATAATGCATTTTTAATTCTCTAAAAATAATATAATTAGATTTAAATTGTATTTTTAAATACTATGATATAAATTTTATTTAACTTCTGTTTAGTATACTAATTTTAGTTTTTCATAATAAATTTATTTTTTCTTATGTTCTTTTTTTAATGAACACACAAAAAGTGATTAAATTATTTCTATTTATAGCAGATGATACATAGAGCTATAAACTTAGATACATATCAAACTATTTAAAAAATCTGAAATATGCAACAAAACATTTCTTTACAAGACCATTTCGGAAAAACAGCTTCTACGTCTCTGCAAGAAAAAGTTTTTGTGTGTGAGTTATGCAACAAGAAATTCTTTCAAAAAAGCCATTTAAACACACATCTATTTATTCATACTGGTGAAAAACCTTTCGTTTGTGAAAAATGCAAAAAGAGTTTCTCTCGAAAGTGGGATTTAAGCTGTCATTTGTTAATACATACTGGGGAAAAATCTTTTATGTGTGAGATATGCAACAAAAGTTTCTCTCATAGGAGTAATTTAAGCAAACATCTGTTAACTCATACTGGTGAAAAACCTTTCGTTTGTGAGATATGCAACAAGTGTTTCTCCCGAAAAGGTCATTTAAGCACACACATGTTAATTCATACTGGTGAGAAACTTTTTGTGTGTCAGATATGCAGCAAGAAATTTTCTGTCAAGGGTAACTTGAAAAAGCATCTGTTAATTCATACTGATGAGGAATCTTTCACGTGTGAACTATGCAACAACAAATTCATGCATAAAGCTAATTTAAGCAGACATCTGTTAACTCATACTGGGGAGAAACCTTTTGTATGTGAGATATGCAATAAGAAATTCCCTCAAAAGCGTGATTTAAGTACGCATCTGTTAATCCATACTGGTGAAAAACCTTTTATGTGTGAGATTTGCAGCAAGAAATTTTCTGACAAGAGTACATTGAAAAAGCATCTATTAATTCATACTGGTGAAAAACCTTTTGTCTGTGAGATATGCAACAAGAAATTCTCTCATAAGAGTAATTTAAAGTCCCACCTGTTAATTCATTCTGGCGTGAAACCTTTCGTGTATGACATTTGTAACAAGAAATTTTCTCAAAAGGCCAATTTAGACAAGCATCTGTTAATTCATACTGGTAACAAATCTTTTGTGTGTGAGATATGCAACAAGAAATTCACTCAAAAGAGTCATTTAAGCAGTCATCGGTTAGTTCATACTAAACATTTTTATTGTGAGATGTGTAACAAGATATTCACTCGTAAGAGTTATTTAAGCAAGCATTTATTAATTCACAAGGACAACACTTTTGTTTGTGATCTAAAACAAGAAATCCTCTCAAAAGATTGAAAAAGACAAGAAAAGTGGACGTGTGCATGAATTTAGTATAATGAAAATATTTACTAAGTGTTTTATCTTTAACAGCTCCACATGTGAGGTATATATCATTTATAGTTATCAGCAGAGTAATGCCGTAATTTCCCGTACAATAAGCGAAAGTGATTTGTTTTAAGAGTCTCCTACGATAATTTGTTTAAAAATTCTGGATGACTCCTTGATCCAGCGATTGTAGCTTTGCTCTTATGTTTTGCTTTAAAGATTCAAACACTATGAAACTCAGTTCTGAAATATTATTGTAGCATCTTCTGTTAACCAATAATAAAACGTTATTGCCTCGAAAAATGCTTATCTTTTCCTTTAAACCAGCTTCTGTAGCAGGGCCATAGTTAGAAGTGAATAATAGGTAGGGGTTCATATATTTTCTCTCTTTCTCTTTCTCTGATGCTGAAAGATAAATGAATGCATATTCACATTGTAGGTACTACGTTTCTTACTAAACTGTTGTAATAACTTCATTTTATGCCAAGAAAAATAGATTGATGAAAAATTCAAGTGTATAGCGGGTGCAATATTAAACATCATGTTAGCTTCCTACATGTAAATAGGATGAGAGAGTATTAAAACATTTATTTTAGCTACAATTTAGTATTTCTACAAGACTATGAAAAAGTTGCAAAACTAAATTAGACTTCTGAACCGAATTTCAGTTGGATTTCTGAAATATAAGTTCATTTAATGACCTTAGAATCTTTTCCAGGAGAGGCTTAAAATGCTTTAGGAGGGAGGGGGGGGGGTTCTTAGCTGCCAATAGCATCCCCTTAGCTAAGGCCATGTACGGAAGATATACTGTGCCATCCATGCTTTTGCATTGTTTACATTATCAACTGGCAATGTTTTAATTTCCTTAAAATACTGTGCATTTTTGTATTTTCCAGTTTCTGATAATTTTAGCTTTTACTGCCATCCATAATACCACAAACTAAAACTATAATCCTCTATTTACTGTTTTTACCTCTTTTTCAAGTTTCTCTTGTAAATGTAATATCATGCTTGGCAAGAGTTTATAAGAAAGTGCATTTTCGCCCAAATTTAAAATATTTTTCGGCAAGTAAATAGATAAAAACACTTGCGGCGTTCTACCGAAATTATAGTGGATACGTTTTTGTTTACGTAAGCACTTTCGTCTCATAGTATTATAAGTGAATATTGTGCTTTGATTTAAATTGAAAAATCCATCTACCGCTGCATTTAAAATGTTTAAAGCTCAGTCGATTTGTCAATTCATCAGCCTGCATGTATACTAGGAATCCATTTATCGCAAAATTTCAAAATTTAGCTCACTGGAATTATATCAATAGAGCTATATCTAAATCTTGGGATACATTTCTCATGTGTTTCCTTCCTCTAGCAAAATTAGATTTTTTCCCCCATGAATCTAAAGGTGATTCTTTGTTTTTCAAATAAGTGGACTAGATGCATTTTTTTTAATTCTACAGTCATCTGCTGTCTTTGTTTTGCATTTGACATTCTCTACTTTCTTTTAAATTTCTATCTTTGTCTCCAAAATTAAAGTTTTTAACTTTGCATGTGTAGAGATCTTAAATTTTTACTCGTTAACTCGACAGACTGAGAAAAAAGCTAAAACTTGTACCTCTTTACACAGAAAAGAAATACAGATGATTTTCACACACAAAATAATAAATGCAGTGTTCTGTTATTCTTCGATTAATCGAGAACGCTGATTTTTTTGTCAATTTTTTATGTTAAAATTAACTGATGTGATAAAAATTATTTCGAATTAAAGCGATGTTTTAACATTAATCCCAATACAAACTTAAGTGGTCTTTGGATTAGTTCGAGTTAACGAGCGAACTCTGTAACACATAACGTGTTATGTTTTCATAATTGAAAACATAATTTTTGTAATTGTCATTTATAGGTAATGTACCTGCATTACTTTGTGAAGTCTTGTAAAAAATAATGCTAAATGCATGTTGTAGAAAATATGTTATCTTGCAGTGAATAAAGTATTTTAATTTTATTATGTTATGTATGATAACACTGTACAGTCAGTCTTTACTTTCAAACTATTACACCCCACAGACCGTAGTAATACGGAGTCTTGTGTGTGTCCTTTGCAATGAACAATGAAAACCATACACACGATTTTCTGTATGAAACATGTTTCAGTACATATCAACAAAACACACCAGTTTGTTTATTTTTGAATATGTGTCTTTGAAGTAGTGTAATATATCACAATATATTTAAAGGAATTCATTTCCATTGTCCATAATATATCGGACATTTTTTGAGTGTTACTTGTGAACAAATGAATTGTCCTAATTTATCCTCCTTACAAATCTCTTCAATCAGAGAAAATCAACTCGAATACTTTTTGTAACAGCAATCATAAGATATGGAGATGCACATAAAAGATGTTGAAGGCCTTTATTATTGTATATATATATATATATATTTATTTATGACAATACAAAAATCTCTTTTTTATTACTTTCTTCTGTATACCAGGAGAAAGTAACTATGAGAAAATTCGCCTTCTATTTTTCAATGGATTTATATGTTTTTAGAAAATCCTAAACACAATTTGACAGTTTGTAAATAATGTAGGTCTGTATGTATAATACAAATTTTATCGCTGTTGTATATCAAAAACTAATCCACTGAATTTCTTCAAAATTCAGATTCAGTTTTACCTGGGCATAAACAGATGTGGAAATTAGATTTAAACTATCCAAAAGTTGGCGTCGCTGTCGTTTATTTTTAACAATGTCCATGATTGCAATATCTTAAAAACTAAACCATAAAATCTCGACGCTGTTGCTGATTTGTTAAACTTAATCAGATATTGATGAAACTGTGGTGTAAATTGCACCGTAGATGGCACTGCTATGCTGCATTTTCACGATTTCTGCAATATCAATAACTCCAGAACTAATGCGTTGTATTTTATTTAATTCATATATTTTTTGGTACTACTTGATTATCCCTTCAACCAATTTCGCCAAACTATACAATTTGTCAAACTATTCGCCAAATTATAAAAAAAACATAAATTTTACATTCATTAATGAAAGAAAATATATATAAGCAAAACATTAATGAAAATACAAAAAAAGTCACAAGTAAATCTGTTGATGACTGAAAAAGCTTGTGTAACGTGTTTAATATCAGGCTAATGTGACATTTACGATCATCCATTTTTTATATTTAATCTTATAATTTGGCAATAGTGTTTTTGTCGGCGAGTTAACCAAGTAGTATCATATTTTACTTTGACATAAAAGAAATAGATTCTTATTGGGTTTCTGTGTATACCATAGGGAACTAAAACGGCCTGTAGAGGCGCTGCTCGCAGCCTTCGATACAGGATAACTGTCTCTTTAATTTCCCTTTAACTAATGTTAAAGTCGCATTGAAACAATTCTTTATTATAAATGTATTTAAAAGTTTTAGATATTCAAATTCGTATAATATTTACTTCGTCATATAAGACAGAAAACAAATGTCACAAGAAATCTGAAATTGTGCAAAAGAATAATTATTCTGAACAAATTTAAAACGTATGTAATACAATGAGCTTACACGGCGTTATCCTGAATGGAGAACTTACATCTTTTCTCCACCAGATGGTGTATTCGAGTGCTTGAATCGCCAATACAGCTGGATTTGCTGCTGTGCTCAGTTTTTCAAAATCTCCCACCCACACACGCGGAAATTTTCAGCTTACGCGGGGGTCCGAGAAACCAACATAGGCGCTGTGAGCGTACTCAAATGGTCAGGGAAAGCTCCACCTAAACATGATAGACCCCGAGTTCTCCTTTCTGTGCCATGTGGATCGCTATCGGAAAGAAGGTATCTCTTACCATCCCTGGGGGACTCCAAAAGAGGTCGAAGCGCCTCCCGTTTCGGGGATTAGTAGAGTGAAAGTTAGTTTGAGTCTGCTAGATCTTCATTGCTAGGTGATGCAAAATTTAGTAGCACACATATACACATGACCTAGATCGTTTCGCCCGAGATTGGATGCACCAATTAATTAGCTGGTGAGCAAGGCTCTCTGCGTCAGCGAATACTGGAAATAGGCCTGCCAACCGAACCCCTTCCAGGGAAAATGACTCGTTCCAGACTACCAGCCCGACATTGGCCTCCCACTGTTAACGCCTTCTGATCGACCCTCTGATCACCACCCACCTAAGGGTCGTTCACAAGTGTCCCAGCTGCAGTGGACACACGAGGCTGTGTCACACAGCAAAGGGAGTATGCCTGACACTGTCCAAGATCTCTCCTGTCAGTAACTTCAGGAGATGCTGCATATCGATCCTGCGAGTCTTGTCAACATTAGAGTCCCTGTGTCTTACTCTACAGAGTCCGCACTCTCCTCTAACGCTTCCTCTCAGACAAATGGTGGTTGCGATCCTATAATTTTAGCTAGACTTTGCCCAGAGGCATCGTGCAGTCCCGAAGGGCTGCTTCTAGGATCAACGTATGGACGTCGAAACCCGATTTGCCTCGAAAACCGAGGAACCGACTACGCCGCCCCTTTGAAACCGCCGAGGAGGACGAAAACACCACCACACACAACGCCCTTTGGCATTTTTGCCGATCCCACTGAAGCTAGCACAGGAAAGAAAATACGGACTTCTGATTGGTTGAATAATTTAAAGAGTATTTTGTTTTGGTTCATGTTTGAGTTTACGTTTATTTAATCTTCAGTTTCTTTTAAAAGATGGGTTTAGATTAATTTTCTTCTGGTTTCACATATTTATTAACACTAAAAAGATATTCTCGAATTTAGAGTTAAAGAAGTTAATGATGTTTTCATTTGTTCTGTAATATTAAAAATAAAATTAAAATAAAATTAGAATTTCTTCTTAATTATTTCAACATGATAGAACAAGTTATTTATCGCATTTCTTTTTTTACGCCGTCAATTACGTGATATTTACAAACTCAATTATTCTATATTACTTTTAAAAAATCTTCTTTTCTTGTAATTTTAACACGATATAACCATATTCGCCTTTAATATGTACATCCAGATTCAGAATGATTTATTTACAACTATTGGTATTTAAATTCTTCAACCAATCGAAAGCCTATATATACTTCCCTATGCTAGTTTCGGTGGTATCAACAAAAATGCCGCCCGTTACCTATCCCCGCCGGACTCAGAAATGAGTCACTCATGGAAGCGGTGAAACGTCATCAAGCATCATTACTACAGAAGCTGTTGGGTTCCCGGTCTCCTCCCCCTTAAGGGGTCGGTTCGGAATTCTCCTAAGGGGTGACCACAAAAGGAGAAAATAAATAAATCTTGGAAAAAGAGTTGGTTTGCGTAAGATGTTTTCCACTTGACCAGTCACCGTCATAATGGTAGCATTAAAGAATGGACATGTTTACTTGCAAACATTTTCTGTCAATCAATCTACCATTACATTTCTGTCATAGCAGTCATTGCAGGAATCTTCTTGGCGACGCAGGCCAATCATATCATACATCTGTTAATTTTAAACCAATCAAATTCTCGGAGCTCCTGTTTGATGCCAATCGTAAAGTACGGACAAGTTTTTTTTTTTTTTTGCTGACTGTTACGTCAGCTGCCCTTCCTTTATGAAAAATGTACGAACTGAAATATGATCTTTTTCAAAATACACCTTACTCGCCTGATTTGGTTAACCCTTTCCGGCACACTGTACTCGGTCTGGGATATTTAATTTTATTCCAAATTTGCAAACGGCACCAATAATATTTTAGAAAATTTTCCTTTTACAATAAAAGCTTCAATTAAGGATTTCAAAATATCTAAAAAAATTCGTTTCTGAATTCCTGTATAAGTCGATAATTTCTCATTTTACTAACAGATTTTGCCCGTGCTGGAAAGGGATAATTATGACGTCCTCCTGTTTCCAGAACTAAAATATTTTACGATTGAAAACAATTTTGAAAGAAAGTGAACTGTTAAAAAAATCGTAGAAAAGGCTGTACTTCAAAAAGGGCAAATTTATGACACAAGTTTGAATTTGCTTTAGTTCCGAAATGCATGAAATTAGTCGATGTTGTTCAGAAACTATCTAATCGAACCTATTTTACTTTTTTTTAAAGCATAATAGATGTTTTTAGAAAATAGTTTCAAAGTGGGTGTTTTGAAAAAAATTTCCATGCGGAAAAAGAATAACTACTCAAACTGGGATGAAAAACGAGTTTGTCAAGTGATCGATTTCACTTATTACTGAGTAGGTAATTTATTGATCAAAAATGGAAAATTCAGTTCTGTTCAATAATTAGGCTTCCCAATTTAATATATTTATGTTAATAAATTTGTAAATGCATCAAGACGTTTTATCTCTTGTTGAGCAGAGTAGTTGATAAGAGTCTTAAAGACATATGTTTTCTGACCAGTGTTAATGTTCCATATATATTTTTACATCTTTCCCTTTGGAAGATTGATATCTTTTTAAATTAAAGGTAATTTTCTACAATATTTTAACAGAGTAGTAGTAAAATTAGCTGTGAACCGTTGGTTTGGAGGATTTGAAGAATAGCCCTTTCGTGATGGCATAAGGACTTTGGAACATCGTTAAATGAAGTACACTGAATTTCAAAGAAATTGTGTAGAAAAATAAAATCTATTTAAAAAATAAATTCCCATTTGCCCTTTCATTTCGAGAATTTTTCAAACCAAACTTGGAAGTTTTTTTGGGGGGGGGGACCAGGGGGGGACGATTGTCCTCTTGTAATTTAGTTATGAATGCTTTGAAACTTACTAAAGAAACATCCAGGTGGGCTGACATGAACTGATTGATTTAAAGTTTAACAACATGCAAAGCATGACAGATTTTTTTTCAAATCTTGCACGATTTCTTATATAGAATGTCGGGAGATTTTTTACCGCGATTCTTGATTTTACTTTACAATAGCAGCGATAGATGGTGCTGCAGGTAATAGTCATTAAATCAGAGCCTGATTTCTGCCGTTCTTTCCTGTCAGTATTAATGTGAAAGAAGGAGGTTAAATATATGCAGTGGTGTTCCATGGGGCCCATTCTATAAATTTAATCTCTTTCTCTCACATCAGTACTGACAGAAAAGAGAGGATAATATTCACATCCAAATTTAGCACCTATTGCTTGGAGCGTCATTCATCGTTACTATTTTAAATTAAAATCAACAGTAAAAAATTCCTGCCTTACATAACGGTCCTGCAAATATCTTTTTAATAGTTGTGACCATTTGTAAGTTAGTGAATTTTAAAATTAGTAAGTTCATATTAGGACAACCGGTATATTTAGTAGCTATGAGATGATAGATGAAAAAAACACATAAGGGTGTTCTTGAATCAAAATGTGCAACTTTGTGACATACGTTTTAATTTTTTATTTTAGGAAGTGTATGAAATTAGCGGGTGTTGTTGTTGAGAAACTATCGAATAGCCCTCATTTTTCAGTTTTTTTTTCATAAATGCATTAGGCATTTCAGAACAAGCCGTCAAAATTGATGTTTTTTATGTATTTTTCGACTAAAGCAGAAAAACCAGTGAATGAAAGGGAGAAAATCATGTTATCACGTAACTAAAATAACTCAATACTCGGTAGGTAATTTAACTATCAAAAAATGGGAAACCGAATTCGATTCGAAAGCGCTACCCTTACCAGGTCTTCCAGTTTTATATCTTTATGTTGAAAAAATGAAATTATAAATGTATCAAAACTTTTTTCGCTTGTTGAGCGGAGCAGTTGAGAACACCCTTAAAAAATAAAGCTGACTTCGATACATAGAATTTATTCATGCTGAAATTTTTAATCTTATACACAGGTCCCAAGTACCCTCACAAACAATCTATAGGCACGAACCAATATAAAGAATAAAAAATGGACGCTAGCCCAGTCCACATTTAACAATTAAAACTATTCATAAAGCACACTTACTTATGCTGAAATTTCATTTTCAGATTATGTTCGAAACTCAAGAGTGCAGAAAATTAATAACATTGGTGATTGTTTTAGAAATTATCTACATAAACATTATGTAAAAAAGGGTCTAAGACAATTACATACAAATGGAAATCCAGTAATAAAATCAGTTTAGAATGCAAGAAATAAATGATAAAATAAAATTATAATTTTAAAGCTCAGCAAAAAATAAAAAAGGCACATTTTTTAAAAAGCACTTCTGTAATTTATTAAACCAAATTAAATTTATCAAGATTTGATGATAAAAGAAAATACTAATTTTAAATTTCTACAAAGAAAAAAAAAGCAGATTTTTTTTAAAAAGCATCTATGCAATTTATGAAACCAAATTAAATTTCTAAAGATTTGGCTAAACAAATGTTTAACATTAATATAAATTTTACGAACAACAAATACGTAAGTAGCCAGTCCTGCGTGTAATTGAAAAGAAGATTTTGGAGGAGTGCACCACAAGTCGCAGCCGGGCGAATAATGTATTGCATTTGGGCTGAGTTGGAAATGGATTATTCCGGATCCAGCCTCAACCATGAAATTTTGACCCGTGCAGATTTTCAGGAAGAATGATGTCTAAGCCACGCTCACCTTGGAAGAAAAAAGGTTAGCCCAACCTAAGTCTGCAGAAAAATATACCAGGCCCCGGATCAGCCCTAAAACACAACGAGATAGCCGCTATTAAAATTTAGGGTCCGAAGTTTCAAATAAACATAACAAGTAAGAATAAATCATGCGTTAAACATAGATTATGAAGCACTTTCCGACGCTTCAGGAAATATTTAAGAAAACTTCGTTATTTATGTAAATAAGGATATAAAGCCGAATATAGCTAAATATGTTTTCCAGTGCTATTGAACAGCCCTGCGTTTGATATGTCAGCTAATATACATACTATATAATGGGAAAATTTAGTTTAGCAAATAATGCCAAGTAGCTTGAAATTTCTTTTTCAGCAATTTATACTAATAGATGGAAACATACTTGAATACTTTGATCAGCCTTGGAGTTTGCCTGCTACCTTTATTACACATCAGTGTTAAGATAAAATTTATTTTAAAATTAAACACTCTTAAAACAACTAAAATCACTTTCTCATAAATTACCATTCACAGGCTCCATGTACCAAATTCTTTGCGTGGACCTGTGTATCATTTTATCTATATTCTGCAAACATTTCTTAGTAAAATTAATGTAGTTCAGCGTAAAAATGCATAATTTATTTAAGAATCACCTTTTAGTAATTTATGCTAATTTCAGCAACGTTGGTGACCTTTTTTTTGTAGCCCTCTATATTAACTATAGCATTTACACACACTATATAATATGCTAAATTTAGTGAAACTTATACGCGCATATCATAATTAAAATGCGTTTCATCCATCCATCAGCTATCATCGGATACGTATACAATACTTCGGAAAAAATGTGTTATTTGAAATCTTTTGTGTGTCCCTGTAAATACTATGTACTTTATATTAGGGAAGGCATTATCATATAATTTATACTAAGCCTCATTGACATACATCAACTTTATTATACATGAAACAGTTTAATATATTTAAAATATGTCACATACAATTCCCCCTTTTACCATTATCTAATGGAATTATTTTTTGGGTTGCCATGTAAATGAATAACAGCTACATTTTCACCTTATATTTTATAGAATGCATATTTTAATGCACCTAGTAAAAGCATATAAATTTTAATATGTTTTACAGAGCATAACATCTTCAAAATTCCTTTGAAACGATTTTTCCCCATAGGCCGTAATGTAATGGGAAACTTTTGATTTTCCCTGTAGATAAACTAATCATGGTAGAAACTTCATTTTCAATAGGGTTTGTGCTAAGGTAAACGTCAATAACGTCCTAAAATTTCATGGCAATCCGAGTATATTTATGTGAGTTAGAGCGCGGACAGACGGCCAGACAAACCCAATGCATAAGCACTTTTCAACTTTGTTGGAAAATGCTAAAACATGACCTAGCTCAAACTTAGTGGATTTAAACTGACGCGGTCTACCCTGGGCTCAAGTTTCACCCCCAAACCATTTTCCGTGAGGATACACAATGACATTTTGCAAGCACTTTATTAGCATAAAAGGGGTTGGGTGTTGTTTGCCACATTTAAATCTGCCATTGCTTTGATATTATATGATAGCATGTAGCGAACATGTTTTGAACGTAAAATAAAAATGACAAAGCTAGGCTAAGTAGTAACTTAGTAAGTCTAATTTAATTTAGTAAGTATAATTTTCGACTTAGTTCTCATAAAGCCTATCATAAGTATTTAATGAATGATTGTATTGTGTTGCAGATGGTGTCATCCGATTCATTTTTAAAGAATATGTAAATGATACAACACTTCACATTCTATAAAAATACTCCCACACCCTTCATGGGTTAAAAATGCTCTTTAAAACATTGTGAAAACACATTTTTTTGGGGGGTGGGAGGGAAGCTCATTGGATCCTCTCTTTTAATGCCAAAACAAAGTTCTTCCCAAATTTTGGTGAGTGGTCATCAGTTGTTTAATTAGTTAATTTGCAGATCAGGAGACTTAACATCAGCGCGGTAAGTCATTGTAATTTTAATCACATTTTATATAATATTCAAGATCCTACAATCCGCATTTTATGTATTTATTTGATTGCATAAATATTTACGAGTATGTAAAAATCTTAGAAGGTTTCAATAGTAATAAATAACAGAAAAGAATTAACCAAATAGAAATATTTACATCTACATAAACTGATACTATTATATCTAACTCATGATTATTTAGAAATCTAGAATTTTTTGTTTCTGGGAAACAGTTTTTATGATCGTAGATCGAAGATTTTATCTATATAGATCTTATAAAACTGAGTTAAAAAATCACTTACTATTCAAAAACTAAAATAATAATAAGCTAAATGTACAAAAAATAAGGGCATATAAATATCTTAAAGTCACTTTATCATCCCTCTCTTAGGTGCAATGATTAAAGGGTAAATAAACTGATCTATATGATTTGTATGTATAATTGGTAACTTTATGCAGGCCAATATTGATAAAAGTATTAATTTCGCAAAATTTTACAAAATGATCTTAGTAAAACAAAAAATTACAAGATCACAAGCTCAATGAAAACCAGTGCTCTAATACAAGCATCATCTGTGAACATGGATTATTTTATCTTTTTTTAAGCATCTCTTTCAGCATTCTCCGATTAGTTTATTAAAAAACATTTAAATTCCTTAAAATGTACTTCTCTCACTTTTAGCATGTTAAAATTTGATTGAAATACATACTAATCTACTCGATAGCATCGACATTAAAAAAATCTATGAGAAAAGGCTTATTTGAGGCCTGTAAATGCACTAGACAATCATTCGTCTTCGGGTTCATTGCTAATTGTCTAACTCACATCAATCTTGCATTAATAATTTTTTTCTGTGATAGTCTTTTAATAGAATCTACATTGAGTCAAAAATAATTTTACTAACTTTGTTCCAATGTAGTGCTAAGTTGTACTGCAGACCAAATTATTAAGATTAATTAACTTTTTATTTTCTCCTAAAGCTTTCTGCTTATTTTTTTTCAATCGCAATTATTTAAATGAATTCTTTTATATAGGTTACGAAATGCAGATGCTAGGAACTGATGATAGAAAAAAAAAGTTGAAAACTGCAAGTCAAGCGTAGCAAATGAGGTGTGTTCGTACTAAAAAGTTTTAAAATATTCAGATCTTGGTGTAATAGTATACAGTATTTCGGATGCAGTAGATATCCGAAATCTTTTGTGTATCCCTGTAAATAATGTATGCTTGCTATTATGCAGAAAGTAACTTGTCGTAATCCTTAGGAACGTATATCAATTTTATAAAACTTAAAACAGTTTAATACAATAACCCCTCCCCCCCCCCCCAAAAAAAAAAAAAATGTTTCCCTCCACACTATTATGTAATGAAATACTTTTGTGTGGCCCTGTAAATTAATAACAAATATTCTTTGTACCACAGTTTGGGCAGAATGTATATTTTAGCATATACTTGATAGATTCATATCAGTTTTGTTATGTTCGAAAGAGTGCAACATCATTTTAATTCACTTGAAAATATTTTTTACCGTTGGCCATAATGTAACAGAATATTTTTGATTGTCCGTGTCATTAACTATGCATCCGACTTTGATAAATTTTGAAATGACTCGACAAAATTATGCATCAATTATATATTTTAAATTCCAAATGATTCGGTTGGGTAGTTTTTGCTTTGTCAAATGCGGACAAATGGACGGAGTGAGCAACCACTCTATGTGCTATGAATTTATATAATTACGAACGCTCTTAAAACTCAAATACGTCTCAGACCAATTAAATAAATTAATAAAACGAAATGTTTTCTTTTATTGATAAACGTGTACAAAATCCCACCAAAAATTATACACATAAATTAAAAAATTAAGAAATATATTGGAAATATTTCAAAATAAAAGGGATAATTTAAAATACTTTATTTGAAAATTTTAGCATACATAATTTACCACTTAAATACATTACCCAGATGCATTATTTTCTTTCAACAAACGAAACTTTGAAAATCCTCTGAATTAATATAGAAAGGCATTATATTGCAGAACACAACATTCTATATTCTCAGAATGAATAAACCAAATATAACAAAAACTTTACAACTAAATTGGGGAATGTCACCAACATGCCCATTTAATTTCAAGTTAATCAGTTTTTTGCAGCAGCTAATGCAGAATATATAGACTAACAAATGGAAGGCCAAAACTTTTTTTATATCTCCCAAAAAAATTTACTGATATTTCAGTAAAAAAACACCATTTTTCTTGTATTATTATAAAACAGTGAAGTTTTGACAATATATTTAAATTGTATTGCATTATGTTTCATAGTCTATGCTTAATGCATAAATTTTCGTTATTGTTCTTCTTTTAAATATTTACATAGTTTAAAAGTGTTAATGACTTTAGCTTGTATACCATGTTCTAACTCTTACAAAAACACTCGAATCGCCTTAAATTTTAATATGTTATTGCCATTTTTTACAGTACAATCACTACATAAACTAAAGTCTGTAGTATGTATAGTTCATTCACAGGGGCAGTAAAAACTGTTTTGTCGCTTCAAAGTCAAAGGGAAAAGAATTGCAAGAACATTTTTATAATCACTGCTAGTTAATGGATGCTTGCTTAAAAATAGCATACCTTTCACAATTATTCACTAGTATGAATTAACAGATGTCTGCTTAAACTACTCCTTTTAGAGAATTTTTTTTCGCATATGTCACAATCAAAAGGTTTCTGACCAGGATGAATTAACAGATGTCTGCTTAAACTACTCCTCTTAGAGAATTTTTTTTCGCATATGTCACAATCAAAAGGTTTCTGACCAGTATGAATTAAGAGATGTTGATTTAATGAACTCTTTTGTGAGAATTTTTTCTTGCAAACCTCACATGCGAAAGATTTTTTACCCGTATGAATTGAGAGCTGTGTGCTTAAATTACTCTTAGAAAAGAATTTCTTGTTGCATGTCTCACACACAAAAGGTCTTTCACCAGTATGAACTAACAGATGCTTTCTCAGGCAACTCCTGTCAGGAAATTTCCTGTCACATATCTCACATGCAAAAAGTTTCTCACCTGTATGAATTAACAGATGTCTACTTAAACTACTTTTTTTAGAGAATTTTTTATCGCATATCTGACAAACAAAGGACTTTTCACCAGTATGAATTAACAGATGTGTGCTTAAATGACCCTTTTGAGAGAAACTCTTGTTGCATATTTCACACGCAAAACGTTTCTCACCAGTATGAACGAGCAGATGACTCTTTAAACGACTTTTTTTTAGGGAAATCCTTGTTGCATATTTCCCATACATAATATTTATCACCAGAATGAATTAACAGGTGTGTGCTTAAATGACCCTTTTGAGAGAATCTCTTGTTGCATATGCCACACATAAAACATTTTCTCTTTTGTGAGATAGAAGCTGTTTTTCCAAAGATGTTTTGTAAAGAAACATTTTGCTTCATATTTCAGACTTTAAATATAGTTTTGATGGATAGCTAATTTTATACCATCTGTAATAAAAAGAAATATTTTAATCACTTTTATGATTTTTTGAAAAACAATTTATAAGAAAAAGAAATCAAAAATTTATCATGAAAAATAATAATTAATGTATTAAAGTGAATTGAAATAAAATTTGAATGATAGTATTAAAAACTACAATGCAAACCTAAATATCTGATGCTTGGAATACAAAAACTGCAGCAGGTACATTTCGTAATTATATACTGTTGAAACAATATATAAAATTATAACATGTCAACCTACCATCATAAAACAAATCTCTAGGCGTTGCACGGGTCCGTGATAATCATGATGAATAAAAAAACTATGATATTGACAAATATGAAAAAATCGATTCTGAAAACACAAAAACTCAAAACATAGTTAAAAATTATCTCAAAAATCGCAATAAAAATCGATGAAATTCAAAAATCGCAGCAGACAAAATTTAGTAAATTAGACTGAAAGTTTGAAACAATTTTTTTAATAAATGCGTAAAAATAACCTCAAAGTGCAAAGCATACTAAAAATCACATTAAAAAAATTTTTAAAAATTCGAAAACCGTTGTACGAATTTCCAATAAACTTTATTGAAAAGAGAACAAATTTTACTGCATTGTGTTAAAAGAATGAAAACGTATTCCTTTCACTAATGTGTAATAATCGTCTCGAAACATAAAAATAACGCTAAAAACCGCTTAAAAAATTAAATGCAAAAAATATAATCAAAACATCAAAATTGGGCTTCGAGGGGCAAAACTTTATGTATAGACGTACCTTTCTATCAAATTTTGTAACTCTATGTGCAACGGTCTCTTCAGAACAGCGCTGACACACTCACAAACATGTCTCTTTATTATTATAGATTACCGTTAAAAGTTGTTATTATAAATTTAAAATCATGAGTAGAAATAATGATAGTGAAGCGACAATCAACCCTTTTTGCAGCAAGAGAATGGAATGTACAAATATGTTTAGTTCGAAATCCATCTAAAATTATTATTTTTTAATTTTAATATAAACAATTAATAGTACAAGATTTTGCATTATTCTTTTAATCTATATTGCATGGCTATAATTTAAGGACTTATCAATCTTTTTATCATGTTTAAACACCTATGTATTAATAATAGGTAAATCAAAGTACATTTTTTCATGCAGTTTCAAAATACAGATTACTTAGAAATACACTTTTAGATTTGTCAATGCAAATTGGAGGATGAAATGTGAGAAGTGAAAACATAAAATTGGGTTATAATACAGTCTACAGAGATTTGATATAGTCATGAGAGGGCATCAGTAAGGGTCTAGCAGAAATGGAAAGTTTCTGCCAGGGAGGTTAAACCGAGTGCTTGTAACCGGTTAAAACCATAATGGCAGAAACTGTAACAAAAAATTGTAGAAAATAAAAATTAGTATCGATAGGAACATTAATCTGCAATGATTTTTAATTCACACATGCATTTGATACTCAAACAACTAAGTTAAAAATTAAAACTAAAGATTATGAATTTTATTCAACATAGTTAAAAGTTTTAAAAAATATCAAAGATATAAGTGTACTTTGTTTATAGACTGGGATGTTGTATCACAGACAATCAACACCAAGTTCAAGGCTGAAATTCCAGAATTAGTTAAAACAGAATCGGATACACAAACAACTATTTGTGTATTAAAACAGAATCGGTCTGCCACACATATTTTGGTGGAAAAACGCTCGAAAACCCAATTTTAGGGGTTGACTCATAGATTTAGCAATGTTTTCCTGCACCTGAAGGTATGAAGACATGGATGACAGGCAGCAGGAAAACACAATACCGAGTTTACAATCAACCAATTAAATATTGGATCTGGAAGGGATTTCCACCAAGATAGTATTTTTCAGACCAGTTGCATTTTAATATCCTGCTCGAGCTCTAAAAAATCCCAGATTTCACGGTATCGTCATCTAGATGAGGTAATTTTCTGTACTGGTGCCTCCCAGTGTATTATATAGTACTAATTTTCTTTCATTTGATAAACAGAAATTTTCATTATGGCAATCTGAAGCTGCACAAATATAAGTATTAACATTATAACTTATAATTGAATCTAAAAGTAAAAACAAAATAATATAACATATTATGATACTTTAAAAGAATCACTTTTCGAAAAAAATTTTAAATTACAAAATGTAATTACTTACAGGATATTTACTATACAGTTGATTCAAAAAAAGTGGAAAAAATGATATGACAAATCAAGCATACAACAAGGATAAAAAATCACATAGGAACATAGGGTCGCAAACTACTTATTGAGTCACAAAAACAGAGTGTTTCATTCTAGCTACACATGGTTTGAAAGTAATAATTTCGAGTAAAATAAAAATATTGTAATGAAAATGCAACGATATGCACCTTATTTTGTGTGAAATGTGATAACATCACGAAAAGATCTGGAAAAACATATTGTTGAAGCAATCGATGATAACCGTATGAACTGATTATCACAGTCCAAAATGTGAGGTGACAAGTGCATATTGCTGGTGCTCATAATGCAAACTTCTACCACTTTTCTTTGATGTTATCACATTTAAAACTAAGGTGAGAATGTCTGTTAAATGTTTTATTATAAAATACTCCAGTTTTCTGAAATTTATTACAGTCAATCCAGATTGAGCTAGGATGGAACATCCTGTATTTGTAACTCAAAAAGTGGTTTGCGGCCCTATGGTCCTATGTGATTTTTTATCCTTGTCATATGCCTGATTTGTCATATCATTTTGTCACATTTTTTAATCACCCTGCATACAAATAGAAATGAAAATATATTAGTAAATAATAGAACAAAATTTAACAGAGAAAAAGTTTTCAAGGAAACCATCTTGTTCAATTATTAATTAAACAAAATTTATGTTCATATTAATTCTAATATTACTTTTTTCAAAGAGAATTCCATAGTATAGGACAAATTTTGCTAAGCCGTCTCAATCCTGACTGTTTCTTAACTTGTTTTGAAAAAATGAAACGTTTGAAAAAAAATTTCGAAGAAAAGCATTATTTGCTGACAATGTATTCAACTTAAAATAAGTATTGGATACAGTTTTCTATTTTGAATTTTAAGCTAAAATTTTAAAATATTGTAATAATTCATTATGTAAAAAATTGCACAATCTTATTATTTCAGAAATTTTATCTATTACATTATGCCTTTTTCCTAAAACAAATTTATGTTTTTTTAAATAAGCATTATCCACAATATATTATTTATTTATTTATCCTGAATAAAATGTACTGTAGGAATTTAATATTACTAAAAAATTCTCAGATTACGTCATGAAATGATTTTCTGCAAGTTGTTGCCAATTTTTGCCATTTAAAACCGGTTATAACCACTTGCTGCAATTGGTATGACAGGAGCCACTTTCTGCAGGCCAAAACACAGCCCTGACAAGATGGGAGAAAACATCATGCAAATAGTATATTTTACTCAAGAAACAAATCAACCAATAAATCTTTCAGTATCTTAGATAAAAATTATCAAAACAGCAATATAGTAGACTCCATCAAATCTGCACAGCTTGGGATCAGAGGTTTTGCAAATTTTAGAATTTTGCAGATTTCTGGTCATTGCTTTGTTTACATTTTTTACTCAGTAACTTCAATGTAATTAACAATGAAATTGAAACTATTATAAAGGCTTACAATAAAATAAAACATTAAAATAAGTAATAAACTAAAATAATAAAAATTTAGATATTTTTTAACTTGATTAAAATATTAAAAGTAAAGGTCAAGTTAATAACCAATAATGTATGATTAAATATCTATATTATAAAGGCCAAACGTGTCTGTGCGTAATGCATACGTCATTTTGTGCATGGCAACACTTTCAAATTCTAAATGAAATTTCAGTATTGCAATTTTGCTACTACAATTTTTTAAACTTCTATATATCCCACATTTTCAATTCTTACAACATCCTGTAGGGGGAAAAAATATACTTTAAAATGAAATTTGTCTGAAAGCTGTATCTTGATTTGTTCTTAAAATATTAATTTTTTTGTAGTTTTTAACAGCGCTTTTCTTATGATGGCAACAGGAATACTCCATTTCTATTAAAAGCAAAGGAAAAAAGGAAAGAAATTGATTACTGTAGCTTTATGTTGCCATTTTCTCATTAAAAGGGAAAAAATTGAAATTTAAATATCTTCTGTTGTAAAATCCAGTGAATTTTGATTTCATCTACAAAATTTGAATTACACGTAAAAAAATATCAACAGTTTAATATCTATTTCAACTATAATAGCATTGAAACTTCAAGTTTTGTATCAAAATGATCAAATTAAAATGGCAATTTTTTCTGAAAAGGTGAATACAGATATAAAATGTGCATTTGTAAATTTTGATATGATGAAAATGACACCGCGTTTAGATTTCACGGGGGAAAAAACGGCACAGATGTCATATCCATACCGCATTTGCATGTGCTTTTCCTCCCGTCAATTTGGCATTATACAGCTGTGCAAAGGCCTGTTATACCTGTAACTAATATACCTGTTTAATAAGTTTATAACAATTGTTAGGGAGAGGAAATGGGAAAAATTAAAGATTTCAGTGAAATGTGCTCATTAAATGATACAACAGCATACATTCAATATGGCAATATGTATTAGTATTTACGATTTATTGTGAAAATTATATTTGCTGTTTTGTTGCTTATTAAGTTTATTATTTATAACTATTTGTTGTTTCCTTTTTGGTTAAATTCATATTTATTTACTGTTATTTTCTATTTTAGTTTTTTAAATTATTTTTATGATATACGATATCAATAATTTTTTATATCAAACTATCATTTATTTATTTTTTTTATATTTGAATCTTTTTCATTTTTTTACTTTATATATATATATTTATATATATATATTGGAATAAATAATAACGTGCTGTTATTACATGTAATTTGTAACTTATATTCAAAAACAAAATTTTGGCCACATTTGCAAGAGAAAAAAGCACTTGCAAATGTGGTGCGTATATGATATCTGTGCCAAAAAATTCTATGATTTAGTCAAAGTTGAATAAATTTTGCTTTTTTTTTTCATTTTTTAAATACTAGCATAAGAACTTAAATTGATGACTTTATCATAATAACAGATCTTTATTATTTTTTACTGCTTACATGTACAATTAAAGTTTAATTGTAACAATTTCTACAACTGAGTTATAGAAATAGTATTTTGTTCATTTGACATTAAATATCGTTTGTTAAGAGTTAGACTTACCAATATAAAATGCATTTTTTACTATAACTAATTTTGTAGGCTTATTATAAATCAATGAAACAGTTCCGTTTTAAACATTTTCTTTTGTCGAAATTCGACGGGTTCTACCTAGTTTATTATAAAGATAAAATGTCTTTTTCATATAAAATTTGCTTTATAAAGATGCGTTATTAATTAGCATCAAAATCATAAAATAAGGAAGTTTTATTTCAGGATTAGCCAGACTTAATAACGAAAAAAGTTTGGGTAATACATAAATATATTTGTTAAAAAGATTATAATTACCCCTGATATTAGCAATATCTTAATTTTTTTCTGAAATAAATTTATTCTTCCTACATAAAAACACATGAATTCAGTAAAATTAATGAAAATTACAAATTAAAGTATATATAGAATTGATACAAAAAAGTCAAATTTTGCCCCTACATCTGAACTGAATGTTTCATTGTTTACATTTGTAAATTATGTGCTGATTTTTGAGTTGTGGATTTGAGGGAGTCTACTGTATTTCAAAAAATGCAGTTGCAGTTATAATGTATTATGTATAAGCAGCAAAAAATGCCTGATTAAGAGCAAGATTTTAAAATTCAATTTGAAAGAAAAACAATAAATTATGAATAATTAGTTTATTAAAAGGGTTTTAAAGCATTATAAGAGAGACAGGCTGGTCTCAAATACCTTATGTTAACATCCTCTCCTATTTTGAAATCAGCAATAAAATAAATGCATTTTTACAAATAATTCCTATTACAATACTGTTCTAATAGCCTGCAGTTAATTAAAGCAAATACTAAAGGAAAATTGCGCTAAAAATATTTAAATAGGAATCACACAAACAACTCAAATAAGGTCTTTTTCTATGAAATAATAATTTAAAAATCAATTTACTCTCATAACAAATTAAGATAGTGCACATGTATTACTTACCTTAGATATTATAAGACATTTGTGTTATAAAATTGCGCTTATATTGCTCGCCAGTAGCGAGTGGATTTTCTAACAAGGCGAGTGAATATTTACTTTTTGAAAAACTGTAGGCAATAGAGACATTATCAAAAACACTTTTTTAAACTAGATATTTTAACTTTCTAAATTATTACAGTGTAAATATGATACTAAGTTATATCTTATAAGTTTACCTCCATTTATATATTTCTTAGTACAGTATAGGATCCGTTATCCAGAATGCTTGGGACCCAGGGCATTCTGGGTTTAAGGGGTTTTTCCGTAATTTGGAACACTTTGCCGTAAGTATAAGAAATGCACAAAATAATTTCATAAATAATGAAATAAATAGGTAAATATGAATACTAATACATGTAAATATCTTAATTTATTGATTAATTTATACAAAATAAAAAAATAATTATAATAAATGAAAAAGATATACATATATATGAAATTTAACTTTCAGATTTTGAAATAGAATCTTTTGATTGGGATTAAGCAAACATGTCTATGATAGATTTTTGCTTATAGCACATCTCTTGCACTAATTGTTCTTGTATTTTGTATAGAGACATGATTTACTGCTTGTGGAAGTAGATCCTCTGTTGCATGCCTGAAATCATTTGTTCGATATAAAATACTAATTTTTCATTTGATACTTTTCAACTGCTTCATTCTGCTGTTTGTTCTTCTCATCATCACTTTCATTAGATATATTGTTCGTCATCGTTTCACAAATCTCACTGTCAGTCATGTGATTAGTGACAGGAATGTTTTTATCAGTTTCTATGCAATCTTCCGCTGCTTCTTGATTAAGCAATTTAGCTTCTAGACAATTGAAGTCTTTGGCATATGCCAACAGATCAGCAATAATTTGCTTCTCTTTCAAAATCTTGAAGCCTTCAAATTCAAGCTCATTTTCGTCTTTAAAAAATAATGCAAATAGCCACAGATTGTAGCATCCTTGGATAAGTGTATCCTTATCCACAGCCTGTCATGCTTTAGCAGCACTCCACAAGGCATCTTTGATTGTGAAGCTTATCTGGAAATTTTTTATCCCAGCTCTTTTGTTGCACTCTGTGAGCATTTTTTTTAAGAAGTCATTTTTGTAGTGAGTTTTTAAATATCTGTTATGTACAATTTCGAGGCAAAAACATCGCAAACACATTATCCATTTTTAACTATTCTATTTTAGGATGGGCCTTTTTTTCGTTATCTTTTGAAGAAATTTGCCTTTTATCGCGATTTTTTGACGAGTCGTTATTTCTTGATTTTTTAACGAATTTCACCGTTTTTCCATGGTCTTTTGACGAAATCTGCCGTTTTTCGACAAAATTAGCTTTTTTTGTGATCTTTAGAAGAAATTTGCCTTTGTTCACGATTTTTAGACGAAAGTTGCCGTTTTTCACGATCTTTTAATGAAATTCGTCATTTTTCGCGAGTTTTTTGTCGAAATTTGCTGTTTTATCGCGATTCTTTGGACTATATTTGTTATTTTCTTGTGATCTTTTGTGACGAAATTACGCATTTTCTCACGCATCTTTTGACAAAATTTGTCTAAAATTAGTCGTTATGTCATGATTTTTAACGAAATTTACCATTTTTCGCAGTCCTTTGACAAAATTACGCATCCCAAGGGACGCATGAGAGCTATATTTTTGTGTCCCATCGCCAATTTTTTGTGTAATTTACGCTTTATAGCGTATCTGCAGCATCGCTGGAAAAAAAAAAAGTTACCGATTTGCACTCCAGTTTTCGGAGCGTTCTGGATACCGGAACGCCGGATAACGGATCCTATACTGTAACTGGAATATGGTCTTGTATTTTTAAAAGACTGGATATAAATCATATTTTAGGGCATTTTTGTAGGATGTGCCGATCACTGGGGATATTACCCTATTTTCAATTTCGAAACTTATATGTGAAATAAAAATACTTTTTTAACAAAATTCTTCATCCAAAATTGAAAAAGTAAAAAATTGTTACATTGCAGATGGAACATGGCTATCATATGGAAAAGAAAAAGAAAACATTTAATAATATTCAAATTTAAAAAATAAATTCGAAAACAAAATGCCCACTGAATTAAAATTACAGAGCAACTGTTTTGAATAAGTGAAAAATGTCTCCTAGATATGTAAATTTTAAAATAAAGTGCCTTCACTATGCCATTAATTATTTAAAAAATAATCTGCTTCAATTTCAATTTAATAGAATACAATCAAATTCAGTTTATGAGTAACACATTGTTTTAAAAGTAAACAATTTAAAAAAAACAAACCAATTTGTTGTTCATAAATTGAAATTTAAATAATAATATGCTAAACTATTTTAAAATTGAATAATAATAAGCAAAACTATCTGCAATAAACAAAATATTTGACTTGGTTAATCTGTCGACCAAAACACTATCATTAAATTATAAGATTAAATGGCAATATTGATTTATCAAAAATGTCACATTATCCTGATAATAAACACAATTACACGCTTTTTTTAAAGTCATCAAAAGATTTTTTACGATATTTTGTTTGTATTTTCATTAATATTTCAATACCTTTTTTGTTCGATTATTATTTAATGTAAAAATTACGTTTATTTGTATAATTTGGCGAACAGTTTAACGAAATGTACATTTTGGCGAAATTGTTCGACGGGATAACCAAATAGTACCAAACATTTTAATAATGCTTTAAATGACTCAATGATAAATCAGCAAAAATGAAAATTACGACACATGAAATTTCCTGCAGTCATTATCAAATAATAAATAGTATAATTTTTAGTTGAAGACTAACGGAAAAAACTTTACCACCTGAGCACTAAGAAGAGGTTCAGTACAATAAATATGTGTTTTAAAAGTTACTTGATTTTAGAAACAGAAGACACAAGACGCCAATAAAAGAATGATTCATGAATCATTGAAAGTGAATCTTGTGTTTATAACTCTTAATATTAATTATCAATAAAAATCTGCAACAAAAATTTGTCTAGTACTTTTTTTTTATTCCTGGTTGTAATATTTGTTACCAGGCAGCCATTAAACAAGCTTTGCCAAAAATTCAAAGGTAAAATTTCCTGTGTTTCCCAAATCAAATTGCATTCAATTTTTAATCTGAAGGCATATTTAAGTGCTGGATTAAAGAATTTTACAAGTGGTTCCTATTTTTTTTAATACAGTAGAGGACCTATTATCCGGAATCGTTGGGACCGAGGGCTTTCCGGATTTTGGAATTTTCCGGATTTCGGGTCCGTCCGAAACTCGACACTCTCCCCCCCTCAAAAAGAAAAAGAAAAAAAAACAAGGAATATAGCACTGCTATCTAGAATATGAATGAAAAGTGTGTTGTATGAGAAGTCTGTGGAAAAAACACTAAGCTATAATTTTGACTCTTGTACTATAGTACAAAGTCTCAAATCCGGACATCCAAAATTCAGAGCTCTTCAAAATCCGGACGTTTTGCCAACTGGCTTTATATATATATATATATATATATATATATATACATTAACGGTATTTTACGGTATATATACATACCGTAAAATACCGTTAATCCACCCCATCCCCCAAAGGTGAGGAAAAATCGTAAAATAATTAGAGCGGGGCGCTTACACGGGTTTTTTCCGCGATCGTTTCACAAAATTTGAATATTTTGCGAGATATCTGGAGGATTTTTTCGCGGTATTTGACGAGATTTGCAGTGTTTTATTGCGATATTTGACGAAATTTGCAGGGTTTTTCTCAAAGGCTCAAAGGCGATTGGTATTGGAATACCTACGTGGGCGTGATGCCCACGTTTACTTCCATCGAACAAGAGACGATCTAAGCAGAGTTCATCATGATGATAAAAAGAGTCTAATGTTCATCTCGCAGGCAGCTGCGGTGGTGAAGAGCAGATGATGTGCTGTCGATAGATGGTCTTTGAGCAGTTGAGTTTTAGAGACACGCCAGGGCAGGGAGGGGGAAAGGGCTGACCAGTACAATAATATAAGTAATTTTAATTTTCGAAATTCAATTATTTTAAATCACAGTAGTGTGAATTTACCAAATGAAATATTGAAATCAGTGACAAGTATAAAGGTAACACAATGCAAATGATAGAAATAGAGTACACGATGCAAACAGATAAACATAATGATGCAAGCAATTTCAATTAATAAAATAAATTTCTATGTACAAAATTAAACAACTTAAAAAAGGATAACAAAACTTTATCTATCACACAAATTAATCAAGTATTTAAATTTTTTAATCCCCAAGGTAATTAGGAACAAGTTAGGAAGGTAAATATTACCCGGTGCCAAAAGCGAGGCAGGAAGACGTCATTAGCTAAATTAGTGGGAGGATGCCAAATAAAACAAAACGAAAATGAATTTTTGAATTTGGAAAGTCCACAATGATGCGTTTAAGGGGGTTCACGCCTCCTTCTTTTCGATGGAGGTGCAAATCCGTCATCTCTACTAAGGATGACCAGCGGTCTTTTCTTTCCCTGAGTGTCGTTAACACTGTAAGGTTGGATGGATCGCAACGCATCATTGGGTATAAGAATGCGATCTCTATGAAAATTTATTGCAAGTTTTTTGATAACTTGAGCAATGGGCTTGATATTAAGATCAGCATGTATGACGTCATTCCGAACAAACGTAGTCGCCTTACAAATCCTACGCAAATCTGCATTTTGAAAGATTTGAATTTTCTGCATCTGAGTTTCACAGATCGATCCCCAAACAACTGACCCGTAAGTCATGGTTGATCTGATAAAGGACTTATAAAGTAATAATTTATTTGAAATTGACAGACGGCTGTGATAAGCCAACAGAGATTTGAGGGAACCTTGGGCTTTGTTAGATTTGAGAAGTACATCCTGAATCTGTCTAGCCCAGTTTAATTTGGAATCTAGGTGAATGCCTAGGTATTTATAGTTGGTGACCCAGGGTATGCTGTCACCATTGAGAGAAAGATTAGTGTCTGGGGAGATAGCTTTCTTTGAAAAAATCATGGCGGCACTTTTTGCTGCATTGACTTTAATACGCCATTTCCTTAGCCAATTATTAAGTGCCAAAAGATAAGTTTGGAGTTTAAGTAACACAGTCTGAAGTGAAATGTTGGAAGTCAAGATGGCCGTGTCGTCCGCATATAATGCTAAGAGGACGTTGGGAATCCAGCGTGGGATATCGTTGATGTAAAGGTTGAACAACCAAGTGCTGATAAGGCTCCCCTGAGGGACACCAGCCTCGATGATGCGAGTAGTAGAAAGAGAATTATTGACTTTAACACAAAAGGATCTACCACGAAGGTAATTTCTGTTGAACTATGAGTTCTCGTGCAACCTGCCGTTCAATGTTTATTATGATTTTATTATTTGGCAACTTCTACAAATTCTCTTTTTAAGTAGTTTATATTTTAATGTCTATCATGTAGGTTGTTTATTTAGATCGTACCTTTATTAAATATATTTTTCCTATTCAAACTGCGTTTATTACTCTGCTACCTTGTTACACATTTAAGTAGTATACTCTACAATTCAATTCTGAACAGGTTATGTTGCCCAGAAGGCTATTTTCTTTTGAATTAGGAAAATTTATTTAACAGTTCAATTTCATTTTTTGTGAAGAAGTGCGATTTAACATATGAAATATGGCTGAACAGCAAGCTAACTTTACAATGTTAAATAACAGTAATTATGATGTTTGGAAATTCAAGATGGAAATGTTTTTAACCGATAAAGGATTATGGGATGTTATTACATCCGAACAACCTACTAAAGCGGGAGCTGATCGAGATGCTTGGATTAAAGCAAACAAGTCTGCTAAAGCAAAAATTGCTTTAAGTGTCGAAGATAATCAGCTAATACATATCAAACATGAGGAAACAGCAAAAGGTATGTGGGATTCTTTACGTAAAGTTTATGAACAAAAACATTTAAATACGAAACTTTTCTTGCAAAGAAAGTTATACAGTATGAAATATGATGAAACCTTAAACATGAAAGATTATATTCAAAGTATATTAGAAGTAGTTGATCAACTAAGGGGTCTAGGTAAAGTCATCCCAGATGATGATATCATTGCAATTTTACTATGCGGTGTTCCAGAGAGTTATGATTCCTTAATTACAAGTTTAGAAGCTCGTTCTTCTGAGGAATTATCATTAGAATACGTAAAAGTAAACTTATTGCAACGTATGAGCGTCGTTTAGAAACGTTTAAATTGAATGAAGAAACAGCTATGAAAATAGTTAAAGATCCAAAGAAAAAGGGAAATTTTAGGGTTAACTCTGAAAACAAGTCAAAACAGCTTTGCCATTACTGTAAACGGCCAGGACATATTAAGAAATTTTGTTATTTATGGAAAGCTGAGCAGCATAAAACAAGAAGTCACAAAGTTAAAATGATTACAGATAGCGAGGAAATTAAAACGGAAAATGAAATTTTTCACTGTCTTAAAGCTTCGAATAAATTCTCTAATGTTAATTGGTATATTGATTCTGCTGCGACAACTCACATGACAAATGATAAAAATATTTATTGCACTGAAATAAAGCCAAAAAGAGGCCAAGTACAAGTTGCTAGTGGTCAATTACTCGATATTAAAGGTATTGGTGATTGTTTAATGAAATACAGAGGACCAGGCAATGAAGTTAGAAATATAAAATTTTGTGATGTCCTATATGTTCCAGATCTTGATAGCAGTTTATTATCAGTGAAGCGGCTTGATGAAAACGTCTGTTTTGTGCACTTTGGCAACAGGAAATGTACAATAATGAAAAACGACCAAGTCATAATTGAAGGAAAATTAGAAAATGGTCTGTACAAGTTAAACTGCAATGAAATTGCTAATAAAGTTTTTGAAGAATCGCATATTAATTGTATTCATATGTGGCATAGAATATTTGGACATCGTGATCTTCGAGCAATCAAGGAATTACAAGATAATCATTTAGTCCATGGTTTAAAAATGAAGGATTGTAAGCAGAAAATGAAATGTTTATGTTGTACAAAGGTTAAGATAGTTCAGAATGCTTATCCTAAGAGAAGTGAACATCGAGCATCTAAAGTTGCAGATTTATTCCATGCTGATATTTGTGGACCTTTTCCAAATGAGACTCCCACAGGAAAGCGATATTTCTTAACACTTATAGATGACAAGTCAAGATATCTAACTGTTTATTTACTGAAACATAAAAGTGAAGCAGCGACAAAAATTGAAGAATTTTTCCGTTATGTGAAAACTAAATTTGAACGTACGCCAAAGTTTTTAAGATGTGACAGAGGAGGGGAATTTGTGAATGAAAGACTCCGAAATTTCATGATTAAAGAAGGAATTAAATACCAGTTATCAGTACCACATTCTCCTCAACAGAACGGAGTTGCAGAAAGAAGGAATCGTTATTTGACTGAAATGGGAAAATGCATGCTGGAAGATTCAAAGTTGGATAAAAAGTTTTGGGGAGCAGCTATAATGACATCGACCTACCTGCAAAATCGTTTACCCACAAATGCTTGCGAGAAAACACCTTTTGAAATATGGCATGGATATAAACCAACAGTAAAGCACTTGAAGATTTTTGGTTGCAAAGTTGTTTATTATATTGCACCTGTATTAAGAAGAAAATTAGACAACATAGGTAAAGAAGGAATTTTTCTTGGTTATGCAGAAGAATCTAAAGGTTATATTATTCTTGATAAAGAAACAAACAAAATAATTATTTCAAGAAATGTAATCTGTCTCAATGATGGAGAAAATGAAATATTAACCAGTTCTCATGAAACAGACGACTGTAATAAACACAAGAAAATTATCTTAAACTTAAATGATGAGCACGAAGCAAAACCTTTAGAGGAAGATGAAGATTTAGAAGCGAACGAGAATGTAAAAGTAAGACGTTCAGAATGTTCCAACAAAGGTGTACCTCCTGTAAGATATATTACAGCATATAAAACATCTGTTAAAAGTGTTGATGAACCTGTGTCATGGGCTGAAATGAAAAAGTTATCTGAAGATGAACAAAATAAATGGATTAAAGCTGCAGACGACGAAATTAAATCAATCGAAGAAAGAAATGTTTGGGAACTTACAGATTTACCTCAAAACCGAAATGCAATTGGTACTAAATGGGTTTTTAAACTTAAACAAGATCAAACCGGAAATGTTTCACGTTATAAGGCTCGACTTGTAGCTAAGGGATTTACTCAAAAGCCAGGAAAAGATTTTAAAGAAACATATGCTCCTGTTGCAAACAATGTAACATTTCGAGTCCTCTTAACAGTGGCAAGTGCCAAGAATATGAAAATAAAACATTTAGATGTAAAAACAGCCTTTTTAAATGCTGATATAGATGAAGAATTATATATACGACAACCAGAAGGATACATTATTAAAGGTCAAGAAGATAAAGTTTACAGATTAAAGAAAGGTTTATACGGCTTAAAACAATCGGCAAAAGCTTGGAATGATAAGGTAAATTCAATTTTAACTTTAAATGGTTATGTACGCAGTAAAGTGGATCAGTGTCTCTACATCAGAAAAGAAGAAAATGGTTGGAGTTATATTCTTTTATATGTTGATGACATACTTATTTGTACATTAGATGAAGAAACTGAAATTAATATAATGCAAATATTTCAAGAATCATTTGATATATCTGATTTAGGACAAGTGTCATATTATTTAGGAGTTCAAGTTGAACGACTAGAAGATGGATGTTTTGTAATAAACCAGAAAATAAAAATTGATCAACTTATTAAAAAATATGGATTAAATGAAGCTAAAACTGCAAATATCCCTATGAATCCAGAATTTTTGAAAAATGAAGATTCATCAAAAGAATTAGAAACAAATAACAAGTATAGAGAAGCAGTCGGATCTCTTTTATATATTTCTAATACCTCAAGACCAGATATTTCAATAGCAGTTGGAATATTATCAAGACGAGTTAGTAAACCAACTGAAAATGACTGGAATGCAGTTAAACAAGTTATGAGATATCTTAAAGGAACATCTGAGTATAAATTTAAATTTGGGAAAGATCTATCATCGGTTGAAGTTTTTGTTGATGCTGATTGGGGTGGAAATATTTCAGATCGGAAGTCTACAACCGGATTCATAATTATGCTAGGAAATTCACCTGTAATATGGTCTAGTAGGAAACAACACTCAGTTTCACTGTCCTCTACTGAAGCTGAATTTATTGCTGTGTCTGAAGCATGTAAAGAGGGTGTGTGGTTAGCACAATTATTGTGTGAAATTGAGGATACTCAGAAAAGGCAATTTACGATTCATGAAGACAACCAAGGATGTATAGCCCTGATTAAAAACGAACGAATTGGTCAAAGATCCAAACACATCGATGTTCGTTACTGTTTTATACGTGAGCTCTATAAAGATGGTGTGTTTGATATAAAGTACTGTGAATCTCATAACATGACTGCAGATATGTTTACAAAGCCATTGAGCAAAATTAAATTTAATAAAATGTGTGATAAAATTATTTTTAATGCGGCAGCTTGAGGAGGGGTGTTGAACTATGAGTTCTCGTGCAACCTGCCGTTCAATGTTTATTATGATTTTATTATTTGGCAACTTCTACAAATTCTCTTTTTAAGTAGTTTATATTTTAATGTCTATCATGTAGGTTGTTTATTTAGATCGTACCTTTATTAAATATATTTTTCCTATTCAAACTGCGTTTATTACTCTGCTACCTTGTTACACATTTAAGTAGTATACTCTACAATTCAATTCTGAACAATTCCAGATAATAAAAATAAGTTGGGGAGGAACTCTGTATAAAATTAACTTAAAAATAAGTCCATAATGCCAGACTCGGTCAAAGGCTTTAGCGATGTCTATGAATAGAACTCCAGTATTATGATTACGATTAAAACCCTCATGAATGAGTTCCGTTACTCTCCAAAGCTGGTGTTGAGTCGAATGCTTGGGCCGAAACCCAAATTGCTCAGGTATAAAAATCGAATTGGAGACAACGAACTCCTTCAGACGGCACATGAGTATGTATTCATAGACTTTGGACAGGCAAGAGAGAAGCGAGATAGGCCTGAAGCTGGAAGGGGCATGTCTGTCCAGACCCGCTTTTGGGATTGGGACAACCAGATCCTTTTTCCAGCAGTCAGGAAACATACGGAGGTTAAGCATGCAATTAATTAAGATAGTAAGAAAGAAAAGAAAGTTAAGGGGCAGATGAAGTAACATATTAGTAGAGATGCGATCGAGGCCTGGTGATTTGTTCTTTTTGAGATTCCCAATGAAAGCGATAACCTCAGAGGGCAATGCAGGATTAAGTGTGTTATTATGTTCAGTGTTTAAGAAATGTTCAACCTTAGTATTTACAATGTCAACCATTTTAGGAATGATGACATCCTGGTTAAGTGTAAACTGGCTTCTAAGGCTGTCAGCAATGAGCTCAGCCTTGTCAGTGTTTGAATAGGCCATACCATTTGGGCCATTAAGGGCTGGAATGTGTGTTCGTGTCCTACGAATGCGTGCCGTTGCCGACCAAATGGTGTCGTCAGAAGTTGTCAGAGACTCAATGTAGGTGTTCCAGTGTGAGTTACTAAACTCCCTGATTGCAGCAGAAACCTGGTGGTTTTTTCTATTGAAATGAGATTTAATGATAGGGTCCCTAGTCGTCTGCCAGTCCCGTCGTAAACGATTCCTCTCTCTTTTCAAATCCCTGATGTGCTCAGGTAGTCGAAATGCATCAACCACCCTCTGCCTAGGTCTCGCAACTTTTTGGAAAGCATTATGGAGGGAGACACCAAATGCCTGTATTGAAGAAGTTACATCCTCGGCAGAGTGAATCTCAGTGGGCGGTAAGTCCATGTTCTCGAGGACATGACCAAAGTCCTCCCAGTTCACTGAGAAATCCTGGGGTATATCTAGCTGGTAGTTGCCCACTTCGAATCTAAGCACAACTGGGAGATGATCTGATGACAAATCGTTAACCGTTTGAATGGTGTACGAGAAGGGAAAATTGCGGGTGATTGCAAAATCGATAACGGAGTGATGAGTAGTGCAGGTGGACTCGAGCGATGCTATAATTTGTGCAAAATTTTGATCTGTCCACCTGTGGATCTTATAACCAAACATGTTGGAGCGATGGCAGCCCTAAGAATAATGATGAGCATTAAAATCTCCCGCAGTGATAAAATTTGAAAAAGAACTGGTTAAGTTAGATAAATCCTGACCAAGCAGACGAACACTTTCGTGAGAATGAGAATTATAAATGGCTGCAATCAGAAGATGGGGGATGGATGGAAAATCTAATACAATAGGCGTGGTCTCATTGTGGTTTAATTGAGGGACTTTAGCGAGAGATGATTTGAGACCATTTTTAATGTACACAGCAGTGCCACCATCAATGCGGCCATCAACTGATGATGGTCTGTCTACATTTAAAAGCACATAGTTGGTAACCTTAACGGGGTTACACTGGAACTTGGTTTCAGAGACCAACATAACATCTAAATTATTACGCATAGTAAAATCCTTAAACTCAGAGGCTTGCCTTTTAAGCCCATTGGCATCCCATATGCCAATCGAAAGATAATTCAAATTCTTTGTAGCTGGGAATTTGTCAAATAAGGAGGGTGATCGAAAAACGGATTAATTTGGAAAAATTTACTCAGTTAAGCTGGGTAAATTACTAAATATTATAAATATTCGGTCAACTTCCGTAGGTGCAGTACGGAGCTCCGGGAGACACTTTCTAAAAGTTTGGAGAACAATTTGCTTTCCAAGTTTCTTTTCAAATTCGAATATTTTATTAATAAAGTCGCCATCCGGAATAGCTCCAATTTTGGGGGCCGACGAATTTTGGCTATTACTCGTACTGGGGGTGGGCTCAGCGACTTTGCTTGTTGCAATTGCCACAAAGGACATTGCATTATTTACCCTCCTAGTAGGGGGGAGGCTGGGGCTGATTTTTTTCTGGAGGACCTTGACTTTTTTTGGTGTGATCTTCTGGGAATTTGTGGCACAATCTATAATTAGCTGGGTGAGAGCCCGAACAATTCGCGCAAGCATAAGGATCATCAAATGGCTTTGTGCATTCTGAAGCCGATTGTTCCCCTGAACACTTAACACATTGTTTCTTCAGAAAACACCCATTCGCTGAGTTAAAAAAGCCTTGGCATCTATAACACAACTGCGGGCCTTTTCTACCTCTGTATTTTTAAAAGGTGACCTTCATTCCCAGAATTTCAGTTATCTGATATAAATTGGAAGGATCCTCTAGTCTGGGAATCTGAATAAGAAATAAGGACAAAGGGACCTTGTTACTATTGTTGCCTCTTGACAACTGCGGAATAGAGATTATGTTATGATCCTCACATTCTAATCCTAAAATCGCAAAGCTAAACATAAATATCCAAAAATCGAAAGTAGTTAAATCAATGTGAATCAATCGTCATAAAACAGAGCAAAGGTAACGTGTGCACTAGTGTGAAGCGCGGGCCGATGCCCGCATTTAAGTATAGATACAGAGCACACAACGTTATCTTGTTTCAGAAACCTATCAGCGCCATCTATCGGAATCCATGAGTAACAGTTTAGCTTTCTACCTTGAAGATGCGGAATGCTCCATACAAAATTCTATACCCCATTTTAGGGAATTGAGGGGGTTAGAAAGTGACAAAAAGTAACCTATGTCAAGCTCCATCCCTTCAAATATCTCCACTTGAAAAATCACGTCAATTCGTCTCTCCGTTTCGAAGTGAAACAAGGACACACACATACATTTTCCCATTAATCATGTTGGTATGGATTCAGGGAAGTAACCCTTTAAAAACAGTATTTTCAACATAACCTCCTGAGTCCTGGTGTCGCCTGTGGGTGACGCTAAAAAGCATTCTTTTATTTAATTTAAAGGCTTCTAAAACTTAAAAAAAAAGTTTTTAGGTATTTTTAATGATTTTGTTCATAGCATAAGCATTTATATACAGACTGATATACAAACTGATACATTTTTGGAGATGTTTCATAGAAATTTTAAACTGTATTTTGCAGTCCCATGTATTATTTGTCTCAGAAATAAGAAGGTGAAATGTTTAGAAGAAAGAGAGTTTAAAATCAAAAAATTTCACTGTCAGAAATTACTTTTAACAAGTTTTCTGACTTAAATATTATCAATTGCTAACAGGCTCAATGTAAAAGACTTAGAGTTCTACATTACGTTGTAAAAAATAATTGCAATAAGTTTGTGATACTATAAAAGATAAAGCCTGATTTTAAAGAAATGGGCTTGCCAGAGGAGATTTTGTAGATTCTCATTTGCTAATTTACTAGTTTAAATTGGCAAAATTCTTGCTGGTAGACGTTTCATTTTAGTCTTTATACTATTTGGAATAAATTACTATTTTAATAGTAAGTATGCCAAAATTCCTATGTAAAAGGAATATACAAATTAGTTAAACGAAATTAGCAAACTGTGGGAGTGAAAATTAAGATATTTCTCTTATGGTATACATTTTGTGTATGTTTTGCACATGATTTTTCAATACATGAACAGAAGCTTCCTTAAAACACAATTTGAGGAGATATTACAGCTGCAGTCTCAAACAAAACGTTACTTCCTTGTATGTATTAAAAGATGTTTGCTTAACATATATTTCCAAAAGAATTTTTTGTTGCATATTTCACACAAAAGCTTTCTCATCAGCATGATGTAAGAGATGTCTGCTTAAAGAAAACTTCCGAGAGAATTTCTTGTTGCATGTCTCACAAACAAAAGATTTCTCGCCATGGACTAACAAGTGTGTGTTTAAATTACTCTTTTGAGAGAATTTTTTGTTACATATTTCACAAACAAAGGGTTTCTCACCAGTATGAATTAACAGATGCTTGCGTAAATTATTCTTTTTAGAAAAATTCTTATTGCATATTTCACACAATAAAAGTTTCTCACCAGTATGAACTAAGATGTGTCTGCTTAAGCCACTCTTATGTGAGAATTTCTTGTTGCATGCTTCACACACAAAAGGTTTCTCACCAGTATGAATTAAGAGATGTGAGTTTAAATTACTCTTTAGAGGAAATTTCATCTTGCATATTTCACGCGCAAAAGCTTTCTCATCAGCATGACGTAACAGATGTCTGCTTAAAGAAAACTTCCGAGAGAATTTTTTGTTGCATGTCTCACAAACAAAAGATTTCTCACCATGGACTAACAAGTGTGTGTTTAAATTACTCTTTTGAGAGAATTTTTTGTTACATATTTCACAAACAAAGGGTTTCTCACCAGTATGAATTAACAGATGCTTGCGTAAATTATTCTTTTTAGAAAATTTCTTATTGCATATTTCACACAATAAAAGTTTCTCACCAGTATGAACTAAGATGTGTCTGCTTAAGCCACTCTTATGTGAGAATTTCTTGTTGCATGCTTCACACGCAAAAGGTTTCTCACCAGAATGAATTAAGAGATGTGAGTTTAAATTACTCTTTAGAGGAAATTTCATCTTGCATATTTCACACACAAAAGCTTTCTCATCAGCATGACGTAACAGATGTCTGCTTAAAGAAAACTTCCGAGAGAATTTCTTGTTGCATGTCTCACAAACAAAAGATTTCTCACCATGAATTAACAGGTGTGTGTTTAAATGACTCTTTCGAGAGAATTTTTTGTTACATATTTCACAAACAAAGGGTTTCTCACCAGTATGAATTAACAGATGCATGCGTAAACTACCCTTTTTAGAAAAGTTCTTGTTGCATATTTCACACAATAAAAGTTTCTCACCAGTGTGAACTAAGATGTGCCTGCTTAAGCCACTCTTATGTGAGAATTTCTTGTTGCATGTTTCACACACAAAACGTTTCTCACCAGTATGAATAAGGAGATGTGAGTTTAAATTACACTTTAGAGAAAATTTCATCTTGCATATTTCACATGCAAAAGGTTTCTCACCAGTATGAATTAACTGATGATTCCTTAAATGAACCTTTAGAGCAAACTTCTTGTTGCATATTTCACACACAAAAGATTTCTTATCGGTATGAATTAAGAGATGCGTGCTTAAATTACTCTTTTGTGAGAATTTTTTGTTACATATCTCACACACAAAAGGTTTCTCACCAGTGTGAATTAATAGATGCTTGCTCAAATCATTTTTCTGAGAAAACCCTTTGCTGCATACATTACAAATAAACGATTTTCCTTGCTGCGAGTCAGAAGCTTTTTTTCCAGAAAACTCTTGTAAAGAACTATTTTGCTGCATATTTCACACTTTAAAAACAGTTTTGAGTTATGTGATGTACTGCATCTACATTCAGTGCTTTTTGCATCTGAAAAAGAAACAAGTAACACAATCTACCACTTTTTAAAATTCCTGCAAAAGAAAATAAAAAGAAATTAATTTATTATGAAATATTAACGCAGAAAACTGAACTGAAATTGACTATCAGTTATTTGATACTAGCCAAACCAATGGAGTGTCAGATAAGTTTTTGAATTGCATAAATATCAAATTTGAACTAAAATTCGAACAAATAAAATAAACAATTAACACCATAAAATAAAAACTTATCTTAAAGAAAATAGAATTAAAAAATAGAAATTAATGTCTTCAAAAAAGAATAAATAGAATATTTATAAACGAAGCATTTATAAATAAAAAAGGATTTTTTTAAGAATTTATAAATAAAAAATAAAAAAACTGTATTTATGATGAAATTATCAATTGATTCTCTTATTGTTGATATTGGGAAAGGAAAAATAAGCAAAAATATTTTTACTTTGACACAATCATACAATTTTTTACCATGAAATCTAAATCTAACGTCCTAATAAGACATGCACCAGGGAACAAAAACCTACCTATTAAATGAATCAGTGGGTAGCAAAAACTAATTTTAAAAGAAAAATTTTTCTTCTACATTTAGACACCATATAAACATATGTGTACAATAAGTTGAGTTATGAGTTACTCCTGTGTTTTTTATTTAATGCAGAACAAAAAGTAAACAAAAAATAGTATGGTCATTTGTAATAATAACGTAGAATTGCGATTGAAAAAATATGAGGAATTGGAAAGGCGCGGTGACACCATGATGGCTGGGGATGAGACCATATACAATCACCCAGGGTGTCACCCATCCTAGCTATGCCACTGGTGAAGTCCTCTTAAGGGGACACAATACATTTGAAACCATCTCTTTAATTTTGAATAATACTGTAATAATATGTGGTGACACAACACTTAATAGTAAAAATTAAATAAATAATCTATCTCTCTCTATATTTTTTTGTAGAAAGCCTGTTTTATTGAAATTTAAAATTTAAAAAATTGTCTTTTTAAAATTTTCTCTTTAAGTCTTTTTAAGTCCTCTAAAAGTGTTTTTAAACTTTTTTAAATATAAATATTTTTGCTTTGATTTTTATACCCCATCACAGATTTCTAGATGTATAGGGTTTTGCATTTAATATGATTTTTTTTCTCATGTAGTATATAAAGAAATAAAGGAAATTAAACTTTCAATTTAAATATATATTAAAAAATAATAAATTGAGCGAACTTGAATGCTAAATTCATGCACAAATTTATAAAGTACACAAAAAGCCTTAGTACTTTTCGCACAAGCATGTTATAAAAATAGAAATGGGGAGGAAAATCAGTTTAAAGATTTCGTTTGTATGGGTCATAGTGCTGGATCTATTTACAATATCTCACAATATAATTTTCATATAGGTAAGTATAAGGTGTCAAAATGTTCACAATTAAAGAAACTTTCAAAAAGGAAAATCGATATTCTGACCAATTTCAAGGTACTGTGGCCCCTTAAGGCTCCTGTCCCTGTCCACGAAGGCACTCGCGAGCTAATACTATTCCTATGGGGAGGCATTTTTCTAATAACTCTTTCGCATTTTGACATTTTTAAATAATTTAGTTTTGCATTGGATAGCTAAGGTGCCTCTCAAGACCGCTCCTTGATTACTTTTTCCATTTTGGTCACAGGTATTTTTATAAAGTTACTTTCACTTTGTGAACTGATTCAGAAAGTGAAAGTAACTTTATAAAAAATACCTGCATTCAAAATTGAAAAAAATAAAAAAGAGTGATATGGAGAGGGACCTCAGCTATCCAATGCAAATAATAATTATAATAAAAATAATAAAAAATAATAATATAAAAATACAAATGAACTATTAGAAAATAACACCCCCCCCAAAAAAAATATATATATATATATATTAAAATGTTGAAATGCGAAAGAGTAATTAGAAAAATGCCTCCCCATAGAAAAAGGGATATTCTTTAAGAAAAGAAAACTGAAAAAAAAGAACTTAGAAATATTAATTCCTTATAGAGGGATGTTGAATATAAGAAATTTTTACATCCATACACTCAACATTACCGAGGGGAGTTCAGCCGTTGAGTGAAGAGCACCCTTAACTGTCTATGCCAGAACAACATTTGATTATATGATTCAATACACATGAGATTCAAAAACATGATTATCCAAATGTCCAATAATTAAGCATATAAGAGAATGGAAGCATGGATATTCCAGCGATGATTCTGAATTTTAAAAAATACTCTAAAAGGTCACTCCAGAGGAGAGGGGGGGGAGGGCAGAATCCCTTGTTCCAGTGTCGTCATGGGATGAGATGAGACAAACACTGTTATGAGTTTAAGTATGAAAAATAAAATTCTTTGGTGAAGAAAGAAAAAGGCACAAAGAAATTCAACTTGGATGAAAACGGGAGAAAGAAAATGACTGTTGTGGCACAAACACAATTTAAGTAACCCATTATTTGTAGCAAATACTTTTGTTTGGCACAATTGGTGCAAGATTATAAGTACCAACATAAGCGACCAATTTCTAGATTTATTTAATTGGCACAAATATTTTTTCACCAGGAAACTTTACTTAATGAATCCAATACATAGAAACAGAGCACATTTTAATATATACTATAAATTTTCTGATTTGTTCCTACCAAAATAATAATAATAATAAATAATAATAAATAAATAAGAGAAGGTTACATAATATAAAATTTATGGTATTATATACCAAATACTTCCTCAACTGTATCTAAATAACTCATTATTTGCAACAAATACTTTTGTTTGACACAATTGGTACAAGATTATAAGTATCCACATAAGTATCAATTTTACAGATTTATTCAAATGGTACAAACATTTTCTCAACAGGAGATTTCACTTAATGAATGCATTGAAATAAGAATGACATACAAAAAAAAAATTATAATTTATATAAATATTAATAAATTTAACTGACAAAATTAAGTATAAAGGAAAACGAATGTTCTCAAAAGTTTCCGGCCACCTTCACAAGTTTGTAAAAAAGTGGTATTGTAATAGAAAATTACAGTGATCAACAACAATTACAATTAGTATTTTATCGTATTACTATTTTAATAGCTTTAATAATATGTACTGCAGCGCAGCAACGTGACATACAATCAACGGTTAAAGATCGTCTATGGTACGTTTTTTCCACATTTCTTGCAATTTTGGAGAAATTTCGGCTGAGTTGGAATATTTATAGTTCCGGAGACTTTTGCCAAATTCTTTCCAAAGATTTTTTATTGGATTCATGCTGGGCGTTTGGGCTGACCACTTCGAAAACGAAATTTTTTGTGTGAAAACCATTGCTTATCGAGGCTTGCATACATTATTTATTTCGTTATCCTGTTAAGGGTGTTCTTAAATCAAAAAGGGCAAATTTGTGACACATGCGTTAATTTATTTTTGTTCGGAAATGCATGAAACTAGCAGGTGTTGTTATTCAAAAACTGTCTAATTGCACTCAATCTTAAATTTTTTTAAAAACACAATAAATTTTTCATAAATAGCCTTCAAATTTGACACTTTTGAGCATATTTTCCGACGAAAGGGTGAGAAACCGGTCAAAAAGGAGGAGAAAAACGGGTGATTACGTCATCGAAATAGCTTATAACTCGATAAGTAATTTAATTATCATAAAATGGAAAAATAAGTTCAATTTGAAATCGCTCCCATAGTCAGGCATTAAAATTTTATATCTTTCTGTTAAAAAATGAGTTTGTAAATGTGTCAAAGCGTTTTTCGCTTGTTGAGCGAATCAGTTGGGAACACCCTTAAGAAAAATAATTGAGACCATTTTTTTTTCACTAATAAGGCAGAAAATGGTCTTGCAAGATATCCTTTTACATTGTATCATTCACCAGGCTGTGGACTTCAAATAACGGATCGACACTTTTTGAAGAAAATACTCCTCACGGCATAACGTGTCCTCCGCCATGCTTCATTGTAGGAATAAAATAGGTCAAATCATACCTTTTGCTGTTAGGTCATCGGACGTTGTGTCTGCCATCGCTTCTAAAACTGTTTCGAATTTGATTGATGGAAAAATAGTACTTTTGTCCAGTTTTCACTTGACCAGTCCTTGTGTTTTTTGAAAAACACCAGACGGATACGTTGATTTTTTTTTTTTTTACCTAGGAAAATTTTTTTAACACCGACTCTTCCAAAAAGTTTTGTAACACGTCAGCATTGACACGGTGGACCAACTTATTTCAGTAATATTTTCATTCCGTAAATCGCAGTACATTGCAACGGAATTTTCATGCGGATAATCAATTGTTTTTCTCTTGATAATTCTGTCCACAGGAATAGTAATTTTCCGGGGTCTGCCGGACCTCTGAAAGTCCTGAAGGCCATGGCCATCTTTATATAAATTTAAAAATCGTTTACAGTCGATTTACCGATCGTTAACTTTGCCGCAATACCTCCAGAAGATTGATCTTTTAGCGACAAAATAATAACTCATTTATGAACAATAATTGTTGAACTTTTCAATTTTGAATTCAAACTATGCTATACACGTTGATTCATTCATAAACACAACTAAAACACACTTTACCGATAGAAAAACTAAAGAATGATAAGTGACTGGAAACTTTTGCACATGCGAACTTCGAATTCTATCCCTTTGCATGAAGCATTTTCAGTATCCAACCAAAATGATCACGTGGACAGAGGTTATTCACATATTCCTAACTTTTGAAGCAACTGTGCTTCTTTTTTGCTGAAACCTTTTGGTAAATAAATCGAAGTAACTAACTGGCAGGAAACTTTTGACCGCCACTGTACATCTCAAAAAAAAAAAAAAAAAAAAAAAAAAAAAGATCATGCACAATGATTTTTGAAAAGTAAATATAAAACATCATGATATTACTTTGGAAATAAATTTTGGCAAAAATATCTATCACAATGATACTTTGAATATAAATATCAAATATTTATATATATCTCAAACAAACAAAAAAATAAATCAAGCGCAATGATTTTTGAAAAATAAATATAAAACATCATGATATTTTGAAAATAAATATTGGAAAATATATCATGATCACAATATTATATTCACTGAAATACACTCAAAACTATGAATTAGAACTTAAACAAAACAAAAAGCAAAAAAAAATCATACATCAAGTATAGATTATAGAACCCTTTCCAACACTTTATGAATATTTTTACAAACTCCGCTATTAAATAAGGCAAATAAGTTATCTAGATTATTTCAGAAATCACATAACATACATATTTTGAAAATTAGATTTCAGCAAATACCGTTCATAACCAAAAATGATCTTCAGTTTTTGTCTTTGTTTTTATGTTGTTCTGTATTTGATCATTAAATAGCTAAACATTCTACATAGTATGTGTGAAAATTAAATTTAGCAAGAAAATTCGGTACTTACATATTAACGCCACCGCAGCAGAAGTTGGACTAATGCACCATTACAAAGCAATTTTGTGGTTCGCACACATAGAAAAAAAATGACGTTAAAAAATGGGCGGAAAAAGTACAAAAAAGCTCTAAAACACTAAAAAATGGTATAAAAAATTATCAAACAACAATATAACAAGGAATCCAAAAGATAACTGTGTGTCCTGCTTTCTGCTGTGGTGGTGTTAATATGATGGCGAAAATTCATATTGTGCTAATGATTCCTTTTCAGCAATTTTTATTAACAGATGGAAACAATTGAATCTTTTTGTACAGCTCTGCATTTTACCTGCAACTATTACATATGTGTCATATATTAAGCTAAAATTAAATTCATACTAAAACACACTCATAACAACTAAAACCACATTTTTAGAAATAACCATCCATATATGGCCATAAATCCAGTTCATTGTGCTGCCCTGTACATTATTTATTAAATTTAGAAACATGTTTAATGTATTACAGTCAAGCTTAAAAATTTGGAACTGAATTGAAAACTACATTTAAAAAATTTATATTCAGTTATCCTTAAGAATTCTATTGTATAGTCTTATATATAATTTATATCATTTAAACATACTATGTTTTTACACAAAAAGGAAGCTAAACGTACGCATACCAAAACTGAAGAAGCACTCAAAGTAATTATCAGTAAGAGACAATACTTTGGATACAGTACTGTATTTGAAACTTTCTGCATGTACCTGTAAATAAAAGATAGATGATAAACATTTCATATTCTACAGCTAGCATAAGGTAATAAATTCTTTAATATATATATATATATCAATCTTACTATACTTGAAATTGGGTAATATAAATAAAGTACACTGCATATTGTTTTCATCATTATGAATAATAGAATTCTTTTTTGTAGCCTTTTAAATGAATAATAGATTATTTGCACCCCATATGCACTTGAAATGAATTTTCCTTTTGACTGTAATGTAAGGTAATATTTTTGACTGTCCCTGCTGCACACTTCATTTTCAATAGTAGTTATGCTATACTATATTTCTGTTATCGACATACATATATAATAAGACAGAAAAACTACAGGGCACTTTGACTATAGAGTAGACTCTCGAATCTGCACTCCTAAAATATGCAACTCTCTAAAATCCGCACATAATTTACGGGTGTAAACAATGAAACATTCAGTAAGTGCAATATTGGACTTTTTAAATTTTAAATCAATTTCATAAATTTTTTAATTTCTAATTTTTGCTAAGGTTATTGAATTCATGTTTTTCATGAAGAAAGAATAATTTCTGAAAAAGAAAAATCAAGATATTGCTGACATCATTGGTAATCACAATCTTACCAAATGTATTTCTGTATTAATACAACTTTTTTAGTTATTAAGTCTGGCTAAACCTAAAATAAAACTTTTTTATGATTTTGATGTGAATTAGTATTGTACCTTTACGAGGCAAGTTTCATCGAATAATTTAGGAAAAACAACTTTCATCTTTATACTGAATATTTAATTGTACATTATTGATTATTTACTTGACCTTTGCTTTTAGTATTTTAATTTAAAAATTATCTTAATTTTTATTATTTTAGTTTATTACTTATTTTAATATTTTAGTATATTGTAAGCATTCATTATACTTTTTATTTCATTATTAATTACATTCAATTACTTAAAAAAAATATAAGCAAAGCAATGACCAGAAATCCACAAAATTCTAAAATTCGCACAACACCTGAAGCTGTGCAGATTTGAGGGAGTCTACTGTATTTACAAAAGTTAGGGTCAGACAGACGAATGCAGAAATCAAAGTCAAACACTTTGCAGCTACAATGGAAATTTATACATGAATTCTAAAATTCTACATTATACTGAATATAAAATATAGCGACAAATTTGCTATATTAAAATTGTGGGCTTATATTAACAGCAATAAATGTAATGGGTGTTTTTCTATTATACTAACACCCTTTTCAAAATGCACCATTTCTTTTAACCCTAAAAGAGAAAATGGCTTTCATTGCAAAAACACCATTCCAAACATTTAGATTTCCAGCTTATTCACTGTGACTCTTTTTTTTTTTTTTTTTTATATATATATTATTATTTAATCATAACTTCACAAAACATCTTAATTTGTTATTTTCCTAACATAAAAACATAATAAATTTTAATTGAATTATAACTTAAATTTATTAATGATACTGAGTACAAACAACTTAATTTTTTGTGCCCCCCCCCCTACATAAAAAAATATATATTAATATTAATACAATTCTGGGAATATTTTTCAATCTTTTACATGCATTTCTTTAAAACATGAATTTCCACTAAGTTTACAAATAAGTATAAATTTATAACAGTAAATTGCAGTATATTTATGAACAAGTGTATATTTATAACAGTAATTTGATTGTAACAATACAATCAAAATTTTAATGAATGCTTGCAATACAGTAATTAAATAAACTTATATTTAAATTATTAAATGAAGTAATAAACTAAAATGATAAAAAGTAATATTATTTTAAAAAGAATTAAATTATTTAAGTAAAGGTCAAGCAAATAATTAACAATGTATGATTAAATATCCAAAATAAAGATGAGATACTTTGACCTTGAAATACTCAATGAAGCTTACCTCATAAAAGTACCCAATTAATTCTCATCAAAATCATAAAAAAAAGCTTTATTTCATTTTAAATCAGTCTTAATAACCCAAAATATTAATACATAAATATGCCTGATTAATACATAAATATATTTTGTAAAAGGATTATAGCTACAAGCGATAACAGTAATATCCTTTTTTTTATATATTCAGAAATAAATTAATAGTTCAGTAATGAATTCAGTAATATTAACAAAAATTACAAATTAAAAATATATATATGGAACTGATATAAAATTTAAAAACTCAAATTTTATCCCTATATCTGAACTGGATGTTTCATCATTTACATCCATAAATTGTGTGCAGATTTTAAGGTGTCAGATTTAAGGGATTCTACTGTAATCGATAAAGTTTGGCTGGTTTCTTTTGTATCTCTTTTGATAACTTAACATGCTTACTGTTCATAAACATGAACATCAAAATAATGAAAATTTCAATACATTTTACTTTTTTTTTTTTTTTTTTTTTTTTTTTTTTTTAGAAAATGTCTCGAAAATCTGCAATGTTCATCTCTAAGCTCAAATTTTCCAGGATGATATACATCATGCTCAGGAACACTATTTTTTAAGTTATTTGTCAAAAAGAAAAAAAAACTCAAAAATCTAAAATTTACCAAGTCTAAGTTCAAATTTCCCAATTTCACATATATTATACCCAGGAACATATGCACACACACACACACAAAATGTTGCTATAATTTAAAAAAAAGAAAATTACTTGATTTGTTGCTTGAATTTTCAAGCACCCTGAATAGCATAAAGATAAACACACAAAAACTACATATAAAACACAGCAAACTATTGTAATTTAATTTTAAAATTGGAAGTTAGATAATGTTCTTTTATTTTGAAAAATGGAAGAAGTAAAATAACTTATCAGCCAAGTAACTTACTATACTTATAGATTATGTAAAATAACAAAAGAATATAAAATTTGTATTACCTATAAATTCATATTACAGTCGAGGATCTATAATCCGCGGACCCATAATCCGCAATTTCCCATAATCCGCGTTACTTTACGAATGTAAACAATGAAATAAACAGTTAAAAAAATTACAAATCCGTGATCCAAAAATGATTTTTTTTAACAAATAATAAAAAATGTAATAAAAATCATAATAAAACATGTATTTTTTTATTTACTCTTTTATTTTATTGACAGTAAAAAACTAAACTGTATTACGGAACGTGCCTAATCTTACTGAACGTTCGAATTGACAACTGTTCATTCGTAGCTATTTCAGTTTGTGCAAGTTCAGGAGAGTAATAGTAAACACAGCACCAGCTGAGAACTAAATATTATACCGTAAAATACCATTAATCCCCCGCCCCCCCAAACGTGACGAAAAATCGTACAATAGTTAGAGGGGGGCGCTTACACGGGATTTTTCCGCGATCGTTCAACAAAATTTACAGGAATGAATCATGATGAAAGGAATGAATCGTTGAATGAATCATAAATTTTGATACTTGATTTTTTTTTTTAACGTAAAATCTGTTGAAAAATCGCAGAAAAAAGGAGAAATTTGTAAAAAAAAAAAAGCCAAAACAAGAAAGAAATCAATTAAAAAATCTCGAAAAAACGCACATTTCATCAAAGATTCATGATTCATTCATTTCAGGTTTTGAAACAAACAACACTCGACTCTTATTTTTGTTAAACAAAAGATTTCTTAAATAATATTTATAGTACTATTTCATTATAGTATACTGAAGTAATTACCATTTATTTTATTTTGTGTTGGTTATTTTATGTGCATAATTTGTTCTTATTTTTTTTATACTTTCTTCCATAAAATATTCCTTAAAAATAAATCTCATTATTATGTAATTATTGTTCTTTAAATACATATATATCATTTAAAAAAAAATAACTTTAAAAATGCATTTTTTTTATTATTTATTAAATTAATTACTAGATTTCATCTTTATCTTTCCATATTATACTGATTATATGCTGTCTAAGAATGATAAAATGACGCATAATCCATTATACTCTATAATCCGCAAAATTCCATAATCCGCACAACCTTTGGCCTCAACTTGTGCGGATTATAGATCTTTGACTGTACTTAAAAAAATGAGTGAATAAATTGCATACAAAGCATTACAATTACTTACATAATTGGAAAACGGTAGTACAACTAAATATATAACTAAATCAAGATTTTGTCATTAATGTTGCTGTAACATATTTAACAATGGTAATATTCAAGAAAAATGCTATGAAAAATTGTAAATTACATATAAAACAGAAAATAATGATAGTTGATTTTCAAATTCATAAAATGCAATTAAACATGTATTTAATCAAATTTTACTAAATAATTGTTACAAGTTAATAATAAATATTGTATATTAAAAAAAAATTGTATTTTACCATCATAGAGGCTTTCACATTTTTTCAAAGTTATTCGCTACTCCGCACAATTTAGGAAATAAGATTTATTGACAAATAATACAAAAAGCTATGAAAATAATCCTAATGAATGTTTATGAGTGTGTATATATACATAGTTTATGTATATTTATAGAGATAGAGAAAGAGAGAGTAATGTGTATGAAAATGTATTATGATAGTTTTTATACATAAAATTTACTTCTACTTGTTTAAGAAAATAAAAAAAATGGCCTCTAAATAAATAAATGGAAATAAATAATGGTCAACATTATACAAGTGTTGAAAAAAAAAAAATAGGCTTTTGTAAATGAACAGTGAATATAGTTGCCGGAAAATATGTTGACATTTTATGTAATTTTTATAGTGCATATTAGTTACTTATAAAATAGTTTACTTCTGAAAAAAAAAAAAAAAAAAATCCTGTTTAGGTCAATAAAACTTTCTTTTAAATAATGTTAATTTTAATACTTTTAAATTAAAAAAAATAAAGTATTCGTCCAGATAGTAACTATTTGGCTAGCAAAATCGGTTTACGGAATATTTAAAATGACTATAAGTGTTAAAAAAAAATCGGTTTACGGAATATTTAAAATGACTCTATAGGTCGACAAAGATGCAAGTTGTGACACATAAAATTTTGTATTAAAATACGATCAAAAAACTAGTTTTAGAATTTTCTGCAGAAGAATAGCTAAAGAAACACACCTTACCATTAATTTGTTTTAGTAATGAAGATGGGTCACTATTATTTAACTAAAATTATCTATCAAGAGTGTAAAATTTTTTTTCATTTTAACACGGACGCCAACACAATGAATGAATCTTGATTAAAGAAAATCAAGCATTAATAAAGATTCAATTGCTAAAATAGACATGTTGAACTAAATTGTTATTAACAAAACAAAATATTTATTTATAAAAGAAAATCTGAAGCATTTTCAAAATTCGTTAATCTTTTCGCGTTAAAAAAATGAGCAATTTAATCGATATGCAAGAATCACTTTCAATGAATCACGATACAGCTCACGGTTCATTCTTTTGTTGGCGTCTTTTCTCTTCCGCTGTTTGTATTATCACAGATATCTTTTTAAAATTAAATTTATTGAACCCAATTTCTTTACTAAAATAAATTAATACTAATGTAGGTTAGTTTCTTTCGTTACTCTTCAATTAAAAACTCTACACTTAGCATTTTGGCACTGTGCAATAATTTTTTTGTTTCACAACTTTCTATTACCGTAAAATACCGTTAATCCGCCCCCCCCAAACGAAAAGACTCAAAGGCTCAAAGGCGATTGGTATTGGAATACCTACGTGGGCATGATGCCCACGTTTACTTCCATCGAACAAGAGACGATCTAAGCAGAGTTCATCATGATGATAAAAAGAGTCTAATGTTCATCTCGCAGGCAGCTGCGGTGGTGAAGAGCAGATGATATGCTGTCGATAGATGGTCTTTGAGCAGTTGAGTTTTAGAGACACGCCAGGGCAGGGAGGGGGAAAGGGCTGACCAGTACAATAATATAAGTAATTTTAATTTTCAAACTTCAATTATTTTAAATCACAGTAGTGTGAATTTACCAAATGAAATATTGAAATCAGTGACAAGTATAAAGGTAACACAATGCAAATGATAGAAATGGAGTACACGATGCAAACAGATAATCATAATGATGCAAGCAATTTCAAATAATAAAATTAATTTCTATGTACAAAATTAAGCAACTTAAAAAAGGATAGCAAAACTTTATCTATCACACAAATTAATCAAGTATTTAAATTTTTTAATCCCCAAGGTAACTAGGAACAAGTTAGGAAGGTAAATATTATCCGTTGCCAAAAGCGAGGCAGGAAGACGTCATTAGTTATATAGTTAGGGGAGGGCGCTTACACGGGATTTCTTTCGCGATCGTTCAACAAAATTTACAGGAATGAATCATCATGAAATGAATGAATCGTTGAATGAATCATGAATTTTCATACTTGAAAAAAATTGTTTTTTTTTAAAAAAAACGTAAATTCTGTCGAAAAAACGCAGCAAAAAGGAGAAATTAGTAAAAAAAAGCCAAAACAAGCATGAAATCAATTAAAAAACCTTGAAAAAACGTGCATTTCATCAAAGATTCATGATTCATTCATTTCAAAATGATTGATCTCACTCTCAATCGCCTTTGAGAATCGGGAGGGAGGGCGCTTTTTCGGGATTTTTTGAAAATTTCAAATTCTTTATAAAGTAACGAGGGGGCGTTTGATCGGGAAGGGCGGATTAACGGTATTTTACGGTAATGGTGTTTTATCATTGAGTCATTTAAAGCATTTTTACAATGTTTTATTTACAGCAGATAATTTCGCTTGTCCTTATTGTTTATCTTTAAGTAGCATAGTTTAATATTATTAAAATTTCAATTTAAATACAGCAAATTGGTTTGAATTCTTCTTTATTATTATTTTTTATTTTATCACATTTATTTTGAAAACATCGTGTTGCTTAAATATTGAATTTGATTGTATTCTGATCTATTGAAACTGAATAGTTTTTTAATAATTGATCACATAATGAAGTATCTTTGTAGAGTATGATGAAAATTACAAATAAGAATGCATACACTTAAGGGGACTCTTCACTTACTTGAAAGCACCCAGTAATGTTAATCCAATGGGCAAACTGTTTTTGAATTTCTCGTTTAAATTTGAATATTTTTAAACGACATTTTTTTTTTCAATATAAAAAGTTGAAGCTGGTGTTAATAAATTGAATAGAAAAAATCTTCTTTAAAACACCATAAAATAAATTAATTGTGCAAGGCCTTTCAAAAGAACTGTAGTCTTTCTCCATCAGGCACAAAAAGACGTGCGTCAACTATGAATTTCTATTGGTTGTTCCTTCAGCTTGCTCCCTTTCCTGCCTCTTCATTTCAGTCATGCTGCTACATTCATATTAGACACAGGTTTTTTTTAAAGTCCTTGCACAATTAATTTATTTTATGGTGTTTTAAGGAAGATTTTTTCACTTCAACATTTTTTTCATATGATAGCTGAATTCCACTTTTAATATAAAAAAAAAAAAAATTTATTTTTATTTTGATTGTAAATTTTCTTTAAAAAGGTACATAAAATTTCAAAATCGGTGTCAAAATTAAAAGTACCTTTTTTTAAAAAAAATTGCAATCAACATCGATAAAGTAAAAAATAGCCAAATTAAAGACAATTTTAACTATCCTTAGCAAAAAAAATTTAAAATATTCAAATTTAAAAAGAAATTCCAAAATAAACTGTCTATTGGTTTAACATTATGAAACAGGTGAATTCAAGTGAGTGAGGAGTCCCCTTAAGAAGGTTAGAATCTCACTCAGCTTTGAAATTCTTCTCCATAATGTTAAGTCTATCGTTGTTTGATGCATTTGTATGTTTAAAATATGTCATGCGGACATTAATAATTTTAACTTCTTCCTTGCATGTATTCTTTTAACCACTTAACCGGCAATGGGTATGGAAAAACAGTGCTTTAACCCCCGACTTATCTCAAGGCAGACATTGCAGTGATTAAAAGGATGTTTTACTCTTAGTTCTCAAAATAGTCTAAAATCCATGCTTAGTTTAATATTTTATGTGTTAAAAGCTGACAAATTGTGAGTAAAATTATAACACTTCAAATAAAATTAAGTAGAAAATTTTTAAAAATTAAGAAAAACAGAAGAAGTAGTAGATACAAAAAATAGAAGTTAAAAATATTAATTTCCTGGGGAAATATTTTTAAATAAACAAATGCATCAAATGCCCAGAGACTTTACATTAATGAGGAGAATTCATAAGCTGAGGACTAGCCCCCAAAAGAAACTATGGTTGAATCCCAGAATAAGTGATAGACAGATTTTCAGATGGGACCTCAGTGTTATTTCGTGTTAAGTGAATTTCATATTAATGAAATACAACTGTTTTTGTTAAAAAAAAATGTGATTTTTATTTTTTTAAAGAAGTTATTAGTGAATGAAATTCACAATTTTTTGATAAAATAGTCCTTATTTCTTGTAAATAAAACGTTTAAAATTAATAATTTTGGCTTAAATACCTTGCTATATTGATCAAACTGATAACTTTTTGAAAACTCATGTCACTTCATTTGCAGCAAAGGAGGAGATATCAAGAATGATGAAACAATATTTTCTGTCATGGAAATATTTTATACTTTTATTTTGAGGATATATAAATCAGATTTCTTTTACAGATTTTGATAAAACATTTTTAACCTATTTACTTACACTGTAATGCAACAAATTGTCTAGTTTCTTAAAATTTGTTTAGTAGGTTAGAACAAAAAGTTTTTTTTTTTATATGCTGTATTTTTGAAAAATTGCTTTTTATCAAAATAATGATAGAAATTCTATAACAATGTCATTGAATCATGCTTAAATATGCCACAAGATGGAAAAAATCTAGGTTTTTAACAAAATTTTTCAATAAATATCAAATCTGACTACTGAGTAGTGAATACACTTGTGGTGTAAAAAAATAATATATATATATATATGTAAGTACAGTCGACTCCTTCAAATCCACAATTCTAAAATCTGCACATAATTTATGGATGTAAACAATGAAACATTCAATTCAAATGTAGGTGCAAAATTTGACTTTTTTAGTTTTATATGAATTCCATACATTTTTTTATTTGTAATTTTTGTTAAGGTTATTGAATTCATGTTTTTTCATGAAGAAAGAATAATTTATTTCTGAAAAAGTAAAGATATTGCTGATATCACTGGTAATTGTAATCTTACCAAATATATTTTATGTATTAATCAAGCTTTTTTGGTTATTAAACAAGGCTAAATCTAAAATAAAGTTTCTTCATTTTATTATCCTGATCTGAATTAGTATTTAACTTTATGTGGCTAGTTTCATTGAATACTTTAGGCAAAATACATTTCATCTTTATAATGAATATTTAATTGTACATTATTGATTATTAACTTGACTTTTGCATTTAGTATTTTATTCATTTTAAAAGTTATCTAATATTTTATTATTTTAGTTTATTACTTATTTTAATATTTGAGTATATTGTAAGCATTCATTATACTTTTGATTACATTACTAAATGCATTCAAACTGCTTTTCAAGAAATATCAACAAAGTAATGACCAGAAATCTGAAAAATTTTAAAATCTGCAAAATTTTAAAATCTGCAAAACCTCTGATGCCAAAGCTGTGTGGATTTGAGGGAGTCTACTGTATATGTATATGATGATGTAAGCTTCAATATTTGCCTTATCCAAAAAGTAAAATTTTTGTAATTAATGAAAAAATCTCTGACTGTATCGACTGCTTTCCATTGTAAATCAACATTTTACAATGCCAGAAATACATGATAAAACCAGATTGTTTTGCAGATTGTGGTAATTTTCTGATGCAGATTCATCAATGCAATTGACTGACAGTGATAACTTGATTTTAAAAAGTTCGAATAAGGCGCGTTTTGTAACTCAAATCCTTATTTATACAACATTGATCATTTAATTAAATTTGTCTTGACTTAAATAAAGTAGACATTCAAAATCCACTAAATTTTATTCTTTTATTCAATTTCAGGTTTAAAGTACAATTTTGGGATTTAAAAAAAGGTAGAGATTGGTGTGTATGAGTTTGGATAGGCTGCAGACAGACAGACTGATACCATAATTTTTTTAAGCTATTGAAATAAAATTGTATTACAAGGTTCTGCTTTTCAACTGGTAGGTTTTGAAGAAAAACATAGCATGTAATTAGGTATATATTAATTTAAGAGCTATTGCTTATTGAAAAATATGCATTTTTTAAACATAACAGCATGTTTATTGTACATTATGTTTTATGTACAAGATTTGGTATATGTTAAGAAAATTAAGATGTATTGCAAATGTTTTGCTTCATAATACAATTAAGTGATTTGCTAAAATAATGTTGAAAATTAAAAGTTAAATATAAAGTACACTCCCTTAAATCCGTGACCCTAAAATCCATGAACACCAGAAATCCATCCATTTTTTCAGATGTAAACAATGAAATTAAAGATGGTACTGAAGTCAGTGGCTACTCAATACAAATAATTCTATAACAATATTTATTTTTAAATCATTTTCAACTTCTTCCTCTTTTTTTATGTCTTTCAATTTAAATTCTGCAGTGTTAAATAATATGTTTCTTTGATGTATGATGATTGTTATTTAATCAAAATACATCATTAATGTATTGTAGTTACAGCGTAATATAGCTTTCAATGGACATATGGTAGTGTTTTTTATTCATGTGGCAGGATAATTTTTGCTATATAAAATTATTATTTTACATTTCTATTTCTATTTCCTTATCCCTGCTAGTTACGAAGCAAATTTGGGATCTACATTCGGTTTACTAATTACCATGATTAATATTTAATCAAAATAATCATTATCATACTGTAGTCCCAGTGTAATGTACCTTTCAATGACCATTTGGTAGTGTTTGTAATTCGAGGGGCAGGATGATTTTTGTTCTATAGAATGAATATTTTAAAATTAATCAAGCTTTTTTTGCATATTAACAAAGGCAAATATTTTTCTTTATAAAAAAAAGATTGATTTTTCCTCATCATTATTTATATTTAGTATGGTATTTTAATTATTTACTTTATTTTATTTTTTTTCTAAAATTTTATTTTACTTGATTTTTGTAATAATTACAAGTTTTTTTAACTACTTATTTATTTAAATATTTTACTTAATTATTTTATTGTTTCAATGTATTATATGCATTCATTATAATGCTTAACTACCAATCAAATGAATGTTTCAAAAATGCAAACAAATCAATGACCAGAAATCTCCAAAACTCTAAAATCCTCATAAGCCCTGATTCCAAACTTTGCGGATTTGAGGGAGTCTGATGTAAATAAATATATTTGGTAAAAAGATTATAATTACCAGTGATATCAGCAATATCTTAATTTTTCCAAAATAAATTTATTCTTCTTTCATGAAAACACATAAATTCAGTAATATTAGCAAAAATTAAAAATTAAAAAATGTATGGAATTGTTATAAAAATAAAAAAGTCAAATTTTGTCCTTATACCTGAACTGAATATTTCATTGTTTACATCTGTAAATCATGTGCAGATTTTAGGGTTGCGGATTTGAGGGAGTCTATGTATTTATATTTTTTTACTTCAGTGTTTTATTATTATTTTTTTTTCAAACAAATAGTTGAATTTTTTTTTTTCAAATCCCTCAAAAATTTCTTAAATTTTAAAATAAATGTTTTAGAATAAAAAAATTGTATTCATAAATATGTATATAAATATACCATATATACATAAATGTATATACCATGAAATTTTAAATTTTGTTAATTAAAAAACATTTCTTATGCAATAACTTAAAGCATAATTTTTATAGTGAATATAATGCACTAATTACAGCATTTGCTCCTAAAAAAAAATCTTGTTTATCGGAATGAAATTATCTTTTTTTTAAATGTTATGCAAATTTTGACATCTTTAAATTCTAAAATAATAAAGTATTCGGCTAGGAGATTTATTCGGTTGACATCTGTGCAGGGATTAGTTGAAGTAACTATGAATGTCAGCAAAAAAGTAAATTGCGACACATAAAATTTTGTGGCAGCCTACGATCAAATTGCAAGTTCTTGAATTTTAAGAAGAATAACTAAAAAAACGTATCTTGCCATTTTTTTATTTTAGTAAAGAAGACGGGTCAGTATATTGAATTTTAAAAATGTCTACTGTTGCAATCAGAATATGATAATTTTGTCCATTTTATTACAGACACCAACAGAATGAATGAATCATGAAAACAGGGATCATTCATGAATAATGAATCGGTCAATAAATGCAATAGTAGACAGATAAAATTTTGCGTCATCCTACGATCAAATTGCAAGTTCTGGAATTTTAAGAACAACTAAAGAAACGTATCTTGCCATTTTTTTTATTTTAGTAAAGAAGATGGGTCAGTATATTAAATTTTTAAAATGTCTACTGTTGCAATCTGAATGTGATCCTTTTGTCCATTTTATACCAGACGTGAACACAATGAATGAATCATGAAAAAGGGAATCATTCATGAACAATGAATCAGTCGATAAATGCAGTAGTAGACAGATAAAGTTTTTGTCATCATACTATCAAATTACAAAGCCCAGACATTTCCTGGCCCGGACTTTTTCACCTACTTCGAAAATTTACAACGTTATCAAATTACAAGTTCTAGAATTTTGTGAAGAATAACTAAATAAACACATCTTAGCATTAATTTATTTTAGTAAAGAAGATGGGTTAGTATACTGAATTTTAAAAATATTATTTCACAAAAGTGCTTGCAAGCTTGAATTATTTGATTGCATGGGGAAAAATCGTAGTATACTTGGTTATTCCGTCAACGAATTTCGCCAAACTGAGCAAATCGTCAAACTAGTGGCCAAATCATGCATATTAATGTGACTTTTATTTTAAATAATGAAAGAACAAATAAATAAGTAAAATGTTGATATAAATGCAAATGAAAGATTGAAATAAAAATCACTTAATGATGTTTTAAACACATATTTTATGATTAATACCACTGAATGTGGCATTCACTATCATTTATTATTGGCATTTAATCCTGTAATTTGACGATAGTTTTTAGGTCAACAGGTTAACCAAGTAGTACCAAAACAATATTTAGCAGTAAAGAAACGGAAAAGATAATTGAAAGAAAAGCCTTTTTTTTTAAATCTTACTGTGTATATAAAAAATTGTTATCTACATCAATAATTGACGAATTTCATTCCGATTTTCAGCATTGATAGAGTAAATTAGGGTGTGTTACAAATTTTGATTAAACTAAAGGAGGAGAAAATCAGAGAACCCCACAGAAAGTTGCATAACAGAAAAAAATTTCAAGAAAAATGAGCTAGCAATGTGTTTTTGTTTATTCCTTTCAGTTAAGTTTGAAGTCAAAATTTTATCATTTCCCTTGCCTGAATTTTCTAATGTTTTGTTTTACGCAAAGAAACCGTGCATAGATTTTTTTTATTATTATTAAAGAATAAAAGATTTTATCTGTAACAAAAAGACTTTTTCTCTTTCAGAAGAGTGGCTTTTTTTAAATTTTAGAGTAATTTAAATTTTAATTAATTTCTAGTAATTTTATGTTTGAATATAGTTCATTTTTTACCATAGTTCATATTAAATTTTCTATCATATAATCTTGTGTATAAATCGATCCCCTAACTTATATTATTAAAAATACGGAAAAAGTCAAAACCCTCGTCTAAGTTGACCCCACTTCAAAAAATTAAGACTATTATTTTTTTCTTATTTTTTGCATGAGAAAAATCATCACAAATTCTTTTCTTTTAAATATAAAACAGATTCTGTGAATGTGTCAAGAAGTTTGCATTGCAAGCAAAGATAAAAAAAGTAATGAGAAAAAACTCTTCTTTTTCATATATATAAAATAAAAAATCCGTTTTTTATATAAGTGACTGATTTGTTTCAAATTTTCAGCAAGTTGAAATAATAGTAAATTAATCTGTATTAAAAAATTTTATTAAAATATAATCAGTTATTAAAAAGTTACTATGCCTGCCAAAATGTTCCTTAATAAAAGCGGTACTACTTGGTTATCCAGTTGACCAAAAAACTATCGCCAAGCAATTAGATTATGTGTCAATATGTATCATAGTAAATGTCACTTTTACTTGACATTAACTTCAATACATGTGTTTGTTACATCATCAAGTGATTTTTAATTTGACTTTTTGTCTGTTTTTTTATTATGTTTTGCTAATTTATTTGTTCTACCATTATTTAAAATAAAAGTTATGTCCATGTATATAATTTGGCGAACAGTTTGGGGATTTGTATAATTTTGCGAAATTGGTCGATGGGATAATCAAGTAGTATCATAAAAACTGTAAAGTAGAAATTTATGTGTGGTTTACATTTGTTTATTCAGCTCACTAAGGGAAATTGAAAGTTGGATGTTTACAGAATCACATCATCAGCATTGAGTCGGTACTTAAATAAAATATTTTACTAAGCAGAAATAAACAGATAGCTTGTTTTTCAACTAAAGATTTAAAAGAAATAATAAAAAGTACAAAAGCAAACCATCCAAAATAAAATTTTTACATTTTAATCTACAAAGCTTCAAAAATCAGAAATGTATTAAAAAAAAAAAAATTTTGAAAATTGATGAGAGAAGGCTTTCATTTGGGTGCAGAAGTACTTCTGAATTTTAAGTTGAATGAGTCAATAATTAAATCAGGGCGGATTGCATATACAGTTGAACCTCGAAAATCCGGACCTCCAAATTCCGGAAATCTCTAAAATCCGGACATTTTTCCGATTTCAGTTTTATTAATTTTTAAAATAAGACATAGCTGTAATTTTCATCAACTGCAGTTAAATTCTGATAACTATACTAAATATATATATATAGATATATTCTGGTTAATATTGTAATGACTTGCCGTCAATTAAAGACTTTATTATTACAAAAATTAAAAAGTTAAAAAGCGTTCAACAAAATTTACAGTAATGAATCATGATGAAATGAATGAATCGTTGAATTAATCATGAATTTTGATACTTGAAAAAAATTGGGTTTAAAAAGAAAAAAACGTAAATTCTGTCGAAAAAATGCAGAAAATACGGAGAAATTTGTAAAAAAAAGAAAGCCAAAACAAGCATAAAATAAATTAAAAAATCTTGAAAAAACGCACATTTCATCAAAGATTCATGATTCATTCATTTCATAATGATTCGTCTCACTCTCAATACAGTGCCTAAAATAGGCATAAGTATAGGCATAGGTACAATCTATTCTAGGCACTGTACTCTCAATCGCCTTTCAGAATCGGGAGGGAGGGCGCTTTCTCGGGATTTTTTGAAAATTTCAAATTCTTTATAAAGTGGGAAGGGGGCGTTTGATCGGGAAGAGCGGATTAACGGGATTTTACGGTATTATATAGCCATAAAAAAGATTTTTTAATAAACCTCCAAAATCCGGAAAAATCGAAAATCCGAAATCGCTGCGGTCCTGACGGTTCCGGATTTTCGAGGTTCAACTGTAATTAAATCTTCAAAGGATTGATACAGCGAAACATCATTACAGGATAGTTACTGATGTCCTTTTATAGAATAACAGAGAACAAACAATATCATTGAAAAATCAAAATTAGTCAAGCAGTGCAAAATATTGGACATGTTCAGTGTAAGAAGCACAGAGAAATTAAGTTTGTTATCTAAAATTTGCAATAATTTAAATGAGTTTTTTACTTTTCTAAATATATATTTATATACATCTTAAATATTTACTTCAGTTATCTTTTTTTTTTAAGTACAGTAGACTCCCTGAAATTTACACACCTTGGGACCAGAATTTGTGTAGATTTCTGGTCATTGATTTGTTTACATCTTTTAAGCAGCAATTTGAATGTAATTAATAATCAGAGTTTCCCCCATACGGTTTCATGGGGACGCACCGCCCCTCAGCTAAAAACTAGCGCCTTTCTTGCCAATAATTAGAAAAAACGCAACCCTTCAGCGATAATGCAGACACGCTATACCGCGTAAATTACGCAAAAATCAGCGACGGAAAGCAAAAATAGCTCTTACGTGTCCCACAAGACGAGTAATTTCTTCAAAAAGTCGCGAAATAACGGCAAATTTTGTTAAAAAAACTGTGAAATAACGACTAATTTTCGGGAAGATTCGTGAAAAAACGGCTAATTTAGTCACAAATTCCCGAAAAAAAAAAGGCAAATTTCCACAAAAGATCATAAAAAAATGACATTTCGTCCAAAATTCGTTATAAAACGGAAAGTTTTGTCAAACGATTTGCTAAAAACGGAAAATCTCGCCAAAAGATCACGAAAAACGCAAAAATCACCAAAATATCCCCAAAAAATCGGCAGATTTCGTCAAAAGATCGCGAAAAAATGCAAATTTCGTCAAAGGGGCACAAAAAAAGTTAATGCCAGAAGTGAATTTTTCAGTTATAAAAATTTTTTCCTGCTTCAAAATAGTGTTTTTATTGCTCCAAAAGCGTATTTTTCTGCTTCACGATCAGGGGCATGCGAAGAGAAAATTGCACCTGAGGCATAGTTAGAATTTGACACCCCCCACCCCCCTCCCAATATTTTTTGTGACAGCCCAAAAATGACGTTTGATATGGCGTCCCTTAAATTTCCGCATTCGGGGCGATCCCCTCCCCCACCCACTTTCGCTCGGCTCTATTCACAATACGTCCAAATCTTTCTTAATGTGACTCCTGAAAGCACTCGTAAACAAAAAAAGCGCTTTATTCAACAAAAGTATTCTTTTTTTTTTTAACAAAAAGGTCTTTTTCATAAAATCTGTCTTGCCCCTTTTTAAGAAATGCGAACAATACTGATACTTGTTATTTTCTACACTTAAATAAGTATTATTTCATAATTAAGTTTGTATATTGCACATTTTTTTTTAAATAAAGAAAATTTCTCTTAATAGTTTAAAAATTAATATTGGTTTTATTTTTTTATTATTCTTAAAAGAATAATTATTGCATTTCATTTTTGATCTAAAAATATGAATTATTAGTGGGGGCTTTTGTAAAAAAGTGATCCTGAATTGTAGATGTCCCGGGGAACCAGGATTTTTCAAATCCAGGGCCATCACTGGCCCTTATTTCTGTTGCGTCTGTACTGAATGCGTGCCTGCTAGTTGTCTTCTCATTACTTAAGATATACACTTAGGATCGTGCGTTCTCAAAGTTTGCATTGCCATAGACAAGTATTACGTTAAGGTCGTGATAGTGAAATCCCCGCTCGATGACCCGATGCCTTCTGATCCAAAAAGAACATGCATAAAAAAAGGGCTAAAAGAAAGGAGAAATAAGGTGGTCTGGTGTAATAAGGCCAAGTGCTAATATTATGCATAATAATGAAATAATCTGGTAAATGACACCCATGTGCTCTTCGCAGAAGAGTTTTGAGTCATATAAATCGCAAAAAACAGCTTCAAGTTAATTTGTTTCATTTTTAGGTCTAAAATTAACGCTAAAACTAAAATTAACGCTTGATCTAAAATTTGCAAGATACGTTTTGTGATGTGAAGACTATTTTTTTATCCGGAAATACTTTGTTAATTACATGAATTTGTAATGCATTTCATGGACTTTCAAAATGTTGTTGAAGAATTTGGATATCATCTCGAGATAATTTGTAATTTAAAATGTACAGCGCAATAACTATAACGGGGTAATAAGGCCAATCCTTATAATTAATTCTGGCACCCCGGTTGATTCCCTACAGTGGCCGAGCTACATCCTAAATACTGATTCAAATAAACACAGTTAAAACTGTGTAATTTTGCTAATAATTCTATTTAAGCGGTCTTTTTTAAGCAAAAAGAAGCACACGGTCTGATATTCTTTTGCCTCCCCCCCCCCCCCACACACACACCACACCTTTATTTTTCCTACACTTTCACAAAAACTTGAACATTTTCAATAGCTTAGAGTGCAATTTGTCAATTTCTAAGTTTGTAGAGTTTGTATTTTTAGAATTGGGCAATCTACATGTAATTATCCCTTCTTATTTCATAGTTTTGTTTGCTTGGCGTTATTACCCATATAGGTGGGTAATAACGCCAAATAGCATTGGTCTAAAAATCACGCCCTTACATTTTATGAATTACATATCTGTTAAATTATTTTTTTTATATAGATAGTCAATGAGTTGCTGTATTAAATCATATATTTGTTTGAAAAATACAATCTAAAACTGAGCCGTGAAAATTGATAGAACCTTAACGTGGCGTTATTACCCCAGGGTACCTTATAAGAAAAAAAAATTTGATTTTCTAACCAGAGATGATTTTGTTCCGTAATTTCCAGAATTAAAGACATTCTGTTCCGAAAAAAAAAAAAAAAAAAAATCTGTAATCAGAAAATTCAAGCATAAAAAGTATCGCAAATTTCAACAAATGGTCGCCGAAAATCTTCGTCAATCGTTTGCGGAAAAAACGCGAATTTCATTAAAGAATCGCAGGAAAAAGCTTACGAATTGCAACAAAAAATGTAATTTCGACAAAGGATCGTTGAAGGAAACGTTAATTGCACCAAAATATAGCAGACAAAAGCGTGAATTTTTTCAAAGTACCAAGGAAAGATGCGAATTTCGTCTAGGAGTCGCAGAAACGATGCAAATAAGAATCGGAAGAACCTCCAGTTTCGTAAAAAAAACATCGAAAGGACGCGATTTTTGTCAAACAGCCGTGGGAAAAACGCGAATTTAGTTAAATGATCGCCGAGAAAAAGCGAATATTGTCAAATGAAAGCAGAAAAAGAGCATTTTTTTTCCAAAGTGCCGCTGAAGAAACTCAGATTTCATCTAACAGACAATAAGCGCGAATTTCATCAAAGGGCTCGGAAAACAAGGTTTTTTTAGATATTTTGACGAAAATTGTCATTTTTTCCGATTTTTTGATGAAATGTCCCATTTTTCGAGATCCATTGTCGCAATTCACTTTTTTTCTAACGTGATCCCTCAACGAAATTGGCATCTTTTCACGATATTCTGTCATAATTCGCTTTTTTCTGCAATCCCATAACGAAATTGGCGTTTTTTTTTTACTAATTTACGAAAATGATTTTTTTTTTTTTTTTTTGTCATAATTTGCGATCTATTTTAATGTAAGATTTTTAGAGTAACGACCGACTTTTTTTAAGTTTCGGAAATGACAGCCTTGATTTAGGAAAAAGTCTGACAGAATTACAGAGATAATTCTAAGCATATTCTAAAAAAATTAAAATTCACAGGAAATTTTCTGAAATGTTAAAATAGATGTGGGAGAAAAGATGGGACGATTCCACTCCCGTTTTGAGGGGCACAACTATGTGGGGTTTTTTTTCGTAATTTTAGTTTTTTCGTGTTGAAACGTGACAAAATTGACATTTTTTAGCTCTTTTGACGAAATTCGCCATTTTTTGTAAACTTTTAACAAAATTTTCGCTATCTTTTCACGAAATTAGTCGTTTTTTCGCGATAACAAATCTACTGTTTTTTCCGAGTTTTTAACAAAATCGGCCGTTTTTTCACGATCTACTACCAAAATCGCCCGTTTTTTTCGAGATTTTTTTACAACAAAATATACCTTTTTCAACTTTTGACGAAATTTTAGGATTTTTTTCTCGATTCATTGGCAAATTTTCTGTTTTTCCACGATTTTTCGATCCGCTAGCTTCTATATTCAATTCTATAAAAATGCCCTGAAAAATACAAAAATTGTCCTGAAAAATGTAAAAAGTGCTCTTTTCAGAAGAGTAGCGCCCTCCCTATTTTTAAACTAGGGGGGAAACACTGTACATAAGGAAATAAAAATTATAATGAATGCTTACAATAGAATAAAAAATTAGAAAATGTAATAAACTTAAATAATAAAAATTTAGATGATTTTTCAAGTGATTAAAATACTAAAAGCAAAGTTAATAATCAATAATATATAGTTAAATATTCATTATAAAGATGAAATGTAGTTTTCCTAAATTATTCAATGAAACTTGCCTCACACAGGTACTTTACTAATTCACATTAAAATCATAAAATAAAGAAGTTTTATTTCAAGTTTAGCTAGACTTGAAAATCGATCGAATCTCGATCAGACAGGCAATTGCACGTTGAGTTGACTGTAATTGTTTCGGGTTGGATTTTGAGTTTTGTGGATGGACTTTATGGGCTTTTTTAAATAAAACAATTAAGGTCCAGTTTTAAGCTTATTTAAATCTCAAAAAGTTCCCCCCCCCCTCTTTTTCACTCAGCTCCACAATATTTATTGTATTATTTAGAAGTTCATTTGCTATTTTTAGAGTAATTCATGTTTGAGAAAAATGTTTAAAAAGTAAGATTTGGCTGGCTAGTTATTAAAAAGTAAACAAACTATTACTTACATATTATACAAAGTTGAAATATAAGTTATTCATATGTGTTACCTTTTTTAAACATGAGGGATATTTTACTCTCTAATTAATGTAAAAGATATTTACTAGATAGCTCATTTGACAATGAAGTAACTCCACATCTCTAGCTTGCAAACTTAATGCCATGCCAACAGTTTTCAATTATGGTATGTTGGTGGATAACAAAGTACTAGAATTTACTTGTTAAACTTGTTTATTAAACTGTTATTCTAGTTTTTTGTGACCATAACCTTTTCTCAAAGGTGGACGCTAAATCACACAACGCTTAAGGATAAACAAACTGAAGCTCCTCCCACACTAATAAGTGAGCGCCATCTACTGACTAACCCTTTAAAAATACGTCACGCAGATCTCTTTAAATTTATTTTTAATTTATTTTTGCTTTAATCGATTAAAAACATTCTTCACTATATTCTTTAAACAATAATAATAATAATATATTCTTTCTGTGCCTACCCATAACATTTTCATTTTATGATATGACACCATAAGCTAATTAAATAAAAAAATATTTGTAAGTAAAATTAATAAACAATAAAAAGAAATAGAGAAGGGGGGTATATTTTAATACCAAATATTTGATATATGTGTTTTAACACTGAAGTTATGTTTTGTATCGTGACATAGAATTAGCCTCTAATAATATTAGCATATTTATTTATTTGTTTTTCTTTGTTTTTTTTTCTCAAAATAAATAATTAAATAAAAATCGAATTGAAAAAAATAACGGCAACTCGCATATAAAACTATATTTAATTTTTATTATTATTTAAGAATTCAAAGAATAGCATTATTTTACTCACCATTTTTGTATCTCATTACAAAACAAGAAAAGCTTATTTAAGGAAACCGCTATAATTTTATTTTTCATAGTAATATTTTGAATTTATATTTAATAAAAGAGAAATAGAAATAAATATGAAATGAAATGTATTAAATAATAATTTCTAATTATTTTAGCTATCAGTTACTTTCCAATATTTTTGCCAAAGCTTATTTAAATAAACCGCTATACTTTTATTTTTCATAGTAATATTTTGAATTTATATTTAATAAAAGAGAAATAGAAATAAATATGAAATGAAATGTATTAAATAATAATTTCTAATTATTTTAGCTATCAGTTACTTTCCAATACTTTTAGCCAAATCTTACTTAAATATGTAAATAATTTAAATATGTAAGTGATTATTTTAATGTAAAAATAAAAGTAAGGATGCACAATTAAATTAATTTATTTTTGATAAATAATAATTTAAGAGCATGTAACATAAAAATAGTCTTGCATTTGGACTTAAAAAAGTATTTAAAAGGTTTATGTTTAAACCTTTTTTTTAAGGTATTTTAAACATATTTTTAAAAATGTATTTTAGTGGTATTTGCCTTTAAAATTTAAATCCAAATTAATTTTACATTTTTACTTCTTAGTAATTTATTAAGAACATTTTTCATAATATTCTTAAAAAATAATAATAATAATTCTTGCAGTGACTGTCCATAAAATTTTCAGTTTATGATATGACACCATAAGTTACTGAATTTGTATAAAAACTCTTTAAAGTTAAAAAGAGAGAGGAAATATATTTTAATATCAACTATTTCAATAATATGTTTTAAACTGAAGTTATATTATAGTATATTTGTGTATGTGTACTGCATTATAATAAATGCATAAATAGTTTTCTGCTAAAAATAAAAAAAAGAAATACTTTATATTTTATTTTGACTTAAGTCTAACATCTGCTAATACAGTGGAACTTGGATAATTCGAACTTGTTTAATTCGAAATTCTGGCTAATTCGAATTTTTTGCCTGGTCCCTAGAATTCTGTATTAAAATAATGTAAAAAAAAATGTGGATATTTCGAATTTTAGTTTGAATAATTTGAATTTTTTGTAGGATTGTCTTTCAAATTTTGCGGAAAATACTATTCCTTTAGACTTTTTTAATCTGAGGACGGATTATCTGAAGATGAACAGAACAAAGAAATATAAGAGAAGCCCATTCCTAGTTCCTTAGAAGCTGTGGTGCTATACAAGAACTTCGAAGCTTTTTTGAAGATCAGTTCAATGTAAAAGATTCTATTTTTGTGTACATTGATAAGTTGAAATCATATGCTATGACTCATAGATTGTATTCGGGAAAGCAATCAGAAATATCTTATTTTTTTCTTAAAAATGATGAATAATTAAGCTAGTAAAAATGTTTGATTTAAAGGGAAAAAAATATAGAAGTATCAGATAAAGTTTATGCGTTAAATATTTCATTGTGGTGTTAATCTTTTTTTTATCACTTCTTTTTGAGCAAATATATTTAATTTAGATTTTTGGATATTTCGAACTTTACTTTTGGTCCCTTGAACTTCGAATTATCCATGTTCCACTGTAGTAGCATGTTTAATTTGCTTGTTATTTCTATCTTTCTTTTTTTTTAATTATTTGAAATTTACTAAATTATGATGTTATGCAATAAATAGAAAAATCATATTCGATTATTAATATTATAAAAGAATTCAAATAAGATTTTATTATTTTTTTTTAAATCTTGTTAATGAATAATAAAAAAAATCAATTTTGAGAACTCCCAAGGATTTTTTTTTTCATAGTAATAGTTTTTTTCTTAATAAAGGGTAAATGGAGAAAATAAAAATTAATAATTTCTTTCTAATAATTTTAGCTATCGATTACTTTCCAACACTTTTAGCTAAATCTTATTTAATTTTTGTGATATACTAAATTTAAATTTAAAATACATTTAAAAACAAACTTTTAAACTATTTTTAAGCCCAAATATAAGAGTATATTCAGTAGCATATATAGGTTTCTTGGTGCCTGGGAAAAGAAGAAATTTTTCGCCCACACCGCCCCATAAAAAAAGAAAAGAAGGAAAATAACTACAATATTTTCACTCATGAGAAGAAAATGCCTTTTTTGGTTTTTGGTTGCATTTATGATGACCTATTATCTTCATGAGGGATATAGGCCCTAGGGAAGTTGCCCTCCGGGGGGTCTTTCTAAGGGAAAATAATCCGTATTTACACAAGGAAATCCAAGGTAAATCCGAATAATTAGGCCGACGGGCGCGATAGGATTCGAACCCAATACCTTTATATTTACCAGCTTCGACAGCAGAACCTCTCGTCCACTGGTGGGGCAATTCGTAATTTCGATTTAAACCACTCTCAATTTGGCGCCCAGATTGACCGCCCCTCTCCTTGCTATGCCACTGGGTATATTGTCTTTTTTTAATATAACATGTTTGTAAGTAGCTATTTATCCGAAATAAGTTAAATAAACTGTACATTTTTGTTGCCTTTTTTACTTGAAAAATAATTTATTTTCCTTACTATTTTTTAAAAATTATTAAGATAATTTTTTATAAATACTTTTGTACAAATTTGTCTATTTAATTTATACAAATCATTTGTATATTTGAGGTATTTGAAATTTATTGACAGCTAAAATTATCAGAAATTATTTGTTAATATTTCATTTTATATTTATATCGATTTCTCTTTTATTAAATATAAATTCAAAATACAGTCGAACCTCTATATAACGAAACTCCATACATCGAATTTCTCCATATAACGAATTTTTAGTAAGAACGGTCCCCTTTTCGCATGATTACATTAAAAACAGACTCTATATAGCGAAATATCTATCTCCATATAACGAATTTTTTCATAAATTGATCTTAATTTATTCAGTTTTAAAAAAGCTTCGAAATCATATGGAATCAATTTTCCATCACTTATTTTTGATTTATCGTTCAGTGGAGAGGTTTTTTTTTTATAAATATTACTTCTCTCCTTATTCTTTAAATTTAACAATTTCATCCCACCTCCCACACATCTTTCAACATCCTTCTCAAAACACAGTCAATTGAATTGTTACACATATAAGAGAGGAATCAATGAGAGCACATAAGAGAGACCTTCAAATGGAGGAAAATATCAACTACAATTTTTCCTTCCTTGCTAAAATTTGAGAATTTTTTTTGAGAGCGTAACAATTGTAATTTTAAAATCAAAACAACAAAAAATTACAGATTTCTTCCTCTGAAATTTATGTAAGTCTTCCTCATTTGATTTTCATTAAGCTTTCAAATAAATGTCTTTTCTCTTTTTTGAAACTGCTTAAATAAGTAAAAAATAAAATGTTAGGTTAATATATACTTTTAAACATTTCAAATTCTTAATTAAAAAAATCAAAAATAATATTTGTTCAAAATTTACACATTAAATACTATTTTTAACATCATACTCTATACATCGAATTTCTCTATATAACGAATTTTTTACTGGAACGATGGATTTCGTTATATAGAGGCTCGATTGTATTACAATGGAAAATGAAATTATGGAAGATTCTTTAAGTAAATTTTAATTATTTTTTAACAAGGGGTAAAAATAATGAATAAATTAAGCTCTTCTTTGAATTTTTAAATAAGAATAATAATTAAATATGGATTTTTCAATGACCAGCCGTAATTTTTTCAATTTATTGTTTGACATCATAAACTAATAAATCTGTAATTAATAAATAAATAAAGCATACTACTAATAAAAGAACCTAGTCGTAAGTCAAGGGACAAAATGTAACTTTAATGTTAAATCATTTAAATTAAATGTATGATTTTTAAATATACCCCCCTCTCTTATTTATTAATTTTATTTTAAAAAAACCTTTAATTTACTTGCTTATAATATCATATCATTAAATGAAAATCCTGTAGATGGCGCTCGTTCATAGTGTTTAATGTTAAATCATTTAAATTAAATGTATGATTTTTAAATATACCCCCCTCTCTTATTTATTAATTTTATTTTAAAAAAACCTTTAATTTACTTGCTTATAATATCATATCATTAAAAGAAAATCCTGTAGATGGCGCTCGTTCATAGTGTCAGAGGAGTCTTCCTTTTGTTTATCCCTAAGCGTTGTACGATTTAGCGTCCACCTTTCTCAAACTATGCTAATGTATTAACTGAACTCTTAATTCTTTTGATAACCACTTCTGCCTCCAGATGTTGTAAATTCTCAAGACACAAGAAAAGCATAATGCACAAAAACAATTTCGTTCCACTGAGTGTTACAGGAAAACCAACAAACAGATAATCCGTCAAACGAACTATGTAATATTCTGTAGACTTTTCTAACCCAGCCTTTTCTCTACTTTTTTATGTGTGGTCTTTAAAACTTCTGTTTACTCATAGAAATTGCCGTGAAAGTTTCATTTGAAAAGGGGGAGGGTGAAAAAGCATTTCCATTTTGGAATAACGGAGAGATGGATTCTGTAAACTTGAACCGCCTTTGGAAATTCCAGTTTTCTAAAAACTTTCGAATTGCCAGTCTTAAATATTGATCATTTTTGTTCGACATTTCTGTAGTCTGTCTTATTTCGGCTCTTTGTTATAACTTGAGAGTATATTTCTTACATGTTCCTGATACTTCGCGCTATATTATCATATTAAAATTCATCGTTTGATTGCGAGTGAAAATCGTGGTGAATTTTAAACTAACAAATAACTAACATGAAGACTAGCAAGGATGGACAAAGAATTGGCACAGTATTTGGCTATATTTTTTAAATCTGTAAAGTTACAACAAGTTGGAAATTGTACATCAAGCTATGCAAATGAGGTGCGTTTGTACTATAAGGATATTTAAAAAATATTCAGATCTTAATGTAATAGTATACATAGTATTTCAGATATAGTAGAATACTTGAAATCATCTGTGCTTATACAGGGTGATTCATAAAAGATGGGCAGAACTTTAAGGGGTTATAGTACACTTAAAGACAAATAATATTAAATAGGAGACTAAGGGTCCCAGACGTATTCCCAAGGAGATAGGGGGCATTAAAGTTTAGGGTCCGAAATTTCAAATGATTATAAAAAATGGAAAAATTGGTCGATTCGTTTGCGGTTTTTGCAAAAAATTTTCTTTATGCCAGTATTTTCTTGAAATAAAATTTTAAAGTTCAATTTCAAAAAATGCCGATAGGGGGCGCTTTAGACTTTGGAGTAACAAACAACTATTTTTTAACGTTATTTTTTGCATTTCTTTAAATGATTTCGAAAGCTTAGACTTAAACTTAAATTTTGATCTAAAAATCTGAGTCCTAACGAGTAGTTAAGTAGCGTAAACTGAAATTTGAAACCCTTCTCCCCCCAGAACAAAAATCAGTTATTCCCGATCTTTGTGTCGTAGATTAGGCTCTAACTACTGCCGCGTTTTGCTAAAATTATTCTTTATGTCAGTATTTTCTTGAAAATAAATTTTAAAGAAAATTTTCAAAAAATTCCGATAGAGGGCGCTTTAGACTTTGGAGTAACGAACAACTATTTTATACCGTTATTTTTTGTGTCTCATTAAATGCTTTCTAAAGCTTAGACTTAAATTTTCAGCCCAAAATCTGAATCGTTAGACGTGGTTAAGTTTCTGGGGAGAGGGGTTTGAAATTTCTACTCCTGAGCACAGTTCAGTTTACCATGTCCACACATTGTGTGCTGTGATACGAGGTAAAAAGACACAAATTAGGATTATGTTATCAAAGCATATTTATTAACATGTAATTACAATAAATGTTCAAAATTGTGACCACCAGAGGTTATGCACGCAGAACAACGGCGAAGAATGGAACGGCGAACATTCGCGAAAACATCAGGCTTTTCGAGCACTTCCCCTACAGCGGCGTAAAGTCTGGCGACCAGTTCCTCGGGGGATTCAATGGGTGTCTCATACATAAGAGCCTTCAATTATCCCCAAAAAAAGAAATCGAGGGGTGAAAGATCTGGCGAGCGAGCAGGCCAAGCAACAGGACCACCTCGACCAATCCATCTGTTCGGAAATGTGATGTCCAGATAGTTACGGACGTCTCGTACGTAATGGGCTGGCGCTCCATCGTGCTGGAACCACATGACCCGCCGGATGCGTGGATGAACAACGTTTAACAGGTCTGGCAGCACATGTTGCAGAAATGTGAGGTATGTTTTACCGTTGAGGCGTTCAGGAAGAAGGTACGGTCCGATTAGGTGGTCTCCGAGGATTTCTGCCCAAACATTGATGGAAAAGCGTCTCTGATGAGCATGTGGATACGTAGCATGTGGATTGACATCCGCCCATACATGTGCATTGTGTGTATTAAATGTACCTTCACGTGTGAAGGTACATTCATCGGTGAAAAGCACAGTTCGTCCAAAATGTGGATTTAGCGCGTTCTGCTGCAGAAACCAGCGGGCGAATTCAATACGATTTGGATAATCCCCTGGAGACAGTTTCTTTACTCGTTGCACATGAAACGGGAGCAAATGTTCATCCTTCAGTACCCTGTAAGTCATGGACTGTGAGGTATCCACCTGCCTAGCCACTGTTCGTGTACTTGTACTTGGCTGCGCCGCTACTACATCCAGAATGGCTTCTGCAACAACTACTGATTCGTCCTTTTTTGCACGACCTGCATTCGACCGGGAAGCGAGAAATGATCCCGTCTCGCACAACTGTCTGTGCAAGCGCTCGAAAGTTTTGCGGTTAGGCAACCGCCTGTTGGGAAATCGCTCTCCGTACATTCGTTGTGCCTCTGCACCATTTCCATCTGCCGCTCCGTAAATTAAATGCATCTCAGCCTTTTCCTTATTCGTGAAGGGCACCATCTTCCGATTCATTACTACAGCGACTTACACTTGACTCACCGTTCAGTGGTTTTTATGCCTGAATCGTGTCGAAATTTTGCATACGTGTTCTTCTTCTTCCCCATTTGACATTAGCATACTTTCTGTCTTCTTCTTCACCCGGTGACTAGCGTCAGGAATGGAGCTTTAACGTTTGCATGAGCGACGTTTCCAACTGTGCCAGTGCCTTTATGAGTGAATTCCGACTATGCAGTCCTTGACGAAAGTTGTATTTTTGCCTCTTATCACAGCACAGAATCGTTGGGCATGGTTAAGTAGTGCAAACTGAACTATGTTCAGAAGTTGAAATTTGAACCCCCTCCCCTCGCTACTGAACCACGCTCAGCGATTCAGATTTTGAGCTGAAAATTTAAGTTTAAGTCTAAGCTTTAGAAAGCATTTAATGAGACACAAAAAATAACGGTATAAAATAGTTGTTCGTTACTCCAAAGTCTAAAGCGCCCTCTATCGGAATTTTTTGAAAATTTTCTTTAAAATTTATTTTCAAGAAAATACTGACATAAAGAATAATTTTAGCAAAACGCGGCAGTAGTTAGAGCCTAATCTACGACACAAAGATCGGGAATAACTGATTTTTGTTCTGGGGGGAGAAGGGTTTCAAATTTCAGTTTACGCTACTTAACTACTCGTTAGGACTCAGATTTTTAGATCAAAATTTAAGTTTAAGTCTAAGCTTTCGAAATCATTTAAAGAAATACAAAAAATAACGTTAAAAAATAGTTGTTTGTTACTCCAAAGTCTAAAGCGCCCCCTATCGGCATTTTTTGAAATTGAACTTTAAAATTTTATTTCAAGAAAATACTTGCATAAAGAAAATTTTTTGCAAAAACCGCAAACGAATCGACCAATTTTTCCATTTTTTATAATCATTTGAAATTTCGGACCCTAAACTTTAATGCCCCCTATCTCTTTGGGAATACGTCTGGGACCCATAGACTCCTATTTAATATTATTTGTCTTTAAGTGTACTATAACCCCTTAAAGTTCTGCCCATCTTTTATGAATCACCCTGTATATGATTTATTATTACTTATACTTGATTAATTATATTTGATTTGACTTCTATATTTGATTTCGTGCAATAAATGGTGGAAGATAAGAGGAATAGAAAGAGAAATATAATGTGGAAGGGGAAATGCAAGAGATTTTGGAAGCACGGAAAATTCCTAGTATTAACACATATGCCGAAGTTTTGACGAAACTTCATGAAATCCAAAATTTTGCATTAAATCGCAATAATGATGAAATGTTTAGCTGAAGACTCATATTGTTATTTCTTAGAAAAAAATATTTGCTTCAAAAAAGCAACTGATTTAATTAATTTATGGAAACAATGGGAGTTAATTAATACGACGGCATTTCAGTTTAAATTTATATAATTTTGATTTCTTAAAAATGAAACCTTTAAACGACACTCACCTCTGAAGAGCGGTCAGTTTTCACCGGTCACTTTCAAGGGCAACCATTATTCAGAGATTACATCGTATATATTTGAATTGTGTACCATACATTTTATATTATTTTTTATTTATTTCATCTGGAAACTCCTCCTCCTTGAAAAGCACAGGCCGATTTTTCTCAATGTTGTGATAAATAAATTTAATTTTTACGTTCTAAAATCTTAATTTAAAATCTTAATTCTTAATCTAAAATCTTTATTTTTTCATTTATTTTTATATAGTTTAAAATAAAATGTTTTCTGTTTTTATAAAATGGGAACAGAATTAACTCAAACAAGGCTGTTTTTTACATTGCTGTAAGTATCACCCCCTCCCTCCTTCTAAAATGATAATTTAGATGGGAGAAGACTAAAAATTGAAAATTTATGCAGAAAAATTATCCACGAAATTCCTTGTATTTTAATTATACCATACTTTCAAGCATTATTTTCATAATAAAGGATAACCACCGCATAGACACTTCCTTTTTTCATTATATATTAAAAAATGACATACTAATTTCTATTAAAAAACTTCTTATATTAATTTTTGTATATTTACACAAAAAATAATTCTTTCAAATCATTTCATCCGTTCTCATGAAAAGTATATAATCCACTTGTCCATATGTGCATTGTAAATTGAATATCATTACCACCTTTCATATCTATGCATTGTCTAAACTGTCCCAGAATTTTGGTTTTAAAAAAAAAAAGTTTTCGCTTCCTTCGCTGGAGGCTTTAGTTTAAAGTGATGATATTTTCTCGCAAATGAAGTTCGGCATGAGATTGCGTAATTTTGAAAATGAAGTTTGATAATAAAACATGTAACTCATAAATTCTTTTAAAATTATCTTTTTAAGCTTATCCAGATTACATACCTTAATACCATGATTATTTTCCTCTTTCATACTTGTATTCTGGTATGTTTTTGCTTCTAAATGTGACAGTAAAGGACATTTAACAGAAAGGTTAATATAAATCAACATTAATTTTCAGAATCATTAGAAGATCAAATCAGGAAAATTATTCATAACGCCATATTTTTAATTTTTGTGTATAAAAAAGGAAAAAAACTGTTTAACATAAAAATTTTGAAGTATTTTTTCTCAGTCCGCTTCTAATATTTATCAAAAGATATTTTCATATAAAACATTTATTATTAGCAATTGAAATGAGCTGTACTAAATATTTATGACTTATTTATTATTTTTAATTTGATGTTTTATTTATATTGCAGATGCAGTTGTTTGAGAAGTTCAGTCTTGCCATACCATGAAGACACTTCAAAACACAAAATGCGTTTGAAGATTATGGGCTCCTTTTCCCGCATTTTTTATATACAGGCGTAATAAAATGGTTCAGTGAGGATATCCTAAAACTTCTGGATTAGTTTGAAACAGTGGAACTGTGTTTGTTTTTTTCCACAGGCTGTCAGATTGGATTAGATTAAGATTATTAGACAACAATTTTTTAACGTTATCAAGTGCTTGGAATTAATTTGTTATCAAGAAAATGTCAATTTTGTTACGATGGTGAAACTTTAATATAATATTTATATTTTTCTACATTCTTGAAAGATTATAATTTTAATGCAACGATAAAATAATCAAAAATTTACTAATAATATTCAATTATACCACTTTTTTCATGCATTGTCAGTACTCTATATGGAAGAGTATTACCTTTTGAATCCCACCTGAATAACCCTTTGCAAAAAATTCTCAATTGAAAACGTGGCGATATCCATAAAATTAACTGTATTTCAGGAGGAAAGAAAAGCAGCTTAAGCATAAATAGATATAACTAACTCATTCTCGTTTATTTCTGGAATTATCCATAGGAAACCTCCAATATCTCGATATTATTTTTATTTAAGTGTAAGAAGAAAGACAATTATTTGCAATGGTCAAAAACCTCTTTTACTTGTGTGATGTAAATAAAATGTCCTTCAGAAATCTAATTAAACTTTGCAGCTTAGCCTTTCTTTAAGGAATTTCACTAGAAATTTTCCTAGTAAAACATTTGAAAAGAAATCCAGTTTAAAATAAAAACCATCGTATTGAAAGTAAGGAAAAGCTATTCCATTTGTGATATGCAATAGAAGACTTTATAACAAATCCAGTTTAAACTGACATATTCATTTTCACAGACGGAAAAAGTCTTTCGCTTGTGAGGTGTATAAAAAACGATTTTTTGGTATGTCTAATTTAGAGAAGTGCCGTGCTCACACAAAAGAGAAGTTATTCATGTGTGAACTGTGCAACAAACAATTTTCTTGGAAAAGTTATTTGGATGTCCATCTACGAATTCATACTAATGAAAAACCTTTCTCCTGTTTGATCTGCAAGAGAAAGTTTTCTCAAAAATCTACTTTAAATGTGCATTTACGAATACATACTAAAGAGCGACCTTTCTCTTGTGAAGTTTGCAAGAAAACGTTTTCTCAAAAATCTACTTTAAATGCGCACTTGCGAATACATACTGAAGAGAAATCTTTCTCTTGTGAGATTTGCAAGAAAGAGTTTTCTTTTAAATCCAATTTAAATAGGCACATACGAATCCATACTAAAGAGAAACCTTTCTCTTGTGTGGTATGCAAGAACAGGTTTTCTCAAAAATCTTCTTTGGATAAACACTTGCGAATCCATACTAAAGAAAAACCTTACGCTTGTGAGGTGTGCAAAAAAGAGTTTTGTGCGAAATCTGATTTGAATGTCCACAGTCGAATACATACTAAAGAGAAACCATTCTCTTGTGAAGTATGCAAGAAAACGTTTTCGCGAAAAGATTGTTTAAATACGCATTTGCGAATCCATACTAAAGAGAAACCTTATTCTTGTGATATTTGCAAAAAGAGTTTTCTTTTAAATCTAATTTAAGTAGGCACTTGCTAGTCCATACTAAAGAGAGACCTTTTTCTTGTGCGGTATGCAAGAACAAATTTTCTCAAAAATCTACTTTAAATACGCACTTGCGAGTACATACTAAAGAGAAACCATTCTCTTGTGAGATATGCAACAAATACTTTTCTCGAAAAACTAATTTGAATAAACACCTGCTTTGTCATACTAAAGACAAACTTTTTTATGAGTGAGGTGAACAATAAAGGATTTAGAGATAAATATCATTTGAATATCTATGTGTAAGTTCATGCAAAAAACAAACTTTTCTCTTGTGAATTGTGCAAGAATTTGTTTTATGTGAAATCTGCGTTGAATGTTCATTTGCGATTTAATACTAAAATAAACATTTATCCTGTGAGGTATGTAACAGAAAATTTTCTTCGAAATTCTACTTGGCGAATTTATACTAAAGAGAAATTTTACCTTCGTGAGGTGTGCAAGAAAGGCTTTTCCCAAAAAAGTTGATTGAATACCGATCTGCAATTTCATACGAAAGGAAAACTTTTTTTTTCATCTGATATTCACAACTATTTTTTGAATAATCTCATTTAAATACCCATTTGCAAACACTTTGTTAAAGAGAAGATTTTCTGTTGTGAGGTAAGATGCAATTGATTTACTCATAAATCTCATTTGGATATTCGCCTGTGATTTTGAAACAAATAGGAACCTTCGAGAAGGTTCAATTAAACGTTTTCTCAAAAATTAGTTCGGAAGACCAATTGCAAATTCACAATGGAAAAACTCTGTGAGATGTGGAACGGGGTTTTTGAAGAAAATATCATATCACATCTACCTGCATGTTCACAGTACACAGAAGCCTTAATTGTTAACAAAAAAGGTACTTCTAGGTTATCCCATCGATCAAAAAACAATCGCCAAATTATAAGATTAAACGCCAATAATGGATGATTGTGAATGCCACATTCAATGACATTAAACACAATACACATGCTTTAAATGTCATCAAGTGGTTTTTAATTTCACCTTTTATTTGTAATTTTATTTATGCTTTGCTAATTTATTTGTTTTTCCGTTGTTTAAAATAAAATTATGTCAACATCTATAACTTGGCTATTAGTTCGGCGATTTTTATAATTTGGTGAAAATAATCGACGGTATAACCAAGTAGTACTACAAAAAGTAATCTGATGGATATGCTCACAAACTTTGCATGCAATTCTTTTTAATCTTTTTTTTTATTGTATTCGCAGTGAAGATTTTTCAAATCAAATTTGAATTTAAATGTACATAGTCATATCAAAAAGAAATTTCTTGTTTGTGAAATGAAATATTTTCTTTTAGGAATATAATAAAATATTTTCTTTCTCTATTATAATTGAAAGTATTTTGTTCATGCTTAATTTTAATTATATAAATTGATGTTTAATAAAGTATTTTGCTGTTATTTATTACAAATTTTCGTCGTTATTTACTTTAAATTGAGCAAGGTAAAATATTGTAATGTGTGAATTGGTAAAAATATTTTATTTACAAAGGTTTTGATATTAATGTTCCGATCAGAACATAAGTGATACCCAGGGTCTAAAATAAAGTAGCAGAGTTTGTCCGTAAAAATGCTTTTGTGAATGCGTGGAAATTTACAAATGTAATTGTTATCAAAATGAACCATAACAAGCTGTGAATATATGAGGAATAGCATAAAAATAAATGTTAAATATATATCAATATTAACAAAGTTAAATATATGTGTTAAATATTTATGTGCATATGTATGACAGAAATGGCAATTATGTAAAAAGACAAACTATCATTATTAACCGGCGAGTACACCCGAAGTGTATCTCAGGCCTGGATGTTTTTAGATTGTAATTTTTTTAAATAAAACCATTATAAAATACTCAAATTACTTAAAGGTGTTTTGTATATACAATGATTAATAAAGCCTAGTAATTTCTGGCATATCAGGCTCATCATTAGAGTTAAAAACAACAAAAGAAAAAGTCGAAGGCTGAGTTCTTTTATACGAAGTGGACTGATCAAAACGCCAACTTGAAAAAGGGGGGAGCTATCGGAATGTTCCAAAATTGGATAGAAGAGGGGATGTTCAAGTTATTTTGAGTAGACTGTATTCTCCGGGTGACATACGACAAAACATCGTTATGAGTGTTGTTAGCTCGACATAAAATTTCAATTAATTCCATGATTTTAATCTTTTGGTAATTTGATACTTTCTTTAGTAATTTAACTTTTTTGATATCTGTTATAACCTCTTGTTCCTGATATAGATTATATCAGAGTGACGTCACAGGTAACTCAACTCCACATATCAGCCGCAAATACATTCCAACCAAGCACATAGAGTTCAGAGTGTTTTAGAGATGCACTATGCCGTCAAAATCACTTGCAATATGATCGTTCGAAAAAAGACTAGAATGTGGAACAAGGACTGAATAAAATTGGCTAGGAGAAATTTCTATATCGAGCCACAATTGTTTGGCCGAATTGTAGCCCTTTTTAGCAATTTCACGATTACAATTGTAGCTTCATGCTTAAACAATATATTTCATCTCTATCTTTTTCTGGATTCTGTTGTTTGTTTGGAACGCATTTTCAGCTGATATGTGGAGTTGAGTTGTCTGTGACGTCATCACTGATAGGGTCTATTATTTAGAAAGAGCAGTTTTGCATCGATTAAGCTTGATATCTGCAATGTGTTCCGACAAACGCTTCTTAAATTTTCTGGTTGTCATTCCAATGTAATCTGCCTTCTTTTTTTGTTTACCATTATAGTGGCTGGGGTTAAGTATACACCTGCTGAATCTTCTATGGGGATATGATCGATGCTGATGTGATTATCCGAGACTAAGCCGTATTCTTAAAAATTACAGATTACTGAAAAAATATAAAAATTTCTTAAATTTTCTTAAAAGTGACATTTGTTCGTAATTTAATTCATACCAAGTGATGGTCATGTGAAGACCGAATTAGCTGTAAAGTTTTTTGATTCAATTTGAACGGTTCATTTTTTACAGGAAACATTCAAAAGAATTCTGATATATTGTGGACATGGAGATTAAATCTTTAAAATACATTCTAGTAATGTTACACTACTTCAAAAATATAGAAACTGGTGTCTGTTGTAGTATGTACAATAAAATATTTTATGAAGAAATTTATGTGTATGTCATTTATTGTTCATCGACAGGGACACACACAAGATTCTGTATGATTGCGCTCTGTGGGGGGGTTGTTGTTTGAGGTAAGGATTAACTATGCTGTGTTATCATCTATATCATAAAGAAATTAACATGCCTTATTCAGTACAAGATAACATCTTTTCTATAGCATGCATGGAACATTAAATTTTTTAGAGGCCTACACAAAATAATTTAAACACATTATTATCTATAAATGACTGTTATAAAAATTATATCTTCAATTGTGTGATAGGTTTTCAGAATTATTAAACTTTTAGCATAAAATGTGTCGAGAATTTTAAAGATCGTGATGTCTAAACTTTAAACATTATATACAGAGCCACCCCCCCCCCCCCAACACACAAAAAAATAAATACATTAATATCTATGTTTAAAGAGATCTGGTGAGGAAGAAAAAAAGTGAAAACTAATGTAATCCTATGGGGGAAATACTTATCCCTAATGTTCACTCAAATTTGGAAATTAAAAAAAAAATAGAACACGTAAACAACAAGTTTCTTTATCCCTTTGTAAGGTCTGAATTTTTATATATTCGGAATATACATCACTGGCAAGAATTTTTATTGCCTTCAAATAAGTCATATTCACGAATATATTTCATTTGATTAAGGTTAGTTTTGAAAGACAGGACCGGGCGTATAGCCTGCTAGTTATTTATAAAAGACAGTTATAAAAATTATGTCTCCAATATTATATTATAGCTTTTCAGGATTATTAAACTTTTAGCATAAAACGTGCCGGGAATTTTAAAGATCATAAGTCTAAACATTAAAAATATTACAGAGCTCCTCCCCCCCCCAAAAAAAAAAAATTAAATACATAAATATCTATGGTTAAGGGGATTTATCTGGTGGGGAAGTAAAGAAGTGAAATCCAATGTAATCCTATGGAAAAAGAATCTATCTACGAGCTGAAAATTTTTTTTGTTTAAATTTCCAAATTTGAATGGACAAAAGGAATAGTTTTTCGGTACTACTCTGTTATCCCGTCGACCAAAATAATGTCGCCAAATTATAAGATTGAATGCCAATAATGGATGATCGTGAATGTCAATTCAATGACATTAAATACGATACACGTGTTTAAAACGTCATTAAATGATTTTTATTTCGACTTTTTATTAGTATTTTTATTAATATTCTACTAATTATTTGTTTTTTCGTTATTTAAAATAAAAATTATGTCAATATGTACAATTTGGCTATTAGTTTGGCGATTTGTATAATTTGGTGAAATCGGTCGACGGGGTAACCACGTAGTACCGTTTTTTCTTATAGGATAACACGAGGTATCCCCTTTTTTTCTTCCGTACTAGTTAAGTTCTCTTAAGGATTGATCATACATTTTAATTGCATTACTTTTTTTTTAACTAAATGGAATTCTGCTGTAGTAAGGGATGTGTGTATTATATTGTAGAATCGGAAGTTCTCGAAATCATAAGTAAACTGAGAGACATAAATCCTATGCTGACACCATTAAAATTTTAGAACGTATACATATACTTGTGAACTTAGACTTGTATAACCATTAAATATTTACAATTTATTATTTACAGAACTCTATTATTTACAAGAGACTTATAGCCGTCTCAAATTTCGTATTTCAATGTTCAAGCACATCCCAATTCCTCATTTCACATCGTTCTCTCCAACTCATAACTGTTCTAAAAACGCTGTCTTCACCTCAGTTTTTTAGCGTCAGCACTTAACTACACCTTCATCTGTCTAAATCGGACTTATAGCAGCTGGGCACTATAAAAGGATATGGGACTTATAGCAGTCGGGCTGTGGGAGTCAGAAGGTCACTCCCACAATATATATAAGTTCATACACACAAGGATGAAAAAGATGTAGACAACTAACTTTTTATTTATGGTTATTACTCCAGAAAAGTATTTGAAATTCTGTTAAGGTTTTTTCAAAAGCTAAAATACATTAAAACATACCAACTGATTAAAATGTAACAAACAGTGCAAACGAACAAAATTCAAATGAATTACAATCTATAGATAAGAGTAGTATAAAATATGATTTCAATTTTTTAAGAGGTTTTTAATTTAACTGAAAATTGTCCATATTAAGTGATTTAAATATAATTTTAATAAATTTATATACAGAGTGGCACAAAAGAATATGGATATATTGAATTCTATGGAGCATTTTCAATCTTAATTCATCTTAAATATACAAATTCCTGTACAGGATAGTTATAATTAAAGTTATCCTGTTTAGAGAAACACCGAGTCTGTTCTGGTAGACAAATATTGATAAAACTTGGATGGGCTGTGGGCAGAGAAAATCTGCAATTATATATATAAAACTCCTCCGTGTACGACGATTCCGGGGTCAGCCCATCCACGAGAAAAAGAAACTTATTGCAATTGCGTCCACGTTAGGCTTAACTATTCCGAGCCGTTCACAAATATTCTAATTGTTCAACTTATGAAAATATACATGTAAAAGATTTATTCATTACGCATTTTCTTTAAAACCTACAAAAACTATTTAATTATAATGTTTAAGTTCTAAATAAAACAACCAGCAATTACGAAAAAGAACAAACAATGTAAACAAGTTAAAACTATTGCCATTTAAGAATGACAAATTCCGTGAATGAATCTTTAGAATGACTCCATTGTAACATCACGACTCAGGAATGATTGGGTGCGTTCGGGAGCTATGCGCGCGTGTTCAAGAGACAGGTACATGGAGTGAATATTACAGCGGATTTAGTACTCGGAAGCCAAAATCCCTGAGCTTGCGCGCGCAGCGCGTGTGTCTCTCGAACACGCGCTGTTTACTCTTTATTGTTTACATTTGTTTCCGATCTTATAGAGTGTTTTTTTTTTAAGTATTAGCTAAAAAATAGTCCAAAATAGGATTTTTTTTTATACATTTTAGCTATTTTTATTATTTTTTCTCAGTATTTTTATATATTTTTTGGCTGTAGTTTCACAATATAATCTTTTATAATTGATTTTTTGCGTTACTTTATTCTTTTAAAATTTATGTATTTACGATTTGTTCATTCCAATCCCCCCCCCATCCACCAGACAGTTTTGTTATAGTTTTAAATGCAAATTTCTGCTAAAATTTCCTTTTTTTATATAGATTTTTTCCCGCGTGTTTAATCGCAGTATTTTTAAAAATTGTTTAAGCCTAAAGTGGCTGATTGACCACAGTTATAATTTTTTTATCATCCTTTTAAAAATGCAAACACGTCATTTTGACGGGCTGTCTTCTAGTATATAATATTACAATTACACATGTACATATACATACATATATGAGTATACATTATGGTTGATTTTTTATATTCAATTTACTTCTGTTTGTATAAAAAAAAAAAAATTAAATGGCCTTTACAATAAATAAGTTATACAACTGTTGAAAAAAAAAGGTTTCTGTAAATGAATCAGTGAATAGGTAGCCAGAAAATATGTTTTCAAACTTATAGTTTTTATAGTGTATGTTAGTTACTTATAGTGTATTTTACTCTGAAAAGAAAACAAAAAAAAATGTAAATAAAAGTACCTGTTTTAAATATTAAGTAAATTTTAATTTTAAAACACCTTCAAATCCCAAAATAATAAAGTATTTGGCTCAATAATTACGATTTGGTTAGCAAAATATTCATTTAATAGTGTGCAGAATATTTAAAATTGCTATAAATGGTAGCAAAAATGAAAGTTATGACATATAAAATTTTGTGTCATCATACGATAAAATCACAAATTCTAGAATTTCCAGTGCCGATCCAGTGGCGTGGTTGGTAGCGGCAGCTGCTGCTACACTGCCGGTCCCCGGTTCGAGCATGGATGGTGTCCCTTTGAAGTGTAATAAATGTATGTAATGGACATCTGTAATAAAAAAAAGTGTTCTGCATTGTCTCTGTTTCTGTGTATTATGGATCAATCGAGGCGACAGCCATTGTAGCTATAGGCTTCAAAGCACTGTCAATTCAAAGTATAGAATTTTCAGTAGAAGAATAACCATAGATTCAGATCTTACCATGGTAATTTATTTTAGTAAAGAAAGTGTGTCATTAAACTGATTTTTTTTTTAAATATCCGCTACAACAATCTGACTTTCGCCATTTTGGTACAGACGCCAACATAAAGAATGAATCATAGATAAACAATTCCGTCATTAATAATGATTCAGTAAAAAAATCACTTAAATAAGTCTTTCGTTTAAAAATTGGATAAATTAGACTTTTGGAATTCATGAAAATTTTGCTTAGATTCCTTGCTAAAGCTTGTTAAATTTTTATCTAGTAATCAGTATTACAACCAGGAATTAAAATAAAAAGTTTTAGTCATAATTCTAATGCAGCTTTGCGACAGTTTGATAAAATTAATAATGAATGAAGAAGGAAAAACTCATTCATGAGTAATGAATCAATCAATAGATAAACTGAGACAGTAAAATTTTAATTAATAAAACAAAGCTTTTATTAAAATAAAAAAAATAACAGAAAGCAATTGTTAAAATTTGCGAATCTAGCACTTAAATATGCCCTTGGGTATGATATTTACTCAATTTATTTTTGAATAACCCAGGAAAATTTAAAATAAGTTCTGTAGCAAGCTTGTTTCTGTTAATGGTTATGTGATAACCAATATTAAACAAGGGATTAAAAAAGAGGAGGGGGGACTATAAGTAATTATTGCTATTGCATCTGTTTAATTAATGACAGTATTTCGATGAACGAATCCTTTTAAATGAATCGTAATTTAAAAAGTCATGATTCATTCTTTCATTGGGGTCTTGTGTTTTGCCCTGTCAATAATATCAGGTAATTTTTAAAAAATGAATTTATTGATCTCACCCTCTTCATTAAAATAAGTTATGGATAACATAGTTTATTTTTGTTTATCTTCATCTAAAATTCTGCAACTTGCAGTTTCATAGTATGACTACATGGAATTTTATGTTCCGCAAATTTTATTCTGACCATAAGCATATTAAGCATTATTAAAATGTTTTATTTATTTATTTGTAATTATTCAGGTGATAATATTCATGTTTGAATTTTTATTAACGGTTAAATTTAAAACATTGTGTTGCTCGTAAACTGAATTTGGTTGTATTCTATTCTATTGAAAGTAAATATTTTTTAAGTAATTTATGGCTTAATAAAGTTCTTACATAAATTTTATCAAAAATTACATAAAACATCAAAACAATTTACGAAACCAAGAATTAGGAATAATTTCACTGTATTCATCAGATTAGATTGATTGCTAATAAATGCTGTCGATGCACTGATTTAAAAAACAAATATTTTATAGTTTTCCTGCATTTTGAAAAATTGTACCTGTCTCTTCTCATGCTAGGAGGCTACACTGTATCAGAATTCGTTGATTTAAATCGGCTTGATTTTAATCATGATTTAAATCAACTGATTTTTTTAAAAAAATCATTGATTTAAATCAGTTTTTCTTTTATGTTATTTTTTAATAAATTTCAGATGAAACAAACATAATAATGTGCTTTAATATAATTTAGTTTTATATACCATATATAATCAAACAACTTTCAGAAAGATAAAGCTTAAGCTTATTAAAAAAGTAAAATAAATGTAAAGTTTAGAAAAAAATGCTTTCAAATTTCATTTGAATCAAATTATAAAATAATCTTGCAACGGTAAAGAAATCTAAACAGAAATATACTAAATATTTGAATATTTACTCATTAGTATTTAGAAAAACTTTTGCAAGTTGAGGTAAAATAAAATTGTATGACTTTATGTGCTGTACTTTGGTGAAGCCTGCTTTATAAGATTTAAGCAAAATCTGAATCAGCAATTTATTTATTTATTTATTTTATTTAATATAACTGATCTCAGCCTTTTAGAATGGTGGAAGGTAGTTTTGTTACAGTTATCAAAAAAGCTTATACTAAAAAGAGAATTAATGACCAACTAGCTTTTTACTGCAATAGATTTATCTGCTTCAATCGAACAAATGTTTTTTGCCTTTGGTTTGATACTTTCAGAAATTAGAAATCAACAGATAAAACTGTTAAACCGCTGCCATCGAAATGCTCAAGGCCAGAGGACACAAATTGTGAGGTATTCACTAATTGACTTACTTCTCAATTATGTTGGAATTCACACTAGAAAATTTTGAATAACAATTTACTTTTATTTTATTTGTGGAATATCAATCATCGTATAAAACACTGAACATACTGATTAACTTATGATTAATTACTTCTTAAACTTAAACATACACATGAGAATTTGGAATCCCCCAATAAAAAAATATCCAGATGCGGCAACACTGTAGCATTCCTTCTCTGGCTGAATTTTTATTTAGGGATTCCAAGTTCTTATTAGTGAGTTTAAATAGCTATTGTTTTATAAGATGATAAATATTCCACAAGTAAAATTAAATTGCTATTCAAAATTTTCTTGTGTAAATTCCAACACTACTGAAAAGCAGGGGTGCAGAATATGTCCGATCCGGCGATCTAGGATCGGGGGAAATTTTGGCCATCTAGGGAAATTTTGCACAAAATATACAATTGATTTTGATTTTAACAATGAATTACATAATTACTTAGGATAGAAAATTTCCCACTACAATTAGAATGATTTGTATGGTGACCTTTACAAAATTGATCTCAGAGTAATATCGCCCAATCCAAAGTTGCGGGTGTGACATTTACACAACTTAATTTAGTCACCAGCAAAAAAATTTTTGAGCATTGGTTTCAATTTGTATGAATTTCAATATAGACCACTTACACATACATTTATCCAAATCTAAAAATTGTCCGATGTATCACTTATTTATTAAAAAAAATAATTTCCGCCTGTTGCGGGTGTGACATAAAAAGGACATGCATTTTCATCTTTCAGTGCAAAAATGCAAAACTCTGTGAATTATGACAACTGAGTGAATTGATATTTGTATATATTAGACAGTAATACTTAAATAATTATTCTATGAAAAAATTAAATTACTTACTCAATTCTTGCTTTTGTGGAAAATATTCAAAATTTTCGTTGCGGGTGTGACGCTCTGTTGCGGGTGTGACTTGTACAGCCAATAAAATAATGACATACACAAATATTTTGAAGGCAGATTTTTTTAATTAAAGAATTAATCAATATTACAATTATAATATCTAGAGAGGAATATATTAAAAAAAATTTCATTTCCAATCTTGAATTTATAATTTCTGGTGGTGGTAGCTTTTTTTTTTACAAAAATGCTCTTTTTTTTCCTAGGATGCATCTGACTGACTGGGCTAAATATGCACGTTTTCTTAAATTTTTTTCAAACATTCTAATTCTATATCGTCACCATCCATTTGTCTTATTTGTCCATCAAAGATTTCACTTTTTTAATGTCGAGAATAAAACAACCTCTACAAAATCTCCAACTGCACATTCATCGTTGGATATTATATCCTTGTCAAAGTATGGATACATCTAACTGACTGAGCCAAATATACACATTTTCTTGATTTTTATTCCGATACTGTTATTCTATAATATCCCCATTCATTTGTCTTATTTGTCCATCAAAATTTTCACTTTTTTTTATGTGGAGAACAAAACAATTTCTACAAAATCTCCAACTGCAATCTTATCATTGGATATTATATTTTTGACAAAATATGATAACAAACAAATTCTCTTGTGATCACTTTCTGAAGTTATTGCTACATTACTTGTTCCTGCGTCAATAAAAACAACTTAATGTATCGATTGAATGTTGAGATCCGATTGTGCTTAGTGCCAGCATTCATGAAGCATTTTCACAATATCTTCTGAAATTTCACATTCAGCAAAGTTCTTTTATATTTTTAGGACTTTTTCTACACATATGGCAAAATCTGAAGCTGAATTTATAGTTGCAGAGCGTTACTAGTGTTACCATTTCCTTGGCAACTGCACCAACCCTATCGACAACTTCTTTACCATGAGATGAAATGCAAAAGGATTGCCATCCTTTACCATGATTTTTAAAAATAGTCTCTTCTTTTCTGTCCTTGCTTTGTCTCTTTCCTTCTCTTGTTGTAGATATGCTTCATATTTAAAAGGGTTTTCCTTAATCTTTTTTCAATGATATCGTGATCTTTCTGTACTTTCATTCTCTGCAAAAGAGAAGAAATTAATGTGTAAACTGAATAAATATAGCACTTCCAGTCCAAAAATATAAGCTTAACAAATTTTTAATAGTTATCCCTTGAAATATCCCTTCTAATCTTACATAAAGTTAATTATGTTAAATTTTGGTTAATTTCAAACTGACTATATACATTTTATGCTAACTTAATAAACATCTTAGCAGTTTCTATTATTCTTACTTCTACTTTTAATTTAATTTGAATTAAAAGAGAAAAAAATCTTCACCTAATATTGATTTACTTATTTTAAAAAACTAAAAATGTATATATTAGATAAATGCTATCAAATAACAAAATTTAAAAAATGTATATAAAAAACAAAACAAAATTAACAAATTTTAAGAAAATTGCTAAAATATTGTTTAGTAATTTTCTTTTTTTAATTTCTATAAAAATCTTACCTTTTAAATTAATTTCTTAATCATATATCACTAATAAAATTATTTTCTTGCAGTAAAGCACCAATTTTATCAATCCAAACTGAATAAATCATCTGCACACAGTGTCACATGCTCAGATGATGCAAATTTTTCTTTATTAACTGGAACTCCCTCTATTAAATCAAAGGGTATAGTTAAAGCTGCCAAGTACACATTTTCCAGCATATTATTCTTTTATAAATTTACATATAATTTGTTCAAATATGCATTTGTAATCAATTTTAAAAGACGTTGCGGGTGTGACTTTAATTAAATGTCACACCCGCAACAGGGACATGTCACGCCCGCAACGCTCAATAATTATAATTAAAATATCAATTAATTTCTTTTGTGTCTGTAATTCAAAGTATCTTAATAAACTATTTTTGAATATAAAGTTTCATAACTTTAAATCAAAAATATTTTTCTGCAGAGATATAAATGTAACTTTTTGTTGCGGGTGTGACACAATAATTAAGAGTAATTAAATATGCTTACCTTTTGTAATGAAGATTAGTGAACACTTCTCTGCAGACAAAAACTCTCAATAATAGCTGTCAGATCATATATATCCAAGTTTGGAGATTTTCAGAATGTTTGTTCAGCTGTACGAGACCATGAAATGTAAAGACTTTTGCTGCAGTCTATTTTATAAAGTCATAGTGTCACTTTAATTATTAAAATAAGTATGTTAATGACAAAATTTTAATTCTTTTTTGTTAAAATATGAAATAGTACACTCTTAACAGTTAATATGCAAAATTTCAATCATATTTAAAGAAATTTAAATTTTCATCTTCATGTCCGTTTTTTCGTGGATTGGGCGATATATACTCGCGCATAAATTAAGAAAGTTTTTTTTTTTTGGGGGGGGAAAGGGGGAGATCTATACCTATGGTAATACAGAATTTATGTTAGTCCATAACATCGTAAAACATTGGGGAAATTTTTATATGGATTGGGGGAAATGTTGGGAGTAAAAACATTTTCTGCATCCCTGCTGAAAAGTCAGTCGATTAGTGATGACATCTCAATTTGTGTCCTCTGGCCTTAAGTATTTTGATGGCAGCAATTGAACTCATTTTTCTCAGTCAACACTTAAAAGTTAAAAACTTTGAATTTTGTTTAAATTTTTTATGTGTTGCAGATGTTTTTTATTTTAATTAAAATATTGAAGGTTGAATTAATTTTTGACATCTGATTTGTAGTTTTTCATGCATTTTGTGTAATCAAGATTTTTTCATAGCCTAAAATTTTACCTTGAAATAATATGAATCATTTATGTAAATTGTGTAATATTAGTAATAGATAATACTTATAATATGTATGTAACTTTATATTATTTAAATTAAACAAAAAGTCATAAAATAATAATGTGTGGCAATTTTTAAAAAAATCAAAAAAATCTGATTTAAATAAAAAAAATCCGATTGTTTTGATTTTTATTAAAAAAATCACGAACCCTGCACTGTATCAACAATATTATTACTAACAGCATTTTATTTTCTTTGTTGAAGCATATTTAATTTATTACATTTATTTTTACAATAGACTCCTTCAAATCTGCAATGCTTAGGACCAGAGGTTGTGCAGATTTTAGAAATTTGCAGATTTCTCGTCATTGCTTTCCTTATATTCTTTTAACCCTTTGCAGGGCGCTGGTTTCATAGATATACCACTTAATTTTAATTCCCAAATGCCACATTGGCACCAGAATTGTCTTAAAGAAAATTATGGTTTATTGAATGTGTGAAACATAGCGTTTTCTTATTTACAAATAAAAATTTTTCAAATTCTGATGTCAATCATTTATTTCAATACTTAAGCAATGAATTTGCCCTGCCCCACAAAGGGTTAAACAGTAATTAGAATGTAATTAATAATGCAATCAAAACCATAATTAAATTTAATTTATAATGTAATGAAATATTCAAATAAGTAACACACTAAATTAATAAAAATTTAGATTATTTTTAAAATGATTAAAATATTAAAAGCAGAGATCAATTCAATAATTTATAGAAAAATGATTAATTATTTATTATAAAGAACTGGTGCATTTTTCCTAAATTATGCAATGAAACTTGACTCATGAATGTACCTTACTAATTCACATCAAAATCATAAAATTAAAAAATTTTATTTCAGGTTTAGCCAAACTTTATAACTGAAATTGCCTATGATATCAGCAATATCTTTTTTTTTTCTTTTTTTAGAAATAAATTTATTTTTCCTTCATGAAAAAGCATGAATTACTATCGTTACTGTTTTTTATATGCAATTTACTTCTCTTTGAGTTATAAAATACATAAATAGCCTTTTCATGTTAAATAAATTATACAAATGTTAAAAAGAAATCTGCTTATATAAATGAAACAGTGAATAGATTTCCAGAAAATATGTTTCGAAACTTACACTGTATATTGGTAATTTATATGGTATTTACTTCTTTTTAAAAAATCTTGTTTGTGTAAATGAAAATATTTATTTTACGTAATGTAAATTTTTTAACATCTTTAAATTCTAAACTAATAAAATTGTCGACCTGATCGTAACTATTCTGCTAGCAAAATATTCGCTTTACCTGTATGTAGAATATGTAAAATAACTATAAATGATAGCAAAAATGAAAGTTGTGATGCATTAAAGTTTGCGTCATCATTCGATTAAATGTTCTCGAATTTTCAATACAAGAATAACTAAACACACATATCTTACCATTAATTTATTTTAGTAATGAAGATGAATCTGTAAATTGATTTAAAAAAGGATATCTACTGTTACAATCTGAGTATGATAATGGGGAAATTGCACGTTTTTCAGTTTAACTTGCATTTTATAGAGTACAAACGTACGAGCATTTTGATACCATTTTTACGTTTTTTTGAAACTCGGAAAGCGCATTAAATTAACTTTAAAAATGCAGCTTTTGTTTCGGCGGGAAAAAGCCGCGTCACGTGACGAAAGCGGTTTTGACGTCACTACACATGAAAACAAACCTATGCCGTATTTCCGACTATACTTTTCTATGAGGATAGCTTGGATTACGCTGAATGATTTCTTTCTTTTTTTAAAAATGGTTCGTAGAACAAACTAAAGGCCTTGTAAATTGCCGAAATAAATAAATAATATTCTGAATTCGAGAGAGATTTTTTTCCCTTAAGGATTTTCATTTTAAATATCGATACATGTTTATACTACAATTGCATTTTATAGAATAACACATATTTCTCCTTCTTATTAATATTTCTCAATAATTAATTTTACAAACTGGTTCAAATTGTATTTATTTCATTATCAAGTAGGTCTGGGCAACTTATAAAAAAGTTTTCGTATTTATATTTTATATTTGAAATGAGAATTTGTCCTGCTTTCGTTAAACGTTTTATCTTTTCAATTGTTAAATAAGCTATTTTTGAATCGGAAAACATATAAATTCAGAATGTAACCAATTTTTTCAGGTGGCTTTAAGGTAGCCTTATAGAATCTTTATATAATTATACAGAAAAAAAGAAAATAATAATAATTTTTCGAAAATGTTTTACGTACACAAAAAATAACAAGTAATTATTTTGAATACTGTCGTTTTTATGAACTCCATTAGACTTTGGGATTGAAAATTTTATGCTTTATAAACCTGCAGATTACAACTCAGTATTTGGTTTATGAATTCTATTTTTTATGTTTGTTATAAATTAACAGTATTTTAACGGAAATTTAAAAGATCCAAAAGAGAGAATCAGGAATTCCCCGACATACATAAGCAATGCGCTCTGTAAACTTATACGTAAATTTACAAACTGAAGTTTTATGTAGTACAATGCTTATTTTCAAAATGAAAATACTATTTTCTTCAACAAGACAATAAAAAAAATTTCCTTATTATTATTATTTAATGAAAGTTAGAGCATTGAGAAAAATATTTATATGTTTAGAGTCTGATAAATGTTAAGCAGAACATTCTGAGAAACTATATTTCAAACAAATAAAAAGTACTACATGGATTCAAAAATTATTCGTAAGCAAACAATATTAAAACGCCAATTAAATTATTTGTACACTTTTTCATTTAACTTAACTTGGTTTTCGCATGTAAGGATAGGATTGTGCATTTGATTTTTCATCCACTTTCAGATAAATTAAGAAATGTAAAAAATATGCAATAAAGTATGTTTCCAGTGACAGTACATCGTTTTAATAGTTTTAGAAGTTAATTATAAATCAATACATTAATTTGAACGGGGTTTCCGTTAGTCCAAAACAGTTGATAAATTGTCGAATTCTTTTTGTCGTTACAAGTTTATTACAACAACATTAAGTTTATTATATTCTAAACCACGCCCCCCCCCCCCCCAAAAAAAAAAAAAAATCAAATGGTTGTGAAGCTGCTTATAGTTTACAGAGTATAAAGTAGAAAATATAAGTAAAAAATAAAGAGTCCCTTTTTTATATAAGATTCGTATCAATGATTTCAACTGACAAAGGTATTCCTTAATAAAGATCAAATAAATATATATTTTTAATATTGCTATCTTTGGCATATTTGGCTACATTTGAATGGATTCCTACCCCCCACCCCCATTTCTTTCACACATCACACATTTTAAATGAAATGTGAAAAAAAGAGTGAAATTTTACATGTATACTTATAGAATGGTATCTGAATCTGAGTAATACATATGCATTATAAGCTGTGTTGAATTCAGGGGTTGTCCGGGGTGGACATATTTAAGAAATATCCTTGAATAAATTAACACTTTCATAATAAGTGAACAATGATTATAAGTTGAAAATTCAATTTAGATATTCTAAATGATAGTTGAAATAATGCTTTTCTTTTCTTTCTATATATTAAAACAGAAATCGAGCAAATATTATTTTTCCAAAATAAATTCCCAAGCCTACATTTTCTACCAAGCCTAAATTTTCTACCTAAGAATTAAAAAAAAAAAAAAAAAAAAAAAAAAAAAAAAAAAAGGCGGTGAATTTTTTATAATTAAGTTCGATAACCATGCCAAATTATCGTATTAGATTGGACATTTTTTGAAAATAAAAAGTAAAAAATGAACTACAATCATAAGTTTTTGCTTTAATACTTATTTTTAAGTAAGCACATAAAAAAATAAAGGACAATATTTATAAATTTAGTCACGTATGTTGTAGTAATTTGTTTCTGATCTATGAATACGCAATTATTATTGACAGTAGTTAATTTAAAATTTTATTCGATAAGTCAGTATTAAATTTTTTCTTGTTTTTTTACGCAATAGTTCAAAATTTAACTTTCTCATTTGAATTAATTTTTTATCTGTAATATAACTTCACAACACGAAATTTTATTCATAACGAAACGAATTATTAAGCATTACAATGAATTAAGGAAACAATACATTTCAAAAACTAGATAAAGACGATTTTACTTACGATATATTTTTTAATAAAATTATAATTCATTCTTTATTCTTTTAAGTAAATCAGAGTAAGTAAAAAATAAATGTGCCTTTTAGCTTTAGCTCTTTGTATCTTTACCCACATGAAATGCATTTTTTATAACCTTAAAATAAATTTGAGAAAAAAAAAAAAAGCTATTTCAAGAAGGTATAATTTTGTATCTTATAACCCAACTACCTACAGCACTTTTCTAAATGAAAATTAATACAAATGTATAAATCAATAGTACATTATATTTGGATATGTTAAATAAAATAATGTTTCGACTCTAATTTGATTTTGTTTTTGCGTAAATGAATTTTTAAAAGATGTTTATAGTAGATAACAAAGAGAAAGCAATGAGAAACAGCCTTCAATCACAATGCAGACGGCTAAGGAAGAATCCGCGTTTCATGTGTAGTGACGTCAAACCAATCCCGTCCCGTTTTCGCATCACGTGGTTTTGTTTTGCTTTTAACGGAGTTTAAAACTGCAATAACTAGTTTTTTTAAATTATTTTTACAATTCTGAGTTGATTTTCAGGGAATGTAAGATGGTCTTCATCAATTAAACATAAAAGAAAGCATAATTTAAGATGAGTGCAACTTCCCCATTCTGTCGTGAGTCGACGCCATTTTATTATAGACGCCATCACAATGAATGAATCATAAATAAAGAGTTCATTCATTAATATTGATTCAATCAATAAATATAACACTTTTGTTTATGTTTAGCTAAGTTTTAGTTAACAAAAGAAAATATTTATTTATAAAAAAGAAATAGGAAACTTTTTCATAATTCGTTAATCTAGCACTTAAATATGCCCTCGGGTTAAAAATTGGATGCAATTTGATTTTCGGAACTCGGGAAATTTTTGCTTAGATTTCTTTAATGGCTGTCTGGTAACCAATATTACAACCATAGATTTAAAAAAAAAATACTAGCCATATTTCCGTTGCAGCACTTTAATTGGTAAATAAAATTAAGAATTATGGATACATGAATCACTGAATAAATCATGATGTACTTCATGAGTCATTCTTTTCTTGACGTCTTGTCTCTTCCGTTTTGATAATATCAAGTATTAAAACATAATTTTTTTGTATTTTACTTCTTGTCAGTGCTAAAGTATAATAGTTTCGTTCGTTGTTCTTCAACTAAAAACTCTACAATTTACTCTTTGATTATGACTGGAGGAAATTTCACATACCGTTACTTTCATTTTTGCTGATTTATCATTGAATCATTTAAAGCATTATTAAAACGTTTATTTATAGCAGATAATTTCGCTTATAATTATTTATTTTTAAAAAGTTTAGTAAATAATATTCAAATTTCAATTTAGATACAGCAGATTTGCTTGATTTTTTTTCACATTTATGCTTAAAACATTGACTGAACATAAACTAATTTTTGATTCTATTCTGTTCATTTGAAACTAAATATTTTTTAATAATTCATCACATAATGAATTGACTTTAAATTGTTTATCGAAATTTACATATAAGAAAACCTAAACTTAAGGAAACTGTTCACTAACTTCAAAGCACCCACTCCATGATGTTAGTAAGGTTGTTTTTGAATTCGTCATATAAATTTGATTATTTTAAAGTATCAAATTATTTATTTTAGTTTAGTTTTTTCATATGATACCTGAATTCCAACTTTAATATGACGATTTTTCACTTTTTCGAATTTGGTTGCAGATTTTTCTTAAAAAGCTATTTTTAATTTCAAAACCAGCTTTGAAATAAAAAGCAGTTGAAAAAAAAAAAAAAACTGCAACCAAAATCAAAAAAGTAAAAAATAGCCATCATTAAGATTGAACTCAGTTATATTATGAAAAAAAATAAATATTCAAATTTAAACAAGAAATTTGTAACTGTTGGTTTAAAATTACAGAGCAGGTGTATTCAAGTGATTGAAGAGTCCCCTTTAAGAAAGTTTGTCACTCATCTTTGGAAATTTCCTCCATAATGTTAAGTCTATCAATGTTTCATGCCTTCGTATATTTAAAGTATATTTTGGGAAAATTGATATTTCTAATTTCTTTTTTCTGTGTACTCTTCTTCAAGGGTGTTTCTTTTTTTTCTTAGTTCTCGAAATATTTCTAAAATTTATACTTAATTTAACAGTTTTGGGTAAGATTTTTTTTTTTTCAGTTCTTAGAAAAAATTACTTTTATGTTAATAACATTAACACAAAAATGTTAATTAGTGTTTAATGAATATTTCATTGTCTGAAAGATAATGGATGTCGTTCTTTTGCACTGTTTCCCAACTTTTGCATTTCTATTCTTATACAGTATACTCCCTTAAATCTGCACATAATTTACGAATGTAAACAATGAAATACTCAGTTCAGTTACAATTAAAAAATTTAACTTTTTTAGTTTTATGTCAATTCCATACATATTTTAATTTGTTATTTTTATTAATATTACTGAATTCAAGTTTTTTCATAAAGAAGAATAAATTTATTTCTGAAAAAATTCAAGATTTTGCTGATATCACTGGTAATTAAAATCTTTTCACCAAATATATTTGTGTATTAGTCAAGCTTTTTTTGTTATTATGTCTGACTAAACCTGAAATAAAATTTATTTTATTATTTTGATATGAATTAGTAATGTGCCTTTCTGAGGCAAGTGACATTAATTTAGGAAAAATACATTTCATCTTTATATTGAATATTTGATCTTACATTATAGATTAGTAACTTGTCCTTTGTTATATTTTACTCATTTTAAAAATTATCTAAGTTTTTATTACTTTAGTACAGTAGACTCCCTCAAATCTGCACCTTACAATCTACAACTTTCTAAAATCAGCACATAATTTACAGATGTAAACAATGAAATATTCAATTCAGATGTAAGGCCAAAATTTGACTTTTTTATTTTTATATCAATTTTATTGATATTTTTAATTGCAATGTTCATTAATATTATTGAATTCAGTTATTTTCATAAAGAAAGAATAAATTTATTTCGGAAAAAATTCAAGATTTTGCTGACATCACTGGTAATCACAATCTTTTTACCAAATATGTTTATGTATGAACAAAACATTTTTGGTTATTAAGTTTGGCTAAACCTGAAATAAAACTTCCTTTTTTATTTACCCGTAATACGTGGTATAGGGTAAGTCTTGCAATCATTTTGAAAATTGATTTTTTTTTTTTTTTTTTGACGGATTTGCACGCTTTAGATAGTGGAGATTCCAAAAAATATATTTTTTGAAAAAAAAATTGCCGTCCATCTGTCTGTCCTTAAACACTCTATCTCACAAACAAATTGAGAAAGAGACTTGAAATTTTGTATGTATTTCTTATGTAAGAATGGGAAGAAGCCTATTTAATATCAGTAACCTCGATTAACCAGAACTATTTGTTTCAGACTCTCAAAAAATTCTTTCTGATGAAAGGTATATAAAAATTTTCGAATTTTTTCATTTTAAGGAGTGGACGTAAAAGGCCATAAAATAACACAAATTTTGCATAAAGAATGAAGTCGATTGAATTATTAGTTGCCGAGATATTTGTAATTCTGTTTTCCTCATTCTTTCATTTTTCATGACCCTGTAATTCATTCAAATTTCAATTCAGAAATATATTTTAATTGGAAATGTGATGCTTAATCCGACAAAGTAAACTGTTAGCTAATATGATTATTATTTTTGGAGTTATAAGGATGTTTCTTTTATGCAGTTCAGTACTACTTGAGTAAGTTGGCACTTTATATATAATTTGTTGAAATTGGTTTATCAGCAATTTATTAATAGAGCATTACAATGTATATTAACACTATTTAAATATACATGTAAATTTTTTTGGAATTGCAATGCAATTCCATATATATTTTAATTTGTAATTTTTTTAAAATATAACTGAATTCATGTTTTTTCATGCAGGAAAAATAAATTCATTTATGAAAATATTCAATACATTGCTGATATCGCTGATAATCTCACCTTTTTACCAAATATATTTATGCATGAAGCTTTTTTGGTTATTAAGCCAGGCTAAATCTGAAATGAAACTTCCTTATTTTATGAATTAATAATGAACTTTAAAAAATACTCTCAAAATATATAAAATGAACTCTCTCAAACCCACACAGCTTGGGAGGAGAGGTTGTGCAGATTTATGGTCATTGCTGTGTTTGTTTATTATTTTCGTAATATTTAGATAAAATTATAATATTTTTCATGATAAATATAACTTCTATAAATACAGAAAACATTTACTATTAGACGGTCATATCACAGCACATATAGAAAACAAACATACATAACGAAAACCAAAAAAATAATAATAACATATCAGGATCATCTCACGTTCATCGTCTGAAATAAAAAAGCTTAAGTAATGAAAAAATGTCTATTGTCCTGAATGTAATTAATAATGCAATCTAAACTATAATGAATGTTTTCAATATAATAAAATCAGTAATAAACTAAAGTAAAAATTTAGATAATTTTAAGAATGATTAAAAGCAAAAGTCAAGTTAATAATCAATACTAATGTATGATTAAATATTCAATATAAAGATGAGATGTATTTTTCTAGATTATTCAAAGAAATTTGCCTCATAAAAGTATATTCCCTATTCACATCTAAATCATAAAATAAGAAAGTTTTAAACCAGCTTTAGCCATCCTTTTAATAACCAAAAAAGCCTAATTAATGCATTATATATGGAATTGATATAAAACTAAAAAAGATTCAAATTTTTTCTCTATATCTGAACTGAATGTTTCACTGGTTATATCCATAAATTTCAAAGAGTTTCAGATTTTAGGTAGCAGATTTGAGGTGTTGTACTGTATGTGATATAGTACAGTAATTATTTAAAACTTCCATTAACATTTTTTTTAATATTAAATTTTTCAAGTTCAATAAAATGTTACTCTGTGATTGTAAAGCAAATTTTAATTTTATTGTATATTCCTTTTATACACATTAAACAACATTAATGTTAAACAATGTGAAAAAAAGTTTTAAAATGTTAATAAGATATAATACATTAAAATTTGTTATGGTGAACACAACAGTTTTCTATTCTGTTATTTTAGCATAATCAACTGCTTAGTAAAGTTATCATACAAATTGAATATTTCTAACTAGGCAAATGCTCAAGACTGGAATCTAACCCTGATTCTTGGCTTACAAGAACAATGTTGTACCATTTAAGCTACCTGGGCTGAGAAACAACAAGCATATTTCACTCAGATATATCTACCCATCATTTATATGGAGTTCTTTTACCGGCAGTTTATTCTGTTGAGCTGTCTACATGACAGACTGGAACCTTATTACCAGTAAGGATTTCTGAGCAAAATAGGCTGGCCAAATGTTAGCCCAGGTAGCCAGTGTTGAATTCAGGGGATGGCCCGGGGGAGACTATCTCTCCCGGAGCAAATGTCCCCCCCCACAGAAATTTTGTGTTTTCAACTGTAAGAAAGTGTAATCCCCTCCCCCCAAAGCCACAGAAGTCCCATACGTAGAGAAGTGTCTGAATTCAACATTCTAGGTAGCTTAACTGGTAGAATTTTAGTCCTGTAAGCAAAAAATCTGAGTTTGATTCCCGGATTGGGTACTTTTTAGATCAGTTGGAAATATTCAATACATATGAGTTTTATACTCATAGAAATTCATTTCAATTCTTGTTGCATTTTTTAGTCTTCCTACCTTCACATCTACATTTTATTACATTCAGATCTCCAATCGGAACTTATTGTAAATGCAAAGTAAAATTAAAAAATAATTAATACTTTCACAGCTTAAACTTTTGTAATTAAACAAGTGTGCAAAGCCAAAACTTTTTTTTTTTTTTTTTTTTTACCCCACCTTACACACAATAAAATTTATAGACCACAGGTATCCTATGCAAAAGAAGAAAGAAAAATTCATAAAAAAATAAAAATCATAGAATAACAACGAAAATGTAGCAAGAAATATGCAACCAACGATCCTATAGGATTAACACTATTGTGAGCTTTAAGAGCCTACACAGCTTTAAGAGTCGCACAAAGAAAATGGACAGCTAATGTTAAACATATCAAAGCATTGTTTTTATCAACACTTTACTATTAATAGTTTCAAATGCTTTCTTTTCTTCCTTACAATAGCTGAGATTGAATTCTAACTAGGTTAGTATTTACTTTCTCGATTTTAATTACAGATTGTTTTTTCTTAAATAGTGTAACATCCCCAGTAATTGGCACTTTAAGAATTTGTCTTTAAATTACTTCAATTTTCATTACAAAGAAATAAGATATTTGCTTGGAAATATTTTTAAATCGAAGAATGCATATCTGTGCATCTATTTTGCGTACTAAAAGCAGAAAAATTTGAAAAAGTATTTTTATAAAAATATATTTATAAAAAGTTACTGAAATCACCAGTAATTGGCACCTAGAGCACCAATGTATGACACCTTGTGATCCAGTAATTGGCACAAGTTTATATTAAAAAAAAAAAATCTTTACATTTTGCATTGGGTTTAATCGCTTTAAATGAATTTACGGTAGATGAATATGCCATATTTTAGGTTTTTCAGAATAAAAAATCAGCATATTAGTCTGAAATGTGAACACTTTAAAACAATACAATATACTTATATTAATACCCAGTAATTGTCATGTGAAGATTGAATGGATTGAACTGATAATATTTCATATTTTCAAATGATAAACAAAATTAGTCTATAACTTTAAAAGTACTTCCAAAATAAGTGGTTTAATCTCAAATTCCTTGCGAATTTCTTGTAATTGGAATAGGTGTCAATTACTTGGAACTTGCAAAGTTGAAGCACTATTAATTGGCATCTATCATTAATTCAGAAATCCAAATATTTGTGTCGAAAATACTTTTACACAATTAAAGTAACCCTTTTTAACTAAACAAAACTGTTGTCAATTAAAATTTAAAATATATTATAAATCTTATAATAATGAATTGAAAAGCATGCCTTCCTTAAACCAAAGAAGAAGCATTTGCAACAAAAATGGCTAATTTCATACAAGCCATAATTGTTTCTCTTTCCTAGGCACGATTGTTATCTAGTAGCATAAATAAAAGTTATAATCTTTAACGTTAATGAGCATATAACTGGTATATGGTCTTGCATTTTTAAAAGACTGGATATAAATCTTATTTTAGGACATGTTTGTAGGATGTGCCAATTACTGGTGCATGCCAATTACTGAGGATGTTACCCTATATTCCGAATTTCGAGAAATTGTGAATTTCGTCAATCAGTTGCGGGAAAAATGTGGATTTAGGCAATTGATTGTAAAAAAAAAGTGAATTTTCATAATACAGTAGACTCCCTCAAATCCGCACTCCTAAAATCCGCAACTCTCTAAAATCCGCACATATTTTACGGATATAAACAATGAAACATTCAGTTCAGATGAAGGTGCAAAAATAGATTTTTTCAGTTTTATATCAATTCAATACATTTTTTAATTCATAATTTTTGTTAAGGTTATTGAATTCATGTTTTTCATGAAGAAAGAATAATTTATTTCTGAAAAAATAAAGATGTTGCTAATATCATTGGTAATCACAATCTTACCAAATATATTTATGTAGTAATCAAGGTTTTTTAGTTATTAAGTCTGGCTAAACCTGAAATAAAGTTTCATTATTTTATGATCCTGATGTGAATTAGTAATGTACCTTTATGAGGCAATTGATTCATCCTCATAATGACTGATATTTCATTTATGAGGCAAGTTTCATTGAATAATTTAGGAAAAACACATTTTCTCTTTTATAATGAATATTTAATTGTACATTATTGATTATTAACTTTACCTTTCCTTTTAGTATTTTAATCATTTTAAAAAATGTCTAAATTTTATTACTTTAGTTTAATACTTTTTTAAATATTTTAGTATATTGTATGCGTTCATTATACTTTTGATTTGATTATTAATTACATTCAAATTATTTTTAAAAAAATGTAAACAAAGCAATGACCAGAAATCTGCAAAATTCTAAAATCCGCAAAACCTCTGGTCCCAAGCTGTGCGGATTTGAGGGAGTCTACTGTATATCAAATTTTAATGCATATATTATTCTTTAAATATGGAATTTCTTTAATAAATGAGCTTTTATGGAATAATATATTATTAGATTTCATATTTATATTATACTATACTGAATACAATATTAAAATGTTCTCCAGAAAAAACAAAATGGAACAGATGTAGCATTCACCCAGAATCTGCCATCTTGTTTTTTTGATGGTCACTTATGACCACTTTATAATTAATTTTTGAACCATTCAGAAATTAAACATAAACGACAACAAATTTCTAAATTCAAAATCAGCACTTTGAACATTATTTGTAAAAAAAAAAAAAAAGGGGGGGGGGTGAGAAAGAATGCATAATTAGCAATACATAAATTTTAAATACATAAATTTTAAAACAGTTTAAATAAAGCAAATATTCATTTTAAAAAATATGTATTCCGAAATTACAATCAAAAATGTTTCTCAGATTATACATGTAAAAAAATAAATAAATAAATAAAATAAAATAAATGAATAAATCCAAATACAGAAATTTAAAATTGGCAAAAAAATGGCCGCCATCTCTGGGCGAATACTATATGATAGCCAACAAATTTATTCATAATCCACACAATACTTTGTAATCCACACTGTTCTATAATCTTCACAATCTTTGGTCCCAGCTTGTGCAGATTAAAGATCTTTGACTGCATTAAAGATTGGAAACGTCGTTTCTCATATGGGACCTTTTCAACTGGAATCGTTTGTAGAAAGGAAATTTTTCTTTAGAATCGCTCCTTATTTTGGAACGATTCTAAAGAAATGGGAAGGATTCCAATAAAAAGGATGAATCTGAGAAAAAAAGGTACTAATCCAAGAATAAAAGAAAGCTTCCCATACAGAGCTCGAAATATAACTCAAATCTACCAAAGCCCAGGGTTCCATCAAATCTCTATTAGTTTATCACAGCTGTCTGTCAATACTGAATAAATTATTACTATATAAGTCCTTTATCAGATCAACCATGACTTTTGGGTCAGTTGTTTGGGGATTGATCTGTGAAACTCAGATGCAGAAAATTCAAATCTCTCAAAATGCAGATTTGTGTAGGATTTGTAAGGTGACAACAGTTGTTCGGAATGACGTCATACATGCTGATCTCAATATCAAGCTCATTGCTCAAGTTATCAAAAAACTTGCAATAAATTTTCATAGAGATTGCATATTTATACCCAATGATGCATTGCGATCCATCCAACCTTACAGTGTTAATGAAACACAGGGAAAGAAAAGACCGCTAGTCATCCTTATTAGACATGTCAGATTTGCACCTCTCAAAAGAAGAAAGCATGAACCACCTTAAACGCACCATTGTGGACTTTCCAAAATTCATTTTCATTATGTTTTATTTGGCATCCTTCCACTAATTTAGCTAATGACGTCTTCCTGCCTCGCTTTTGGCACCGGGTAATATTTACTTTCCTAACTTGTTCCTAGTTACCTTGGGGATTAGAAAATAAATAACTGATTAACCCTTGATAAGCAAACTGGGTACAAAGTACCCATGCCAAAATTTTATTTCATTATAATTCTCTGTCTATATTTAACAAAAGATTTTCCTCTCTGGCGATATTTTGTTAACACCTTGAGAAGCGTATTCAGTAGCCGTTAGTGAAATTCAGTTGTTACAATGCAGTGAGCATGGAACGTTGTGGGTACTTTTAACCCAGTTTGCCAGCTAAGTTTAGCCAATCAAGTGTTCTTTCTCAGATCATATGAGAGTTTTTTTATTTACAGTAAGTAATAAATTATGATTTTATCACAAAATATTTATAAGCTTATGTAAATTTATGTATTTATATGCATGTATATGTCACATATATATGATTTATATAAAATATTTTTAGAGACATTTTAAAAGTTTTTTACAGAATGCTAAATGTGGCTAATGTTAATACAGCCATTTTATATAATTTAAATCATATAGAGGAAAAAAAGACGAGATTGACTTTCATGAAAGACATGTCATTTAATCTGATATAGCCTTTACTAATTAGGTGGTATTGGATTCCACAGCTATGAAGAAACATTACAACTCCAATAGCTTAACTTCTTAACTATGAAACACTTGCTGTTAATTATTTTGAAGTTATACCAATACCAAAAACAAGATGTTCATATTATCATTACTCATTAGTATTTAAAACAAAAATAATGTGTCTGCAGTGTGAAAAACATATGTGTAACAGACATCGATGCCTTATGTGCTTAGAGTTTTGCAACAAAAATTCTACTTAAAATATATTTTTTGTGTTTATTTGTATTTTCGTGCTTGAAAATAAAGATTACAATGAATAATAGATCTCTGATTTCAATAAAAACTCTTCCTGTACCTGCTTTTTAGTATATGGCACTTGAATGCATTCAAGTAGTAAAATACAGTCAAAGATCTATAATCCACACACACATAATCCATTAATTTCTATAATTCACGTTATTTTACGAATGTAAACAATGAAATAAACAGTTAAAAAATTTACAAATTAGTGATCCAAAAACTTTTTTTAGAAAAATTAAAAAAAAAAATGAGGAAACAGTGAATTATGGGTGTGCGGATTATAGATCTTTGACTGTAACTATACTTTTTGAAGCGGATCAAAAAACAGATTTCACCATCTTTTAAACTGCTTCGTAAGCTTTCCAAAACATTAATTTTTTTATATTTTAGTGCATTAGAATCAAGGAGACAGCACGAAAACAAAGAAATCTGAAAAAAGCACTTTTTTCAGGTTCGATGGTATTTTTATCTATTTCAGTTGATATCATTTAACATAACATTGTATCTATTTTATGCAAAATTGTTTGAGCTTTAATTTAAAAGAAAAAAAAATCTAACTTTTTTAGGGACCAAGATATTTGAAAATGAATTGTGTTGGGTACTTTTCCCCTTCAGTGCCCAGGGGCGTTCCGACCCAGTGTGTAAAGTGTGCGGCACACACAGGCGCCGAAGCAGTAAAGGCGCCAAAACATTTCAGTTGAGAAGCAAATATTAAAAAATTATATATCCTTAATTTATTCATAGTAAAATGTATTATATTTTCTTGGCATCTGGATTATCTTTTGTAGATTTACCTTATACAAATTATTTATAAATATTCATTTCTTTCTTTAAAATTTTATTTTATTCTAATTATGAATCCTCTAATAAATCATTTAGACAAGACCTGTCCAACCTTTATAAACAGAGGCGCACCTCATATAGTTATAAATAATAAAAGGCGCCGTAATTCAAACCATAGCTGAAAATATACAACACTATTATCTCACTGCGGTGGAAAAGCATAATACAGTCGAACCTCGTTAACATTAACACGCTTAGTGTGAATTACTTTTAACATGAACTGTTTTCACAGTCCCAATAAAGACAAATACTCAGACATGATACTGATAACCTGTTAACAGGAACAAAATTTTTATTCCCCTTGAGGTTCATGTTAACGAGGTTCGACTGTATACAGTTTTATTACCATAGGAGCTAAATTTCACTTGTTTTATTATTATTTATAAGAAACAATTGTCACTTTACTTCAGAATTTATCATAAATAAGAAGAAAATTACTATTCGGAAATACTGGTAAAAGTTAACGTCTTATATGATGCGCATATATCTCACGCTGATAGCTATAAGTCCCCTATGATTCAGAAACTGTTTTAAAATAATTTGCAGAAATAATTTAATTCAGAATACATTTAAAATTAGATTTTCAGAGGGCAATATATCTTCAAAAGTTTTGTAGATGAAGAAGCTACAGAAACCTTAATCACTGAATAACTATTTAATAGCATTAAATAATTAAAACTTATTTAAGTTCATCGATAACTGTTACAAGAAAACTATTCAAATATTTTTTATTTTTAAAAATGTATCCCTTAAAATGGATTTTTAATCTTAAAAATAGCTAGTAAGAGGATACATTCGAATGGGTGCCAAGAAAACCTTCTAAGGGCGCAATCGTGGCGTCCGCAAGGGACGAAGAATCCTGAATAGAGAGACAATGTAAAACATGAACTTGGGGCTATGCACAGGGCCGTAGCTAAGGGGGTGCTATGGGTGACTCAGCTTCCCCTAAAACATTTTGAGACTCCCTGGTAAAGAGTCTTAAGTCACTAAATTAATTTCTATTCCAAAAATTCAAATGAATTTCTGTTTAAAAATCTAATTTAGTTTTGAGGACCTTTCACAGCTTTTGCAAAAATACTAAATTGTAACTAAAATAAGTGTTTCAACACTTACTCATCCTATTTACACATATGAAGCTAACAAGCTGTTGAAGATTTCACTGCGTTTAAGGGTGTTCTCAACAGCTCCGCTCAACAAGCGCAAAAAACATTTACAAATTCAATTTTTAATGGAAAGATATAAAATTGGCATGACTGACTATGGAGGCGATTTCGAACCGAACTTAATTTTTCATTTTATGATAGTTAAATTACCTATCCAGTTCTAACCTATTTCGATCACGTGATCACCCGTTTTTCTTCTGCTTTTCGACCGTTTTTTCTGCTTTCGTCGGGAAATGTGCTCAAAAACGTCAAATTTGAAGGCTTGTTATGAAAGATCTATTGTGTTTAAAAAAAACCAGAAAATTGAGTGCAATTAGGCAGTTTCTGAATAACAACACCTGCTGTTTTCATGCCTTTCTGAACAAAAATAAATTATTGTATGAGTCACAAAGTGGCCCTTTTTGATTTAAGAACATTCTTAAATGAAAATCCATCCAATCGAAGCTCGAGTTGATTTCCCACTGCCTTCAGTAGAGTATACCGGCGGTGCTATTCATGTTTCGGTCTGATTTTTCAAGCTCACCGCCAATTTGTATTTATTTTCTGACATTTAAGTATAAAACTTTCAATTTTGACAAAAAAAAAAAAAAAATCTTGATAAAATAAATAATGTAAATGCACACAACCTCTTATACATATTTTTTTATTTATTAACGCGAAATTATATTCAAATCACATATTTCTTAATTGGGAAATGATATCTTGAGATAATTTGCGCCGAGAGAAAAAATATGTTGGCGAATCCTTGAAATGACTTCAAAAAATTTTTTGAACAGTAAATGTTAATATTTTCATACCAGATATATTATCAGAACCTGATAAATACTATGAATGTATCAACAGTTTTTGTTGTTGTTGTTTGTTTGTTTGTTTTTTTACGTTTGAAACTTCAGAGAAATGGAAAACTCGAAAACTGATGCGAATCGCTGCCAAATAAAAAGGTTTTTTGAAATAGTAATTAAAAATACCACTGAAATCGTTTTTTCTTCTTTCTTTATTATTATTTATTTATTTGTAATTCTACCGGGATCTCACTATATCCCAATTTGAAAATGCAGAAAAAATCAAACGTTACGCTTTTGGTCAGTATGGGAAGGACTGCGCTTGGGGAAGTACACAAGCATGATCTCATTGAGGAATAAAAGATCGCCATTTTGCGATGATCATTAAGGGTTTTTAATTAATATTTCGGGTAAATAAAAAAAATAAAATGAGTGTCAGGTGCACGGTGCATCTACCATCATCGATCCTTATCCAAATTTTGAGATCTATGTGCAGCAGGTTTTCTTAGCCATCGCCAATACATGCAAAGTAAAAACAAACATCTTTCTTTTAGGTGCAATTTATTGTTATTGCATTAAATTATTTTATCCGGGATAATGAAATTTTACCGTAACGCAGGATTCTGATAGAGAGTGCTTTCATTTACACAGGTTTTGCTGTGTTACGAATTTTATTTACATAGCTGCCATCCATCTTTATTTTTCAAATAATTTAAGCATTTTGGAAACAGAAATTTATTTAATTTAATGAAATAAAGTACGAACTGTAAAGAAACAAGACATATTTTATTAAATAAATTTTCTGGTTCAAAAAACTCCAAAAGAATGGCAACTAACATTTATAAATATTTATAGTTTTTTTTGGAGGGGGGGGGGATAAAGTTTTATTTTTACAGGCGATTGGATGGGGGGGGGATGTAGGGCGCCAAATGCAGTTCTGCATTCGGCATGCATCGGCACAGGCGCCGATTATTGCTGGCACGCCCCTGTCAATGCCTAAAGAGTATACCGTTTTGATGTGTGCTTGTCAGGACTTAAATTATGTGATAGATAAATATTTGGTTTTTTTTAAGCTTTTAATTTTGTACATAGAAATTTATATAACTATTTGAAATTACTTGCATCATTATGTTTATTTGTTTGCACCGTGTATTCTATTTCTATCATTTTCATTGTGTTACCCTTGTACTTGTCGCTCATTTTAATATTTCATTTGACAAAATCACACTACTGTGATTTAAAATAATTAAAATTAAAATTAAAATTACATATATTATTGTTCTGGAAAGCCCTTTTCCCCTCCCTGCCCTGGCATGTCTCTAATTCAACTGCTCAAAGACCACCTATCGATAGCACATCGTCTGCTCATCACCATCGCAGTTGCCTGCGAGATGAACATTAAAATCTTTTTATCATCATTTCGTGATGAACTCTGCTTATATCATATTTCGAAGTGTCTATTTTTACGGCAGCCGTAAGAATATTAATCTTACGGCAGTCTATTGCACATGCGTAGTCGAGGACTGCCGTAAACGATTGCCGGAGATTCTTGATGAGAATGAATCGGGGAAAATGAGCGACTCATACTCATATATGACAATGAGCGGCAACGTGGTGGCTTATTATCGCTGAATACGTAATTTTGATGACTGTTTTGATTAAACAAAACAAAAAAAAAGTTGAGAAGGAATAATTCACCAACTTTAATTCCACTTTTTCAGATTTTAAGAAGAACTACAGCTTTACAAAGAGACTAAATTTATTAAATTTTACATCTCTGATTCGCGCACTTTGCAGTCACGTGTGGCATTTACAAAATGAGAAAATAATATAAAAAATGCATGGATTATCGTAAGTATATTTTATTTAATAAATAGTTTGTGAACACATGCATATTGTTATTCATATTTCTATAGACCGACAACTTCGTCTTCCACGCGAAAAAAAAATTAATAAGTATACCTATTCTAATTCACCTTTAGTAGTAAAAAAATTACAATAAACAGATAAAAAATAATAAGCTATATAATAATAATACAGTATTGTAGACATAAAATAAAGGCTTATTCTAAAGTCATGAATGCCGTGCCTAAATAAGGTGCTATAGCTTTATTTGAGAAATAGGGAGTATACAATGCTTCTATAGAAAAAAAAAATACATTAAGTATATGCTGTATACCCACATTACACTCCTTATTAAAAATGAATAAGATAAAATTAGTGTTGGCTAACCTTAAACATTATTTGAGGGAGGAATGTTTATTGAAATATGCAAAATAATCTATATATGCACATGTTTACAAACTGTTTATAAAATAAAATGTATTAGCTGTAACTCATGCATTTCATTATATTTTTTTCTCATTTTGAGAATACACTTAAATTTTATATTTAATTGCCTTCAAATATTTTCCTTTTAGTTTAAGATATTGCTCACAACTGGATTCCAATGTGTGAATCAGAAACAAAATGATTGATTAATTTAGTCTCTTTGAATGTTTGTTCTTTTATTTATTTCAAAGTCAATATGTAGAAAATAAAAATTGTATAGCTCATCACCATATTATCAATTGAGATGACATCAGACTTTCAACTTTGACCAATTTTACAAATGGAGGTTTGGCCTAGTAAAAACATAAACAAAATCTAGACCACAAACCACATTGCACCTGTTCCAAAATCTTGTTACTCCATAGATTGTCTTTTTTTCAAACTCTAGGACATTGTTAATAAAACAAAAAATAGTGTTAATGTTCATAAAACCAGAAACAATGCCCAGTTAAACTGGTTGCATTGAACTCTCAGGCTACGCATACTAATTGTTTATTAAAACCTTATATTTTCAAGGAATAGCACCATTCGAAAAATAAAAAACCCATTTGACTAATTTAAAGGGGGGGGGGGGTTATTGTCCGAACCCCTCCCTCCTTTGTACTTAACAAAAGAACCGCACAATTAATCAGGGAAGCATCTAATAACTATGAACCTGCATCCAAGAATTGAAACAAATTGGTTAATTAAACATGAATAAAAAGGCATATTGCCCAGTTAAACTGATGGCATTGAGGTCACAGGTTACGCATACTAATTGTACATTACAGCCTTGTATTTTTGTTAATTCTGTTCGAAAAAATATTAAAAAGGGGAAACGGCTCTCCCCTTTCTCCCTTTTTATACTTAATCATTGAACCTCCTAAACTATCAAGTACATGCTTTATCATATTAAAGAACCTATATCCAAAATTCAGAGCAAATCGGATAATTCTTAATAAAAACCCATTTAGCATTTATATAATTTAAGAGGAGTTATTCTCCTCTTTTATACTTAACCATTAAACTTCCAAAACTATTCAGAGATTTGAACGAAATCTGACAATTCTGATTGAAAAATCCATTTATACAAGTTAAGGGGAGGGGCATTAGAACCCCCGTTCCCCCTGTTTATACTTATTCAATGAACACCTAATAACAGCCACGGACTCGCCTCATCAGAATAATCCTATATCTAAATTTTGAACGAAAATTGTTAATTCTGCATGAAAATCCCGTTTATATCAATTAAGGGGGGGCATGAGCCCCCCGTTCCTCCTGTTTATACTTATTCAATGAACACCTAATGACAGTCACGGAATCGCCTCATCAGAATGATCCTATATCTAAATTTTGAACGAAAACTGTTAATTCTGCATGAAAATCCCGTTTATATCAATTAAGGAAGGGGGCATGAGCCCCCCGTTCCCCCTGTTTATACTTATTCAATGAACACCTATTAACAGTCACGGAATCGCCTCATCAGAATAATCCTATATCTAAATTTTGAACGAAAACTGTTAATTCTGCATGAAAATCCCGTTTATATTAATTAAGGGGGGCATGAGCCCCCTGTTCCCCCTGTTTATACTTATTCAATGAACACCTAATAACAGCCACGGTATCGCCTCATCAGAATGATCCTATATCTAAATTTTGAACGAAAACTTAATTCTGCATGAAAATCTCGTTTATATCAATTAAGGGGAGGGGCATGAGCCCCCCGTTCCCCCTGTTATACATATCGAATGAACTCCAAAAACTAATCATGGAAGTGCCTTATCAGGATATACCTGTATACAAAATTTCAAGTGGATCCGATATTTTTATCATGAGTTATCGGGTTACGCACAAACGAACATACGAACGTACATACAGAACGGACGGGCACATAAGCTCTCAGGCTATGATAGCCTGTGAGCTAAAAACCATTCACCTGAATTAAGAAAGGTAGTCCTCTCGATCCTCCATGCATATTTATCCAATGCATTCTCAAAACAAATCAGAGAAGTGTTTTATCAGAATGAACCTATACTCAAAATTTAAAGCAAATTGGTAAATTCTGTATGAAAAACTCATTAACCTAAATTTAGGGGGGGGGGGGATGTTATTTTCTACTTTTCCAATGAATACCCATTATTAATCAAAGAGGCGCCTCGTCAAAATGTTTCAGTATCCAAAATTTGTAAGAAATTGATAGTTCTGCATAAAAAACCCATTTATCTAAATTAAGGCCAGAGGGAGGTAGCCTTTCTCCTTTTTATTACACTTGTCTTATGAACTTCCAAAACTAATCATTAGAAATTCAAAACAAATATCAATCAGGCTAGAAAAGAAGTCGAAATTTCGTTTTTTAGACTTTGTGTAGGGAGTGAGTGCCATGATATGGTGACATCACTTGCAAACGAAATACATAAAAATGTCTACATTGTTTGTTTTTTTTAAATCTAATTCTACAAATGTAAAGTCGCAGAAATCTGTATTCTTGCTAAAAGGCACGACTGAGTTTTAACCCCCTTCTTGGCACGCTTTCAAAATATCGCCACATTGGTGCACTTTTGCGTTTTGTCTTCCGGAGTTTCACTCCAGAAGACACCATGCAAAAGAGTGCAATTTAAAGTGGCGATAATGAAAATAAATCAAAAATACATGTTTTAAAACATGGAAATTTAAAAGAATTCGAAATATCACACATAAAAAAAACAAATAATCCACTTACCGACAAATTAGATTTTTAATGGAGTTTGAGAGATTGCGACAATAAAAATAGAGCAAAAATACATATAATAACGCATAATCTTAAAATATTGCAAAAATTAGGATGTAAAAAGCATGCATATTGCGAAAAATTAAAACAAATACCTCATTTACATACAAAATTATTTCATAAAATTTAAGATTCCAAAATTGGATGACTATAAACAAAAATTTAATTTACAGAGCTTTTAGAAGAAAAAAAAATCCCTTCTCGGGGGGCCTGCTCTGCCCCCTGAACCCCCCGGTCACATTTTTCTTTAAAACATGTATAATATTTAAACATTCAAAACAGTTCTGTTCAAGAAACAAAGAAATTGTACACATACCTTTTTTAAAAACAAAACCAGTCTTTTTTTAAATAAAGAAAGAAATCAATAATAGATTTTCTAAAGAAATATATTAAGTTTTGAATGAAAGTAAGGAAAGCAAGCTGTTTCGTAGTTATCGCACACAGAAAAAACGCAGCCAAGATGTGGGTTAAAACTCAGTTTACCCTTACTAAAATTTTATCTTTACACTGTACTACAAAAAAAATAAATAAATAAATAAATAAATAACTTTAAACAAAAAAGCAAGAGAGAAATTTACAAAACTAGTTTTCGTGAGACTATAGAAATCTGTTGCTCTACAAATGAATCTAGTAAAATTGTACTAATCTTACTAAAATTTTATCTGTTACTTGGGTCGCAGTTAGAAAAAAAGCTCTAGGTTTCCCAGTTTCCTATAAAAAAAATTTTAAGAATTTTTTAACTTAACAGATTTTTTTTATTTATAGTGCAAATCTGTATATATTACATGGATTTTTGCTGTTATTGTTACATAAAAAGCAGTAGCTGCAATGAGGATTGCTAAGTAGTATTTAAATTATGTTACTACCGCTTTTGTATAAAAAAGTGCAAGGAGCGAAATAAAAATGCAGAAATACTTCTATTCAGTAAGATTCCAGTTTTAATTTTTTCTATGAATACATTTCTTGATTCATAGATATATCGTGTGATCACATAAAGCAATAAAAAATATTCCGTGTATAATGCGCACACAGTGTTTTTGCCCTATAATTTGGGGAGAAAAATTGCACGTTATACACGAGTAAATACAGTAAGGGTGGGGAATTAGCCATTTGTTCCCCCTCTTTATTCTTATCCAATGAGCACTCAATACTAATCATGAAGGTGCCTCAACAGAATGATCCTATATTTAAAATTAAAACGAAATCTGCATGAAAAACCCATTTATCTAAATTAAGGGTGGGGGTTAGCCCCCCCATCCCCCTCTTAGACTTATCCAATGAACTCCTCAAACATAGAGACCCAAAACTACTCAAGAGAAAGCGTCACATTGTCACTGTCTTCTGCAACAATATTTAATTTTGATCAGTATTGTTACTTTCAATTTAGATTATGTTTGTAATTTGAATCGTTTGTACTTTAATATATACACTATATCTCTGGTGCAGGAGTCAGAGTTGTCCTATATTTCCTATATATCCTATATTTATAAAATAAACTTAAAAAATGTCCTATATTGTCCTATATTTTTCTAATTGTCCTATATTTCCTATATTTCTCTACTTTTTCATATATTTGGTATTAAAACCAACGCTTGTTTTCACATGCATCGCTTTGCTCGCTGAGTTAGTCTAACATTCAACGTGGTTCTGTGTTTCATTACGATTATTTTAGTTTCTCTTACCTTGTATTAGCTGCAATGCATCATTTTTATTTATTTTATTTTTTAATCTGAAAAAGGCATATTTATTGCATTACATTAATGCAGTGTCACAATGTGAACATAGATTGATAAAATTCTCTAATGCTTATATAGATCAGATTGATGGGCATGGAAGAAAAATTGCTGAATGATGTGTGAAGGGTAAAAGATCATTATCATGTCCGGTTCACATCAGTAACAGTGGTTATTTGCGATTAATGCAGTTTTAATAATTCACATGGCCCTAATTAATTATTTATTTTAGTTGTCAGATGGCATGCAAAATTTACTTTTGAAATGTTTGCAGTTTCCTCTTTGCCACAAGGTATACAGTTAAATTCAAAGAAAGTGCCATTGCCATATCTCATGGTCTTACTCATATATTTTAAAACAAATCACTGTCAATGATGATTTCAACAAAGAATCCCCCTTTTGTCACTCTCATGTATGGTGAGATATTAAGTGATCAAAACTTAAAACAATTAAACATTTTTGCTTGGTATTGAAGTGAGGAAATTGGTGGTATTACTGAAAAATATATTAAAGTGAGCTTTTTGATTATTTTACTACATACTACTTTTATTGATCATTTAACTGCAAAATGTATGTAATGAAAGCCTTTAAATTGGATCTAAATCATTTGCTCATCTTTGGATCAAATGGTCCTAATGTAAAAAAAATCAGTTTTTAAAATTTTGGATAGAGAAATACAATTTATGAGAAAATTTGGCATAGTGTTGGAATCTTTAATGTACACATTGTTGATTGTTCACAATTCATTGACAAGCGTATCTATCAGATCACATGTGAGCCTATCTCAAACATAACAGATTTCCTTGAAGTCTGATTTTATAAGAATCTGTGATTATCAAAGATTTTCTTGAAATCTAACATTGTTGGTTTCGAAAATTTCCATTATACCAAGAAGATTTAAGAATAACAATGGGAAAATTAATTTTATACATATTTTTTTAATATTGTACCTTGATTTACTGTCGTTAATTAGTGAAAAATTATAAACTGACATAGATTATGTTTTTAAATGTATTTTATAACAATATGTATCTAATAGCATTATTTTCGAAATGTCCTATATTTTATGAATTGGTCACTCCTACCCCTGCTGGTGTTGTGTGTCTTTTCGATCACCTTGTACTAGACAATTAACAGTATTTAAGATGACAAATTTAGATTAACAGTGTAAGGATAATTCTGTTTTTAATTTTCTGAAAGGGTAAAGTATTAGTTTACAAAAATTTTAAATAACCTGTCTCAATATTTAGACTTTTTTTTTTTGCAAATATTCTCTGAAAAAAAATCTCATAAATAGTTTACAAAAAATAAAATAATAATAAAAACAATTTTATCAAAAGATTGCAGAAAAAATTCAAATTTCATTAAAGGATGTAAAACAAATTTTGTCAAAGGCTTACAAAAAAAAAAAAAAAATGTCAAAGGATTGCAGGAAAAAAGCGAATTTTGTCGAAAACACTGATCGGTATACCTAAATTGTGAGTTGAATTGCTACTTTTTGCTTCTTTTAATATTCTGCCTGGATTTTTTAAATTTAAAGTATTACTATCTATACATTATTTTCTTCGGTTTATAATCACTAATAGGTGAGCAAAAGCGAAATTTTAAGAAAAACTTACCATCCTGTATGATGCAACATACAGTTGAAAATTGTTATTAAAAAATGCAAGTGACTGCGTAAATTATTAATTACTCAATGCATTTTCATATTTTTCTATAAATTTTAAAAATAGTATTTATAACAAAGGAAAGTTGAGTATGGGATAAACTTAGTTCACATGTTTACACTGTGATAACTTGAAAAGTTACGAAATATATCTAACTAGTATAAAATATATATATAAATATATATATATATCCTTCAATTTTGCAAAATCTTAAACATTTACTCACTTTGTCAGAAAATCCACTTGCCTGTACAAGTAAAATGATGTATTTCCCGACCCCTGATCACATATAGCTGAGTATACCCCTGATCACTATCATAGTCATAATACTATGAATATACACTACATAATATGCTTATAAGTTTATTAAAAACAGAGGGTATTCACAACATCTAATTTTAAAAATCCAGAAGTTATGCAGTGTATATCATCACAAATGCTTTACTACATCCATATTTATAATCATTAAGAACCTACACTAATCACAGGAAGTAAACCTCAAGCTAATATAAATCCTACAAGAGCATTTACAGATTTTTCACTTGCATTTCATTATTTTTATTTTATTATTTTTTTTTTCTGCATAAGACAACTTGAAGTTGACACCTTTTATATTGCATCGGTAATTTTTCAATGTTATTTCCAATTTTTTTTTTTTTTAATATGTGGATATTTTTACTTTTGGAACAAGTTGTAACCAGTTAAAAAAATGGAACTATCTTAACATAAAATAACTTTAACCAAAATTGCAAAAAAACATATAACCTTAATATAACCTAACCTAAACATAGACCTTAGGTGTTCAGGCCAAAATTTTTTTTTAAATATTATCTGCAAGCAAGAAATCTGTAAACAACACTCCCATGGGATCGTTTATTCAAATTTCTCTGTGCGAGTTGTGTATGTAGGTTCTTAAGTAAAAGGCTGTTTAAGTGAATTAGCAATGCTGATGTTTCGGCACCAATTAAATACTTTCATCTTCAATGACAGCTTAGCAACCGAATTGCTAGAGAACTCAGTTGAGAAAAAAATGCAATAAATAAATTTCCTATTTCAAATGAAAATCAAATTTTCATTATTTGAGAGGCACAAATGCCAACCTAGCGAAAAGGTTTCCTATGTTCTACTGACTTTGAAACCTTTTCACTACATCAACATTTGCGCCTCTTAAGCAATAAAAATTTGATTTTCACTTAAAATATTGTATGCAAGGTATTATTCAATTTAATCTGGGATAATCTTGTCCGAATAAACCTGGGAAAAAAAAAAGCAAATTTGATAGTTCTATCAAGAGTTATAACATTACGTACTTACGTAGGTACATACAAAACCAGTGGGCACATTATGTCATTAGTAATAAATGCACTGTGATAGAATCCCTGTCTATAAGTATAAAGGGACTAGTCCTCCTTTATATATACTTAACTAATGAACCTCCAAATTTAATCATCCTTAACATAATAAACTGCTAGTGGGGAGGACTGGTCCTGCGTTATAGGTACAAAACTAATGAACTTCAAATCTAATCAATCTCCTTTTCAGAATAAACTGGTATGTAAAATATAAAGCAAAGCGAATATTTCTGCATTATAAAAACCATTTATTTAAATTAAGGGCAGGATTGGACTTTTGTTACCCCCCCCCCCTTTTATACTTAACCAATGAACTCCAAAAAGTAATCAGGGAAGTACCTTATCAGAATGAACCTGGAAAAAAAATGAAACAAATTTGATATTTCTATCAAGAGTTATCACATTGCACACTTACATACAGAACCAATGGACACATTATGTCATTAGTAACAAATGTACTCTGATAGAACCCTTGTCTTAATACCAAATAACAACCTTATAAACTCTCGATATGATGATGGGAGGCCAATCTGAATGATTATCATTAAATAAGTGTACCAACTTCTCATAAACTTATTTTATCATTACACACTTACAGTACTGAGAACATCTATTCCTTTTGTCTTAATCAAAGACATGCATCAATTATGCAAAGTAGTTTACAAAATCATTCATCTGCTTGAAACAAAAATAATCAACAAGTACATTTTAAAACATTCATGTGCTTGCAATCATTTTTCATTGATTATATAGCACCATATACAGTCGAACTTTTCTTAACGAATTCCTTATTTAATGAAATTTTTTGTTGAACCTTGACTTTGGACACCATTCAGGTGTAAATTAATCTCTATATTGTGAAAAATATATTCACTATAACAAAGTTTATTATCATTTTGAGCCTGTACAACTTTCAAACGGAGAGCTTCTGTTGCAATACATGTATGAATTTATAACGGCAGATTGTATGAAAGTGAAGTTATTTCTTTATTTAATCATTTCTATTCTTTCTGCTAAACAAAACAATTTTTTTCACACTTAGATAAACACTTACTACTGCTATACCATCACAAAGACATTTTGGCATTAAGAGTGGGAGATTTGGGGGGAGGGGGAAGTCTTCTACACAATGAGAAGGTGAATCAAGTTTCATGAAAATGTTCAGATGAATCCTTAGAATATGCAAAAGTTTTAATAAAGTGATTTTTTCTTTTTTTAACGAGAAATTATACATAGTAATATTGCAGATTTTTTGAAAAGTTACAAATTTGCAATAGTACTGAGGAAAAAAAAAAAAAAGGTACACTACACTTTAGTTTTTGTTAATCTCTCTCGATTATGTGTTTTTTTTTTTTTTTTTTAATTAAACATTTCTCATTTGGTTACATTGCATTAAAAAATAATAATAAATAAAACCTGCCTGAAAAAGATACATTTTTTCAATATTTTCATTTTATTCATATTTTATTAAACAAACTTCATGAACTTAAAATTATTTCTATTTAACAATATCCCCCACTCCTAAACTTCACAAATTTCTGTATACTAAAAGTAAATTATGAAAACAATTACTGACTTTTTCACAAAATACCAGAGTAAAACCTATAAAACAAAATCAAAAAGAAAAAAAACCCTTTTTTTTAGTTAATTTTCATTTTAACTTCTATAATTGCATGATATTTATAAGGCAAAAATATGATTTTTCTTTTAAAAACAGGTTTTAATTATAAACAGTTTCCATTTTCATTGGTTTTATTTCCTCCTGGTAAAAAGTTTCTGAATTCAACACTGATTTTTGTTACTTAAGTAGAGAAAGAAGGTTGAATTAAGCAGACAGGAAAATTATTTTGATTGTAATGTTTTTTATAATCTACAATAAAGTCATATTTCAATCCATATGTTTTTTTGCTTATTTTATTCAGTTTTATAAAAACCCAATGAATTAAACAGGAATAGTTAAAGTTTCATCTAAATATGTGTAAAACAGCCCCCGCAGACCAATTGAGCAAAGATAAATTAGGGGACCCCTTTTGAATCATTATTCAAATAGAACTGATGGCCATTCATATGTGCATATGTAATATATAAACATATTTTGGCACTCTGGACATAAATGAAAATTCATAGTTCCGTCAGTTCTAAATTAAATAGGGGAGAGTGGGGATACTTGAGCATAGGGGATACTTGAGCCACCCCTATTATCTCTACAGTTGGTTAATTTTTCTTTCTAAAATATGCAATATGGTAACATATTTATAGTTCTGAACATGTAAAAAAGAAATCACACACCTTGGTAAAATTTTGAAAGTACAGTGATTAATAGTTGTTTTTTCACTATCTAAAGTAAATATTTGGGTGCATGGCTTTTTTGTTTTTTTGTAATCAAAGTTTTGTTTAAAGTTGCAACTATATACATACATTCAATAAGCATAATTTCAATTGTATTTTGAGTCTAAAATAGTTCTAATAGCTGCATGCTTTATTTAGTAAAACTCTGGGAAACAAAAATAGTGATAGTGGGGATACTTGAGCCAATGAAAGTGGGGATACTTGAGCCATGCCTCAACCATCTCCACTAGAAATTAAACATGGGTGAAACAAACAAAAAATAAAATTCCATACTTATATTCACTAATAGATATTTTTCTGGATAAAAGGGAGAATAATTTTTCATTTTATTATTTTTTTTCTTAAAAAAATAACGGCCTAAAAATGTTTAAAAATGTATATTTTTTAAATGAAAATATCTATTTTATTTTTCATTTTGACTAACAAAATAGCCTGTCTAGATAAATGTAAACATAGTTTTCAATTTAACTTTCATTAAATTAAAATAATTTTTTAAAACGGTTTTACAGGCTATAATCTCTAATACTTTAATTAGTTAGGTCCAACATATTAAAATATTTATTTTTTAATATAATGTATTAAGATTAATATTTTATATTGAAATCGTAACCTCTGTTTCTGTAACTTTTTTTTTAACTAAGAAAATTGAAGAAAAATTGGTAAAAAAGAGCGCACAAAAAACAAGAAAAGCAACAAAAATCCTAGTTCAAACTTACCTGCATGGAGCCAAAGAGGAAAACAAAATCTTTTCCTGTGAAATCAAAAAAGTGTTTGAAATAGTAGAATGATACATCTGGCTTAAATTCCGACAGCTAATAAATTAAAAGCATGAGTTCGACAATATCATTAGAGGAAAATTCTGTCAATGATGGTGATCATGTGAAAAGAAAACCTTCTATTGATGGTTGGTTACTAATAAAATATGCCAGAAAGAAAAATTGTAAAAATATTTGTTGGATAAGTGCTTAATATTTTGAAAATGAAATTTGCACGAAGAATTGCAGATTCCAAATTTAAATTGCTCTGAACTGAGGATGTTTCTACCGTCGTTATAACTCAAGTTGAAATTATCCACCGACAACCAGTTTTAACGACAAAAAATGATCGTATTACTAGCTTTGTTTTCTCAATTGGTTTTGAAGGACTTTACGTTTCATAATTTATCATTCTGTAAAATGTTTGTGCAAAAATAAAGCGAAAAAAATTACTTTTGTAGGTATTTTTCCTTAGTGGCTCAAGTATCCCTTCAGCATGGCTCAAGTATCCCCGCCATGGGGATACTTGAGCCACGATGTAAAACAAAAAATAAACATTTATTATACATAGAAAAATAGTTCAAAATTAATTGAAAGTGGTTTTTAGTTGAAGAAAAAATATCAAATTTTCATTTTCAATATTTTATTTTATTCTAAAAAAATATAAAAAATTAAAAAAAATTAAAATTGAAAAAATGGCTCAAGTATCTTCATCTTCCCCTACTTTAATCAATAAAAGTACACTTTTTTTTCTTAGTATGAAACAAAACTTTTTTAAATAACTTTAGCAATTTGTTATATTACTTTAAAATGAATTTAATAATTTCAACATATGGAAGTGTTGGAATTGGAAAAAGAAAGTAAATGTTATATAATTTAATGTATGGAATTGGGGGGCTCCTTAAAGTCCGCATCCCAGGGTTTAAGTCTTGATTTGCCCATGTGATAATCAGGGCCTGGTATGAAAAACATTTTTCAACAATAAACATATACAGTACAGAACCATTTATCCGGAATGGTTGGGGTCAGATGCATTCCGAATAACTGGTTTTTCTGGTTAACTGGTTATGCATTAAAGCAACATCCATTTGATAAGTTTTATGGAATATATGTGGTTGTGGTATTACTTCTAATCTTAAATTAATTATTAGATTACTTGAATTAAGAATAAGATTAAAGTAAGATTAAAAAATAAAATTTGATAGAATGTAATTTATGGGAATGCTTTAGAAACAAAAATTCTTGTTTCCTCTGCATGAAAATAGAAAACATCTAAAGTATAACTAAATACATTTCCATCTCAAATACTAGATGCACTCATCAAATTATACAATTGTTTCAAGCAATATTTATGTAAAATTAGATGTGTATGACACTTTTTTCTACAAAGGTTCCATCATCATAGATTAGAAATATCATTCCGGATAACTGGTTTTCCGGTTAACTGGTTTCCGGATAAATGGATCCATACTGTAAACAAAAGCTCTAAAAGTCTTTTAAATGATTAGATGCATAAATAAGTTCTGTTCCTGCAATCACATTTAATATGTGAACCCGTTCAATATGCAACTTTTGCCCAATCCCTTGAAGCATGTCTTAAGTGGATTTGACTCTACATACTTACCAACCTTCTATTATCAAATAAATGCAGATTCTGCTAGTATTGCTTGATGCAAATAGATATACAAAACAGCACCATATGAAAGGAGGGGGGGGGGCAAATGACACCCCAGGCGTGTAAATTTAGGGGACGCCAAATTTAAACATCATTTCTCGCTTGTCACAAGAAAAAGTTGAAGGTAGCGAGTGCCAAATTCTAACTTTGCCCTGGGCACAATTTTCTCTTTGCATCGTTTTTTGGCACGAGAAAACTATTGGGCTGGGTCACATGTTCAAAAAATTTCGATTAGTGGGTCATTATGGGTGAAGACATTTTTATCTAAAAAATGGCTCTTACGATTTTGACCAAATTTTATATTTTATCATTTTGGATTACAAGACCATTGGGTTAGGTAACATGTTCGAGAAAATTTGGTTAGTGGGTCATTGTGGGTCATGCTATTTTTATCTAGAGATTTTCTCACGGAATTTTCACTAAAAATTGAATTCTATGGTTTTTGGGCATGAGAAAAACATTTGGCTAGGTTACATGTTCGAGAAAAAATTTTAATGGGTCATAAAGGGTCTGGGTCAAGCTATTTAAACAACGACGTGATTGATTTTAGGGTTGCACCGAGTAGTACTTTGGCCGAGAAGCCGAGTACCGAGCCTTTTACTACTCGGCCGAGTACCGAGTTACCAAGGCCGAGTAGTTGTATATACGAATGAGCTTTCAATGCACACAAAGTGAGCTTTAAGAGTAACAAACAGTGTAAATATAATAAAGATACTTCTTTAACATATAATCATATATTTTCTAGTTAGCTTTTAAATAATTTCTAATTAGCTAATTTGAAATTTAATTATACACCCTTTAAAGATAATTCTTAAAATTTCAAACAGTGTAAAACAGTAGCATTACTTTTAAAAAATAGAAAAAAAGTGATACATAAAATTTAAATTCAACCAATGTAAATTAACTGATTCTTCAATTTACAAATGAAATCTATATCATAACTGATTATTGGTAGCTGTAATTTTGAATAATTCAAATAACTGTTGTTAAAAGTAATGATGTAAGCTTGCATTATTCACAATATGCAACCTACAATAAAATCCGTTTTATCGCCTAACAGGCTGTTTTAGACATCTTAGAAGCTAAAACATTGTAGGAGGATTTTGACTATTCCATATAGTTGCATGCTCAAATTTCGAAAAAGTTCAGTTTCCTTGCCTGGATCCAAAAAGATTAATTATTAGAGTAATTAACTGTAATAAACCATAAGATGGAGCTCAAAATATAATATATTGAAAATGTTGCATGAATTAAAACAGCCTCTTTGCTTTTATGCTGCTGAAAGTAAGATAAATTTAACCACAGTTCAGTAGCAATCACTGTGAAGTGTAATGAAATTGTTACTTTTATTCAGAGTAATCATAACATTGATAAGCTCAAATGAATAGATCCCCATGTTAGGAGCAATACTACCAATTAAAACATTACTACATAATTTGGAAAAAGAAAGTTTCAGCCATTTTAATTGTGATACAATGAAAAGCGGATTAAGAAGTGAACTGGAGGGAAGAATTTGCATTTGTGTCTTTTTTTAAGTTTTCCATATTTTGTAGGCACATTCTTATATATTAAATAAAATATTTTTTGAATAATTGCAAATATTATACATTTATATTCAAATAACTTTTACAGATCAGTTATTAAAATTCCTTTGTCTTCAATAATGTTATAAATAAATCAAAACATTTAAAGCACCAAAATATTTTATTTCTTCTTGCAAACTAGTTTCAGCAGCCATAGCATACCATCATCAGTGCAAAATATGATGATGATTGTATACTCTGGTGACCAAAACTAGCTTGCAAGAAGAAGTTAACTATTTTAGTGCTTTAAACTTTGATTTATTCATTGATAATATATTGTTCCAAATAATTTCTCATTGTAATGATAATAAATGCTTATAAATGAATTCCTTACAACTACTCGGTAATGTACTTGGTACTCGGCCCAAAATTTGGCTGAATACCGAGTACTCGGCAAATTGGCCGAGTATGCTGAATACCGAGTACTCGGTACGGCCCTAATTGATTTTAACGAAATTCTGTATATAAGTTTTTTGACTTGAGAAAATTAATGGGTTAAGTCACAAGTTTGAGAGATTTTGACTATAGGGGTAATTTGTGGGTCATGATGAATCATGCCATAGGCGTAGCGTGACCAAAACTTTTGGGGGGGCACCAGCGAAGTAAAAACTGCGCCCCTTGGCAAATTTTCAATTTGGCGCTCCCCCCCCCCCCTAGCCCCAAAAATTAATAAAAAATCTTTTTCTTTCGGTAGGCGTCATATGTGTATGTAAATAATTATTTAGCGTTTATTTTGGAACTTTAAAAGGTTTAATTTTAATTAAGAAATTCAGGTACATGTGATGACCGTCTCTTTAGCATGTCCTTCCAGTGGAACATGCTAGAGGTCTACATTTACAGGAATTTCCAGGCACGGGCTCAGCACGGCCCGGCGTGGGTATTAAAAGTTTCACCCGAGACCGGCTCGTTTATATTTTCATAGTTTAAGGCCAGGTCCTGCTCGTACAAAAAATCAGTGAAAAAACGTAAGTATTAATTGGATAATTTTACAGTATACTTTAAATTACTGTGTGTTCACAAAATACTCTGAAAATAGTAGGGATGCAACGGATATCCGGCCAATATCCGATATCCGGCATATCCGGCTGATTTTTCAATATCCGAAATATCGTCGGATATCCGGATCACAATCACCGGATATCCGACTTATCTGTCGGATATCCGATCGGATATCCGGAGAATGCAGCAAAGCAAATATAGATGAATAACAGTAATCCTTTGATCCCAAATAATACTGAAAAACTTTTGTTTATAATGCAAAAGATGAAATAATAAGTTCCCTATCAATATGAGTAAAAGATAATTCTCAAAAGCTTAAAAAATTGCCAGCTTTCCTTACTATTTATATTAAAATTCTGTAATAAATTCAAGATTTTACATTTATATCTTTTAGAAAATTGTATCTTTACTTTCGGATTGTAAAACAAAATTTGAAGTCATAATAGCAAATAAAGCCTTTTTGTAAAAGTGTATAAAGATAGAAAACCAACATTTAGAAATGCTCAAATAATGAAAGAAAAGGTTGCAAACAGCTGTTTCGAATCTATTGTCGAGATTCTTCATCAGTACAAGACTCAGCATGTAGAAAAAGCTAAGCTGAGCAAAGCGACAGAGAAGCACAGGTTTATATACCATCTAGCAGCCTTCACCCGCTACGCTGGTCAGTGTTTTTTAAAGAAACTTTGAATCAAACGAAATTTTTATATCATAGTAATTTTTAGTTTTATATCATACTTTAGACTGTCTGTCATCGGTGAAAAGTCCATCATCTAAACGGAAAGTTCAATGTTAGTCACCAATGAATGACGTAGCGCTCAACATGTTAACAGTTTTAATCACATAAAAATTCATTCAGCAGAGCCTTTAAAATAAAGCCAACCTTTTGTAATTGGGTTCATCTGATTTAAAACATCTCTCCATAAGTATTCAATTAAGCAACATAGAATGCTATATTTCATTTACTACAAAATTTCAGAAAAATTATCCAAGTAACAATGTAAGTTCCATTAAAATCTATCTAGTAGAACTTAAGTTATAAGCGGCCGGAATGAAATTTCACTTTGCGTTTTATATATATTGATATAATTAAATATATCTTACATAATCATGTTAACCTGATTATAGAACTCTCTTTGAAAATTGTAGGTACAACAGATTTTTTTGTACAATGATTAATACAAAATTCAGACTTTCTTTTATATAGATAGATTGAAAATTTCAAGTTTTTGCGCAGAAGGCATCGCCAAATTAGGAAAATGCAAAGTATTTCACGAACTACTGGATTTAAAAGATTTTGCTTAGTACCATTCGATTCAGCATAAAAAAATACACTAAAATATGTTATCAGTTGAAAAATAACTACAAAAGCCGATTTTTAAGGATTTTTTTTTTTAATTCGTTCTTTTTTTCACCTCCCTTGGGGGTGGAGTTCTCGAAATTTTCTTCTTAGCGGCACTCAGTATTATGAGAAGTGTTTTTATCCCAATTTTCAAGATTTTTGGTCTGGCAGATTTTTTTTGTGCTGTTAATAATACGAAATCCAGACTTTCTTTTATATATATAGATAAGGATTGAAAATGTCAGGTTTTTGCGCCGAAGACATCGCCAAATTAGAAAAATGTGAAGTATCTCACGAACTACTGGATTTAAAAGATTTTGCTTGGTACCATTCGATTCAGCATGAAAAAATACTCTAAAATATGTTATCAATTGAAAAATAACTGCTAAAGCCGATTTTTAAGGGCCCCACCAGTGGCCGAGAGGTTCGGACCTCTCAACTGGTAGACGGCAGGTGCTGGGTTCGAACCCAATTGCGGCTGTCGGCCTAACCGTTCGGAGTTTTCGTGGTTTTCTTCGAACCTTGCGTAAATACGGGTTAGGTTCCCTTAGAAAGACCCCCACGAAGGGCACTCCCCCCCTGGTCCTATATCCCTAGCGTAGATAATCGGACATCAAAAATCAACCAACCAACCGATTTTTAAGGAATTTTTTTTAACTCGTTCTTTTTTTCACCCCCCCTTAGGGGTGAAATTTTTAAAAATCTCTTCTTAGTGGCACTCAGTATTATGGGAAGTATTTTTATCCCAATTTTCAAGATTTTTGGTTCGGTAGATTTTTTTGTTCTGTGATTAATACGAAATCCAGACTTTCTTTTATATATATAGATTACAGGAGCGAATGATAGTAGATTCTAAATGGCTTTTTGCTACCTTACATGCATTATTTATGCATTTCTAAATATTGGTTTCTGTCTTTAGTCTTTATAAAATTTGAAATTGTTTAATAAACTATGATTTTATTAATTTTCTTTCTTTCGCTTAGTTTAAACAATGGGTTAATTGGTTTATAAGTTCAACAACCAAACAAACATTTTTTACTTTCTTCTATCCTTGATAGTAGAAAGTAATGTAATCATTTTTTTTCGACAAATTTATATGTTTTAGAGATCCAGTATCCCTAAAAACATGTTTATTCAAAACCTGTCTGTCCCAGTGTCACCATCATATCATCAAAAATTGTATGAAGTTATACATAGAATGAACCAAACATTTTGTACATGTTTTGGCTGTAGTTTTAGACATAGGATCATTCTGATGAGGACACCTCCATGATTAGTTTTGCGAGTTCATTGGATAAGTCTAAGAGGGGGGGGAGGATGGGAGGTAACTCCCCCATCTTTAATTTAGTTTAATGGATTTTTCACATAAAATTTACCGATTTGCTTCAAAATTTGGATATAGGTTCATTTGGATAAGGCACTTCCCTGATTTGTTTTGAGAGTTCATTGGATAAGTATAAATGGGGGATCGGTGGGACTACCCCTCTTAATTTAGGTAAATGATTTTTCTTGCAGAATTAACCAATTTGTTTTAATATTTGGATACAGGTTTATAGTGATAAGATGCTTCCTTAATTAGTTGTGGGGTCCTTTTGTTAAGCATAAAAGGGATACCGGAGATTACCTCAAACCCCCTTAAATTTAATAAATAAGTTTTTATGCAGAAATATCCTATTTGCTTTAAATTTTGGATGTACATTCTGTTTGATAAGGTGAATCTCTGAGTAGTTTTGGAAGTTTAATGTTTAAGTATAAAGAACGGGGATAACTCTTCTTAAATTATATAAATGGGTTTTTATGAAGAATTATTCAATTTGCTATGAATTTTGGATATAGGTTTTTTTATGTGATAAAGCATATCATTGGTTAGTTAGGGGATTCAATGATTAAGTATAAAAAGGGGAAATGGGGGGGGAGCTATTTCCTCCCTTAATTTTTTTTCCGAATGTTTTTGAATTGGCAGTTCATGCAGCAATGGGAATTTTGCATCTTGCTAAAACTGGCTATTCGCAAACAGCTGATGTATAGCGGAATAACAAAAAAATATTAATTTTAATAAATAACATGATCGAGATTAACTCATTCTTAATCTAATTGACTGCAGCAAAAATTCTAGATGAAAATCAAAGTTAGTATGATATTGAACTAACAATATTGATGTAGTATTAATATTTGTAAATATTTTTTGAAAATTGAGATCTATGAAATAGAAGAGAGTCTTAGGATTGGTGCATCCAACTAGTTATTTTTGTGACTTCATTATAAATATTTAAAATTAAAAGTATTTTTTTCTTTTCATAAATTTCAAAGTGATTTACCTTAAAATAAAATTAAATGTAGCTTAAGGTAAGACATTTTTGAATAATTAAAACATGAAAAAAAAAATCATCAATTAAACCTGTATTTGGATATAACTCTTCAACCATTGGTATATTAGTAAGACTTTTATGTTTACATTATAAAAGGATGCTATGTATTTCTTTGTGAAAATTCTTTACAATTATAGACATATTAATAAACATGTAAAATTTGTTCTAAAAATTATCAGCCATTTCATTGTACATATTATAAGCAATTTTCAGCGGTTCAATGACAAATAAGCAGAGTATTTAAATATTAGAATTGCATTTTTTATTCAATATTATTATTATACACATACAGGGTTTGAATTTCAGGACGGGATGGCAGGATTCATGCACTAAAGAATCTTGTGTCATTCCTGTTTCCCAAAAAAATCACTTTTTGAATTTTTTTTCTTTGGTGAAGTGAGGGTCAAGTCTCAGGACCGACTGACTATTTTCTTGATATTTTCCTCTATCGATTGACAAATCTCACAGTTTGCTCTTACGACAATTATACAAAATTCATGATTGTTTTTCTGCGTTTGACTGAAATGTTTTGTAATTTTTCTCACAAAATTTCCCGTTTTCTGGTCTTACAAAATTTTACAACTTTTTCTTTCTGGAGACCAACAGGCAAAATTCATAATTTATTTCTCTCAACTAATTGACAAATTTAGCTATTTTATTCTGCGACTGATTGGCAAATTTCCCTTTTTGTTTTTGTGACATTCTGATGAAATTAACAATTATTTTCCTGTGTCCAGCTGAAAAATTCGTGTTTTGTCCTTTGTTATTGACTGACGAATTTCATGATATTTCCTTGTGACAGCTTAACAAATTTTACGATATTTTATTGTAATTGATTGACGAATTTCGATATATTTTCCCACTACCCAAGTTCTCTCAAAGTTCAAATTTTTTCAGGCAGGTCGACAATTTTTGAAAATTTATTTTTGCCATGATGGACGAAATCAGCTACATTTTTTCTATGACAGATTTATATATTTTGCGAATTTTTTTCCTGTGCCAAAACAAGAAATAACTAATAGGGCAGTAATGGTCACTAGAGTCTGAGCTCTATCACATGAGTCTGGAATTAGCTCTGAACAAAATGAGATTAAATCCTGTGTTGCACGTTTGAAAAAAAAAAAAAAAAATAAAATAAATAAATAAACATTTTTTGTTTACAATCAGTGGATCAACATTAGATTTTTTCATTTTTCAAAGTCATCGCACATTTTGTAATCAATGGGCTCAATAATCATACCTCCTTTTTTTTATTTAAAAGACGATCTTTCATACAACGTTTCTGTTCGGATTCATTTTTTTCCATATCTGATAATTTGCACCTTCCCATTTTGTAACTTTTCTACTCTCTTCTTTATTAACATTGACATTTTGATTTCCTATTCAAATAAAAATTCTTCTAAATTTAAAGAATTTCGTAAAATAAATAAATAAAATGTGGACATCCATTGCCCAAAGCAAGATGTTTAAATGTTTCCCATTGAGTTATTGAAAATCAGTAAAAACATTTTTATGATGTTCAAAACATGATTTATATAATAAGTCATATATTATGTATATCATGGATTAAACGTTAATATTCCTGGACGAATCATAAACAAAATAAAATGCAGACATCACAAGGCCCATTCTCAACCGAAAACAACAGCCGTTTTCCAAATAATTAAAAAAAAAAAAAAAAAAGATGAATTTTAAGGAAACACATTTAGAAACAATAAATACTTGATGTGCATAGTTCACAGAAATTAGGACATGACTTTTTTAAATAATCCATTTCTTACGTAATAGAAGAAACCTATTGAATATGTCCTTTTCAGAATTTCATATGGGTTTAAATTCTGATAAATAGTAGAACATAATTCAATTAGCTAAAATGTCAGGGATTACACATTACAGTATTGACGATAATTCGACTAAGTGATATACAATCACCGAAGGATATTGACAATACAATCACCTACATGCAATTTTCTTGAAAGTAAATTAAAAATGAATGCAAATCAAATTTTAAGAAAATTAAGAAAAAGAATTAAGAAAAAATAATAAGATGAAAAAAGCATAACCAAGTATTTTCGATAATTTAATGTGTTAGAAAAGTTGCTCTGTTCTGTTTGTCAAAAGTGTAACCTATAAAAGATTCTAAGCCACACAAAATCGAATAAACATGAATTGAAAAATTCATTTAGCAACTCAGTTATTAATTGCCCATAACATTGAGTGAAAATTGAAAAATGATATAATATATATAAGGTTTGATTATTTTCCTTTGTTTTAATTAAAATAAACATTTTGGATAATTATCTTGAGTTGTTGATTTAATTTATTTCAGTGGAATTTTGTCCTGTCGGTATAATTTGTAAATATTTAAGTGGCATGTAAAAAATAATAGGGTTTAAAAAATATCCCCCCCTCTCATATAGTTTAACTCCCCTGCATTTACAAATGTTATGAGGGAAACTCTCTCCTCCTGGGTAGGGCTCCTATAACACAGGCTGAATCGTCAAGCATCTTGTTTCCCAGTTACCGTTTGTTTCCCATTGATTCCTATGAGGCGAGAAACGTTTGAATGACTTTATAGCTACAAAATCGTTAAAAATGGACGGTTGTTTAGCAGAAAATTATTCCGACCTGTTCAGGAATGGATTTAGAGTATTTAAATTCCATATAAATGAAATTAAGGGGAATAATTGGTGTATAAATACTTAAAAGAATAAATCTGGATTGGAAAACTTAGCCAAATATCGCGCCAACCTAATCACTTGTATACAACAAACCGGTTCTTCGAAGCCGGCAAGTGAGAAAAGAAAAGGCAAGAATTTCCCCGTTCCGTCATTTATGGAATTTTCGCCTCACCATCTGCGCGATAAGGCGCCAAATCAGGCAACCGTTTTGGCAACTTAATGGAGGCGTGATTCAGCCCGATATATAGGAGCCTTACTCCTGGGAAAACTTGAATTTCAAGCCCTGATAGTCAAAGATATATAGTTTCTGTAAAATATATTGCAATATGTTTAAAATGTTGTAATGGTGTGTGAAACATGTTTGCAATTTATTATATGAGATGGCATTGTATAAAGAAATAAACGAGCATTCACCATAACTAAAAACATATTTAGTACCGGATATCCGGCCGGATATCCGAATCCGGCAGGCAAATCGGATATCGGATATCCGATATCCGATATCCGGCAAAATCAATATCCGTTGCATCCCTAGAAAATAGTCAATAGCAGCATTAATAATTGCTTAGACATTTAAGACTTTTTAAATATTCAAATAAAGATTCATAAAACTTGATGTAGGTTAGAATTTTAAAAAAAGTTGGTTTAAAAAAAAAAAAAAAATCCTAATCTTTGAAACTATGAAAAAAGTAGATTTTGAAATACGAGGGTTATCGAAAAACGATTTTTCCACAGAATTAAAAAAGAGACAAAATATAACTACCCGGACTGGATCCTGTTGAAGTACTGGTTGCCCCCAGCGTGGTATCGCTCTAAATAGCGCGAAAAAGATTCTCAATGCAGGAAACCACCTCGAAACACCTGTTTATCTGGAAACTGTGCGCCAGGTGGGTGCCTAACCAACTTGCACCTTAACACAAAAACAAACGTGGGAAAGCAGCATTGATGTTTCTGTAGCGATATCACGGTGAAGGAAATGAATATCTCAACAAGATTTTAACGGTTGATGAGACGTGAGTTGACAACTGTAACAAGTTTCTGCCTCCATTCCCAGGTGGCAGACTTGTATGACACTGGACTCAAAAACTTATCCCACGTTGTGACAAGCGTTTTAATTCCGTTGGTTCTAATGTGGATTTGTAGTTAAAACATAGCTGTATCTTTTGTAATAGTTCTTTTTGGGTAATTATATTTTGTTTCTTTCTAGCCACGGAAAAATTATTTTATGGATGACCCCCGAATTTTTCAGTAAATTATTATTCTGATCCAATTTATCTACTTTCTGATACATTTCTGAATTCATTTCTTTTCGAAAACACATAAAATTGGCAGACGTTCTTATTCAGAAACTGTGTAATCGCATGGAATTTTCCATTTTTCGTAAAAGACAAAAAATCTTTAAAAAAAATACTGCCAAAGTTGTCATTTTGAATCGAAATTCAAGACGCAATCGTACTAGGGAGAAGAAAAACTTGTCATCAAGTGATTAGAATAGGTTATTAAATCAAAAAGTTATTTATTTATTTTAAAAAATGGAAAATGCTAATCGATTACAAATTACTTCAATCATCATCCTGTTAATTTTATGCCTTTATAAAGGAAAATGAGTCAGAAAGTGTGTCAAATTTCACGTTGTTGAGCTGGGAATTTGAGAGTAACCTTAAGTTGTACTTACAAAAATTATATTAATATGCGTTCATTATCGCTAATAACATTTCTACAGAACATATTCCTTGCCCTTTACATCCTGAGAAAAATTAAACCTAGTTTTGTCCCGTCTCGACTGTGTAAAAAAATGCAAGCCTGATCTTAGCCCGGTACAAGCCTGCTGAAAAAAATTAAGCCCTGATTCAGATGCCATATAACTGTCCGATGCCGATCTATATGCTGGACACTTCGTACAATTCTTTATTGATATTATCAAACTATCATCAGCTCGTGAAGCACAATTATACATATTCTTGCGAAAGTCAGATTCATCGGCCCAGTAGAGATCTTTATATCAGGCCGGTAGGCCTGCTTAATTTTTTTATCGATCCGGAACGGCAGGTTCGTTCAATTTTTTTGCTGGCCCGGTCCTTTACATTTGTTTAGAGGCCCGATTAATCTATTAATTTTCTTCAAAACATAATTACTTGTCCCACTGTAAACAACTAGATCCTGTTTCGCTCTGACTCGACTATGCTGAAAAAAACAAAAAAAAAAAAAAAAAAAAAAACATATAATGTATACATAAGACTCAGTCCAGCACGACTCTGCTTATCAAATTGAGTTTGTGCTCAGATACGATATGATTGTCCAATTATATGATCTCTAATCTGGGCATATTATAATTTCTATAGTGATTTTGTCAAACTAGTATCGGTTCGTAAAATACATTTATAATTGTTATTCTCGAGAAAGTTCATAACCAATTAAAATTGTCCATATTTTATCTGTTTCGCTTAATAATCCAGTCATTTTAGCACCTTTTTTTACAAGTAGGGGAAAAAATTAGAACAAAGCTGGATTTTTGCATAGGTGTTAGTTAGGGTATGTAGTTTAACATACTAAAAGTCCCCATCGATCCGATGTGAGCTTTCGTCGCCAGAGGGCGCTAAAGGGCTTGAAAATTGGTTTTTTGTGAATATCTCACGAACAATGGCATTTAGAAAAAAAAGTTCAATTACAAAGATCTAGAAAATTAAATTTCCCACAAAAAGTGTCATTAACATTTTTTTGTCACACCAACCCTTCCCTGCAGAAAATTAAAATAAAGTAAACGTGTTTGAAAAAAATGCGGAAGCACAGTCATAACGCGGCGAAGAGGCAGAACAAATACGTAACAACTTTGGATCCTCCCCCCAACTCTCCCCCATTGTCTGTATGCCGTTTTCGCGCTTGTGCAACAGTAATTGCCCAATATCCTATATCTCTTTGCATTTGTGGAAATGTACCACATGCAGGTACTTTTCCAATATTTTTCATTTGGTGTTTATTTCGCTAGTATGAAATCACCCTAATTTATTACCCCAATGAAGTATTCTGTATGAGATCAGCGCTGTATGAAAGGGGCCGGTTGCCACCGGCGCGGATATTTGGAGGGCGCCAAATTTATGCTACCAACTAATTTTTGGCTTGTCACATAAAAAAGTTGAGGGCGCCAAATTGAAGCTTTACCCCGAGAGCAGTTTTCTCTTCGCACGCTCCAATGTATTTAGGAAGGGAATAATTTTATTTTCAACATATGTTATAGAAATTGTTAAATAGTAGTGACAGTTTAAAATGACTCTTTCTTAGTTGCTGATTGTGAGCGAAAAATGGAGATTGACAGAATAGTATGTCTTGTATGCGGTGAGGATTGCGTTCTGAAAGATTATGTAAAAATAGGAAAAAAGGGACTGAAGTTCCTTGTGACAGCAAGTTCGGAAAGAGGTGACCATAAGTAGAAAATATTTGAAGAAATGGCTAAAAACAATAGAAGAGAATGTACAGTTCACCCAAAGTGTAGAAAAATTATACAGGAAAAAATTCTATTAAATCATACAATAAATCTATTGCAGAAAAACCATCAATGTCCGCACAAATTACTCCATTGAAGGAAAAATTGAGAAATAACAGTCCGTTGTTTGAATTTAAGGAAAAATGTTTGTTATGTTCTGATACATTAGACTAAGCTTTTATATAGAAAGAAAAAAAAAAAAAGCTCTAAAATATTGCAAAAAGAAATTTTTTTAATCTAATCATTAAAATAAGACAGACACGTCTCATATCTATGCTTATGGAGAAATTTATAAAGAATGGTTTTGAAGCGAAACAAGCAGAAGATGATGCATACACACTAATTGTTAAAACAGCTATTGAAGTAGAAAAGTCTGGTGCACTTTACTGCTGTTGTTGGCGATGATGTTGACTTGCTCGTATTATTGACTGCTTTAGCAGTTTCAGCGATAGATATTTTTAAATAAGAAAGGAAGAGGACGAATTGCAACCATCCTGTATTCATCGCACAGTCTTAACAATGATGCTGTTCTGAAAGATCATATATTTTCCTTCACGCTTTTTCAGGTTGTGACTCGACATCAGCGATGTTTGGGAAAAGTAAAATATCGTTAGAATTTTTTTTAAAAAAGAAAGAAGATAATAACATACAAGCTGCCAGCATTTTAAAAAGTGATCAAGTATCCCAATTTGAAGTTTTCAAGGCAGAAAAAACTATTTTTCTTGCTTTATACGTTAATAAAGCAGAAATTTCTCTGAACAAGCACCATTATGTATGTTTCAAGAAAGAAGTTGCTGTTGGTAAAAAAAGCCTTTCATCGTTGCCGCCTACCGAAGATGCAGCTAGATTGCACAGTTTACGTGTTTATCATAAATAGAACATGATAAACATGAGTAACTCATTCGTACAATACCGTTTGGGCAATAAACTACATCCTGAGAACTGGTGCTGGCAAAATGCACCTAATTTGTCTCCAATTCCAGCTACCTTACAGCCCGCACCAAAAAATATTGTATCAATTTTTTTTACTTGCTCCAAAGGATGTGAAAAAGCATGTGGATGCCGATAATTTGGATTGAAATGTTCTGATATTTGCATAAATTGCTGCAGAATTTCATGTCATAATGCAAGTAAAATTGAATTTGAAGACCAGGAAGATATTGACATGTATCCTGCCCATTGCAAGGGAGGAGGGAAGCGCTACTTCTGAATTCAGTGATGATATCGAAAGGCGAACAAAAAATACTGAAAGCAGCACAAAAACGTAAGAAAGAAATACAGACAGTGACGAATCTGAATCGTGCGTAGAAGTTGTGTTAAGAACTACTAAAGCAGTTAAATGACTGAAATTGGATTAAGCCAGTCACTATAAGTGGAATATACCTTTGGGGGAAACCACAAAAAAGAAAACGCGCTAAATGCTTTTCCTCAAGAGTAATGTGAAAATGTGCATAAATTTATGTTATATATTCACTTTCTCCATTCAAAGGTGAGAATTTTAGATCTATTTACATAATTTTTTTTAAAACTAGCAGCAGATTTTTCGAATTTTTATAATTTTACTTTCAAATATGTTCACATTTTTGCATTTTTGACAGGGAAGCGTTGGTGTGACAAACAAATGTTAATGACACTTTTTATAGGAAATTAAATTATCTACAACTTTGTAATTGAACTGTTTTTCCTAAATGCCATTGTTCATGAGATATTCACAAAAAACCGATTTTCAAGCTCTTTAGCGCCCCCTGGCGGCGAAAGCTCACATCGGATCGATGGGGACTTTTAGTATGTTAAACTACATACCCCAACTAGCCTCTATGCAAAAATCCAGCTTTGTTCTAATTTTTTCTCCTATTTTTGCTAAAATGACTGGGCTATAAATTTTTACGTAGAGCCGTGAATGAATGAATAAATGTGAAATGAATGAGTAAATAAAATTCGGATTCTGCGTCGGATTAAGGGTCTCATTTTCAATTAAAATATTCTTTGAATTGAAATTGAAATACAGGGTCATGAGAAACCGAAGAATGTGGGAAATAAGATTACAAATATCTCGGCAACTAGTAATCCGATCGACTTCATTCTTTATGCAAAATTTGTGTTATTTTATTGCCTTTTACATCCACTCATTAAAATAAAAAATTTCGAAAAACTTCATATACCTTTCATCAGAACGAATTTTTCGAGAGTCCGAAAAAAATAGTTCCGAATAATCGAGGTTATTGATATTAAATAGGCTTCGTTCCATCCTTACATACTAAGAACATACAAAGTTTCAAGTCTCTATCTCAATTTGTTCGGGAGATAGAGCATTTACAAACACACAGACGGACGGCAATTTTTTTTTTCTGGAAATAAAACTGTTTTTCAGAATCTGCAGTAAATAAAATGTGTAAATCCGTCAAAAATTTTTTTTCGATTTTCAAAACGATTGCAAGATTTACCCTATGCTACGTATAATGGGTAAATAATACCCCCCAAAAAAGTCAATTTTGATTTTAAAATATAATTTTTAATTTAAAAATTTTAAATATTAATCATGTTTGAAGATGGATATATTTTCTAAAAAATGTAATTCTTTTTAAATTTTTTAAAAAGTTTTAAATTTTACAGAAAAAAAAATTAAATCATCTTTGTAATTTACAAAAATATTTATTTTTGAAAACATATCTTTTAAAAGAAAAAATAGTATTTTTCATATTCTTTGCTACAAGATTCATTGAAAATATGGACTGAAAAAAAAAAAATAATAAAAAATAAATAAATAAATAAATAAAAACCTAATAATAATAAGATGAATAATAACAATAATAAATCCCGAAGACAGTTGAATATATTATTGAAAATCATGGTGAAAATTTTCAGGACTTTTCTAGTTTCAAATCTTCATTGTATTATATATACTAATGAAAATGAATTTGTAAATATATAAAGAAAATATATGTTGCCAAACGCAGAAAATAAAAAAAAATTACACAGACATTTAAGCTGATTCTCGAAAAGATTTTTTTTTCCCTTGCATAACAACAAAAAACTTCCTGACATATTCTCTGACTAAATTTTAAACTTAAAAGCATGTCAACTGCAATCGTGATTATTGAAGAGATTTATGATCAAATGTTTTTATTTCTATTTTCCGATAAACGAATTAAATTTTAAGGAAGGTTACTGTCTCAAGGAGGTAATTTTTTTGCCTCACTCTCGCTATCACCGTCCGAAAATTCAGTTCGAAATGCCAAATTGACAACTCTTCTAAAAGTATTTCTGAGTTTATCGAAAAGTGGAAAATACTATTCAGTTATAGAATTGAAAATAAGAGCACCTGTTAGGATAAACAAAATGTGTGAAAAAATGCAATTTGGATCAGAAATTTTAGTTTGTAGGTTTTTTTAAAATAAAATCAATAATAAAGTATTACCAACTTAACAAAAGTTATTTTTGGGCTTCTTATAAAATAATAAGGTAATCATGAGTTGTATTTTATATTATTTCATATTTTTGCTTCATGCGCTATTTATAAAATGATATTTTGTGCCAGTGGGAAACAGTGTTCTCGGATTTTACACCCCCCCCCCCAAGAAAATCATAGAAAAAAATTTCTTTAGATTCCCAAAATATTGACCTAATGCATTTTGAATGGTTAATACTGACACTGTAACATATAACAATACAAAAGTTTTTTTTTTTTTAAATAAGCCAAATACATTTAATTTTGCAGTTTGCTGGATAGATATAAATGCACTGTTTATAACTGGTTAAAATTTTACATACTCTATCCAAATATTTCCTAACCGCACCTAAAGTAACTTTGGTACAATTTAATTTACTTAAAATGACAAATCATTGTGATCATACATCAAAAGAAATTCTAGTGATAAGACATCGCGAAATAAAAAAATAATTCAGTATAACCGTAGCTCTAAATAGGTTAATTTTTTAATGTTGATTAAAATAAATACATAAGTTTGCATTGTGATTATTTACAAGGGCCCTATCACTTATAAATTTTTCGCAAAATTTCAATTTAAAATAACTTTAAACCCCCCCCCCCCCGAAAAAAAAAATGTAACAAATATGCTACAACGAAATTATTCCTAGAAAAGATGACACACATAAACTTATCACTAAATAAAACAGACTGAGATAATGTCTCGATTAATCATATTTATTTACAAGTTATTAATGAAAGAAAACCATCTTTACAAAATTAATTAAATTAAGAAACAAGCAGACTTAAGCTGCACTTTTATACTTCCCCAACATGGAAGATTACTTTGACATTATAATAGTTTCTTTCTATCAACAAGCGAAAAACGTTTTCACACATTTACAAATTCATTTTTTAACAGAAAGATAAAAAAAATTTAATGCCTGGCTATGGGAGCGATTTCGAATTGAACTTACTTTTCCATTTTATGATAATTAAATTACTTATCGAGTTATAAGCTATTTCGATGACGTAATCACTCATTTTTCTCCTCCTTTTAGACCGGTTTTTCTGCTTTCACCGGGAAATATGCTCAAAAGTGTCCACTTTGAAGGCTTGTTATGAAAAATCTGTTGTGTTTTTAAAAAAAATAGAAGACCGAGTGCAATTAGACAGTTTCTGAATAACAACACCTGCTAGTTTCCTGCATTTCCGAACAAAAATAAATTAACGCATGTGTCACAAAGATGCCCTTTTTGATTTAAGAACACCCTTAATATATAACATACACTGATTTTAATCATTATTTTAGATTTTATCAAATTTATATACAAAATCAATTTACTTATTTTATTCGCTCCTTCATTACATTGATAGCATGAAATTCTGTAAAAATTCTAAGCTTAACTTATATCTTTAGTAATTGTTAATAGTTACAGAAGCTAAATTTATGTAGATCCGGGTCGACATCGTGCATTTAGTTTCAAATTCTTTTTTTATAGTATATATTAAAACAAAAAAAATTTTAATTGGCGCCCCTTTCGCCTTTCGTTCTGGCGTCCAAGGCACGTGTCCCCTTAGCATTTCCTAGGGAAATTGGTTGCCGTTTGCAATTATCGTTGAGGGTACAATTTCACACTGAAGAGATTTTTAAGCAAAAGCTAACCTATTTAAATGACAAGAGGCATAGGGATGCATTTGATTTAGTTTTCCTTTCGAATTTTCTGGCTATGAGACATTTTTACCAAATTCCATATATATTTTTGTATGTAAAGACAAGAAAAAATCTTAATTTGACGCCTCCTTCGCCTTTCGTTTTGGCGTCCGAGACACATTCCCCCCCGCCCCCTCTGCAACTCCTAGGGAAATCCTTTGCTTTTTGGCAATTTTCGGTGAGGTACAGTTTCACACAGAAGAGAATTTTTGAGTAGAGACTAACCTATTTAAATGAGAGACGGCATAGAGATACTTCAGTTTTATTTTGAATTTTTAAGCTGTGAGACATTTTTATGCAAATTCAATATATATTCTACATATACATTTTTATATGCAAAGACAAACAAAATCTTCCTTTGGCACCCCTTTTGTCTTTTGTTTTGGCGTAGAAGGCACATGTCCCCTCTGCAACCCCCAGGGAATTGCTTTACTTTTGCAATTATCGATGAGGTGCATCTTCACATAAAATAGGGGTTTTGGAAGAGAGACTAAACCTATTTAAATGACGGAAGGCATAGAGATGCTTTGGTACAGTTTTCCCTTCGAATTTTATGGTTGTGAGACATTCTTATGCAAATTCCATACATACACATGTTTGTATGTAAAGACAAAAAAAATCTTCATTTGGCGCCCCCTCTGCAACCCCTAAGGAAATCACTTGGTTTCAGGCTGTGAGGCATTTTTATGCAAATTCCATACATATACATTTTTATATGTAAAGACAAACAAAATCTTCATTTGGCGCCCCCTCTGCAAACCCTAGAGAAACCGCTTGGTTTCAGGCTGTGAGATATTCTTATGCAAATTCCATACATATACATTTTTGTATGTAAAGACAAATAAAATCTTCATTTGGCGCCCCCTCTGCAAACCCTAGGGAAATCGCTTGGTTTCAGGCTGTGAGACATTTTAATGCAAATTCCATACATATACATTTTTCCATGTAACGACAAACAAAATCTTCATTTGGCGCCTGTAAAGGCGTTTTCCTTTACATATTAGATAATAATTGTTTTCCCCCTTAGTTAAAATTACAATATTGATATATGTAAAGGCGTTTTCCTTTACATATTAGTTAATAATTGTTTTCCCCTTTTAGCTAAAATTACAATATTCCCTTAATTTGTAACTTTATTTAATAAGCTAGATTTTTAATCCCTTTAATTCTTTTCAGTTACTAACGACCATTTTTACTTTAAAATATGACTACACTTATCTCTAATTCTTTCTTATCCGTTTGTTCATGTAACTGTATGTATTTTCCCATAGCAACAACCTTTTAAAGAGTTATTTCTAGGCTGTTGTTATGCATAGTTAAACGCTACTCGCTTAAGAAGTAGATGCACTGAGTTTGTCTTTTATTATATTTCATTAGAATTCATTTCCCTTCGCAGCCCGTGAGACTCTTGTTAACCCTATGTAAAGAATTCAATCCTTGTGGTTTTCCGGGCCATATGCTATCTTTTATCATTTGGCGTTAATTATTTCAAATCATGCACTTTGGTTCCTATCATTAAAAGTCTATTTAACAGAAACTCTCCACGTGCCTTCTCTCATCGCAATTTGTGCGTATCAGTCGTTTTTGGCTATTTTTATGTACATGTATCGCGCCAACACTTGAAGATGTGAAGAATGTATTTGAGACCACTCCTTTTCTGTAACCACTAGCGATCGGACCTATCTCTGCGAGGGTCCCTCTCTGGCACGGCAACCATTCTTGGAACAGTGAAATTAATAAAAAACTTGTCTCTAGTAAATAGCCTCCTGTGTTGCCTCTCTCAATACTCATGGATTCGACTCGAAATTGGGATTGAAACTACAATTACGATTTAATAACGCAAACTTCCTATATGATGTTGAAACCGTCCTCATAGCGCCCTCTCTGCAATCCCTAAGGAAATCACTTGGTTTCAGGCTGTGAGACATTTTTATGGAAATTCCATACATATACATTTTTGTATGTAAAGAAAAACAAAATCTTAATTTGCCGCCCCCTCTTCAACCCCTAGGGTAATCGCTTGGTTTCAGACTGTGAGAAATTTTTATGCAAATTCCACACATATACATTTTTGTATATAAGACAAACAAAATGTTCATTTGGCGCCCCCTCTGCAAACCCTAGGGAAATCCCTTGGTTTCAGGCTGTGAAAAATTTTTTATACAAATTCCATACATATACATTTTTGTATGTAAGACAAACAAAATCTTTATTTGGCGCCCCCTCTGCAAACCCTAGGGGAATCGCTGGGTTTCAGGCTGTGAGGCATTCTTATGCAAATTCCATACATATACATTTTTGTATGTACCCACATAGCATGCATGGTCACAGTGACGTCACAGTGACGTCACTGTGAGTCACTGTGGTCACGTAACATCTGTGACCAAAATGCCACCCCTCAGTGACGTCACATTGTGACTGAAATGTGACTTCACACCTGTGACCAAAATGCCACCCCTCAGTGACGTCACATCTGTGACCAAAATGCCACCCCTCAGTGACGTCACATTGTGACTGAAATGTGACCTTCTTAGAAAATTAAAAAATATATACACAAATTCTTCAAAAGATGTTATTTAATGGAAAAAATATTTTTCTGTCAATTGAAAAAGTTTTTGTGACGTCACTGTACCAAAAGGCCACCACTCAGTGAAGTCACATTGTGACTGAAATGTGACCTTCTTAGATAATTAAAAAAAAATACAAAAATTCTTCAAAAGATGTTATTTAATGATAATTTTTTATTATGATAATTTGTTTATTTAATGATAATTTAATTTAAAAATATTTTTCTGTCAATTGAAAAAGTTTTTGTGACGTCACTGTAATGCCAGTGCAAATAACGCCCTCATAGCATGCATGGTCACAGTGGTCACGTCACACCTGTGACCAAAATGCAACCACTTAGTAACGTCACATTGTGACTGAGTAGTGACCTTCTTAGAAAACTTCCAAAATCTGTTATTTATTGTAAAATTACACTTTTTTGACAATTAAAAAATATATTGTGACATCATTGCTATGTCATTGCATGTAATGCACGTCATGTCATATTTGTGACAAAAAACACCATATTGTAAAGCTGCAGTGTAACAAAAATATGAAATTAAAAAATCTCAATAATCTTAAAAAATTTCAACATATAAAGAAAGAAATAATTTGAACTGTAATTTTAATAGGCCGTGTAAATGTATTTCGAGCTTGAATGAGATTGATAATCTTACAGTTTTTTTTAAATTTAATATTTAGTAATTTATTTTTCGACATTTTGGAAAATGATTAAATTTTTTCCTGTAATAATAAAACTACAAAGAATCACTTACGCAAGGGCAATTATCCATTTTCCGTACCAAATATGCAAAACTTGTTTTTCTTGTCACAAATCTTGTAAAAATCGGGCTATGAAATGTCATTAAAATATGCAGTTATATATTACATAACGTTTTTATCATTTCAAAACATTTAAATAATTTTAAACATTAATGTATGAATGTGTATCTAACATTTCAAATCAAATGAGTAATTTGTTATCCCTGACAGTGAAAATGTGTGAGTAAATATAGAAAAATATTTGTATTAAAAAAATGGATGTATTACACATAATTATTAATTAGGATAGACTGAAAAAAGATTTTTAGACCGAAATCTAATCGAAAGACACAAATAAAAAGCTTTTATCCTCTATAACCCCCCTTTTTTGTATTAAGAAGATACCATGTATGTTCACATGTGATACGAACTTTATTTTAAAACAAGTTTTTTTATTATTAGCGTTAAATCTATTATTTTAAATCTTTAAAAACTTAAACAAAATTTTATCTAATAAACTTTAATTTTGATTATTATTAACTATTATTTACAAAAAAAGAAAAAAAATGATTTTACAATTCATTTTAACTTGAATTGTTTTGAAACTAATAAAAATAAAAAATAAAAATACATTAAAAAATTTTTCAAATAAAAAAAATTGATCAGAATCACTCTCATAAAATTATTGCGTATTTAAACTCCAAAATATTGCATAAGAAAAGAAAAAACAAAACGGTCATGCGCATGGAAAGTGAAAATCGTCTGCAAGACAAGACTCTAAGCGGGAGTCCGTGCAGGCTACTCTCGTAACCAGAGATGAAACAGCTCCGGTTAAGAAAAATAAAACCATATGAGAAATGACGTAACAGGAATGTCACATGCGAGAAATATTTTTTTATTTATTTTTATTTTTCGTTTGTTTATTTATTTGTTTATTTTGTTAAACATTTTTTTAACATGTAATTTTGATACTTTATTATTTTTTAACACCTTTTAAGAAATTTTACCGAAATAAACAACCTACACTTCTGTTTACTATCACAACAACAGCTGACTAGCGCAAGGCACACTGGGAAAAAAATATCGCTGATGTTGACAAACCCTGGTAACGAGAGTGCCTTGCACGATAGTTAGAACTCTCGCTAGAGTCTATAGTCTGCAAGCGAAAGAATCACGAAAGCATAAATAAACGTAAACAAAAATATTTTAAATTGATGATAGAAGACGCGAGAAGTTGGTTGACTGGAATTTATGGCAGATGTGACTTGTGAGCAGATGCGTATTGACACGGATTCACAATTTAAACAAGAATGTCCACTACAACTCTTCGAAGCGGCAAAACATAAGTCCGAGAAAATTAAGGGGGCTTTGACTGTTAAAATGATTTTGTCTTTGCCACTTTAATTATTATCGGATTTAGTTTGTGCGGCAGAATGAATAGACGAATGAATTCGATGGAAAAAAGGTATGGGAAAATATTATTTTTCATGGTTGCATTTATTATTATTATTATTCTGAGAAGGATTTTAATTACCTTCTCAAAAACATGCTATAAAACATTAATGCTTTATTAACTTAATAAAGTCTAATACATCCATTATTTATTTTGTTGACATAAAAAACTTAATTATTAATAATTTGGATTAGGTTGTCAAAGGTAGTGATTTTAAGTGCATTTTAATCTGCGTTGTTTCCTTTTTTAAAATAAATGGTTAAAATGTTTCCATAAACATATAATCATATGAAAATATATTATAATAAATTGTTAATATAATTATTAAACATTTAAAGATAATTATATTTTGTAATAAAGAATCTTTTTTATAGAATAAAATTTTTAACAAACATCCTTTTTTAATTTTTGTATTAAGTAATCTTCGGAAACATTGCATAATGTTATTTTTAAAAATGCATCCGCTCAAAAGAGGAATTTATAAGAGAACGAGAAGAACTATTAAAAGAAATCGTAGATGTTTGATATTTAAAAAAAAAAACAATAACGTTAATGACTGTTTAATGTATTTTTTAACCTGTGAAATGTCATAAAATTTTTTAATAGAAAATCCTTGTGGGTGAAAACGTTTCGGTTGTAAATATTCTTATTGGAATGTTTTCAGAGAGAATTTGGAAGTTAAGACAATCAATAAGAATTTAAACATGATTGTATTTAAAACAAATAACGCAAATACTTGAACGGTATGAAGCTAAAAAGTAATAACTGTATTTTGTTATTAATTTTTCATTCCAGACACTTTTATTATTTCCTTTAATAAATCCTTCTACAGAGGTAAATTTCAAAATATCCATTGTATGTAGTATTAGTATACATCGTGATAAAAGTGGGTATTATAAATACTCTCTAATATTATAAATAAAATATTAATAATTATAATTAAGTGTTTGTTGTTCTATTTTATGTCTATCGTCGGAATTTTTATTAGGTAGATGTGTCTATGATGGACAGCCTTCCAGTTATGGATATCCCCTTAATGTTTTTTTTTTGTTTATTAATATACTAATAAATATTTAGCTTTAATTTTTTTATAATTCCTCTTTGCATGTTTTAATAATATTTTAATATTCATAGAAGACAGTATGTGACGACAGTTTGTGAATATTTTTTGATTTGTGACAAATTTGTCACTAACTTTGTGACTGTGGCAGCATTGTCAATATTGTGAAGTCCCACTGGGACACAATTATACAGTTATGAATATTGTTATGTAGTGTAAATCACTTACATCTATAATTTTATTATACATTGGCGATACATCTCAATTAAAACTTAGGAGCTGCTATAAAAAGAATGTACCAAAAGAAAGTTACTGAATCAAAATGTAATGATATGCAGACTTTAATCTTTGTTACATATTTTTTTCTGTTGCAATAAATGAGAATATTTAGGACAATTGAATATTCGATCTATTACAATTATTTCAAATTTAGCAATTTGTTTTTCTAATAAGCATTAAAATTAAAAAGAAAAAACTCTTCCTTTAAGTTGCAACACTAGCCACAGAAAAAGACCCGGATGATAATGTAAAGTCTGTGAGAGCGTTCTTTTCAAATATCTCGCTCAAATTTTAATATTTTTACATGATTTCTTTCATAGGATAGCTGAAGGCGATCCACAACCAGCCTAGTTTTTACTTTTTGAATTTTGGTTTCAGATTAAAAAAAAATATATTTTAAATTTCAAAACCGGTTTAAACCGGTTCTGATATTGAAACAATCATAATATAAAAAATATATATAAGCAAAATTGAAAAAGTAAAAAATAGGCCGGTTGTAGATCGTCCTCAGCTATCCTATGCAAAAATATTAAAATTTGAGCTAGAAATTTGAAAAGAACGCTCCCACAGACTTTACATTATCATCCGGGTCTTTTTCTGTGACTAGTGACCTTAAAGGAAGTGTTTTTATGATAATTTTAATGCTTATTAGAAAAACAAATTGCTAAATTTCAAATAATTGTGATAGATCGAATATTCAATTGTCTTAAATATTCTCATTTATTGCAGCAGAAAAAAAAATGTATCAAAGATTAAAGTCTGCATGGCATTACATTTTGATTCAGTGACTTTGTTTTGGTACATTCTTTTTATAGCAGCTCCCAAGTTTTAATTGAGATGTATCGCCAAAGTATAATAAAATTATAGATGTAAGGGATTTTACTCTGTATAACATTGTTCATAACTGTATAATTGTGTCCCAGTGTAACTTCACAACATTGACAATGCTGCCACCGTCACAAAGTTGTGACAAATTTGTCACAAATCAAAAAATAATCGCAAACTGTCTTCACAACCTTGTCACAATCGTCACAGAATAGTCACAGTTTTAATGACAATTTTGTCACAAATGACACATTTTTCACATTTTGGTCACATCGTGACGTCACAAAGGGGTCACAATGTGACGTCACAAACGAGCTCTAAAACGGCCATAACGACTTCACATTTTATTCACAGTGACTTCACATCGACGTCACGTGACGTCACATCGACGGTCAAAAAGTCACATTGTGACTTCACAACGACGTCACCGTGACGTCACCATGTCTTACGGGTAAAGACAAACAAAATCTTCATTTGGCTCCCCCTCTTCAACCCCTAAGGAAATCACTTGGTTTCAGGCTGTGAGACATTTTTATGCAAATTCCATACATATAAATTTTTTTATGTAAAGACAAACAAAATCTTAATTTGGCGCAACCTCTGCAAACCCTAGGGTAATCGCTTGGTTTCAGGCTGTGAGAAATTTTTATGCAAATTCCATACATATACATTTTTGTATGTAAAGACAAACAAAATCTTTATTTGGTGCCCCCTCTGCAAACCCTAGGGGAATCACTGGGTTTCAGGCTGTGAGACATTCTTATGCAAATTCCATACATATACATTTTTGTATATAAGACAAACAAAATCTTCATTTGGCGCCCCCTCTGCAAACCTAAGGAAATCGCTTGGTTTCAGGCCGTGAGACATTTTTATGCAAATTCAATACATTTACATTTTTCATGTAAAGACAAACAAAATCTTCATTTGGCGCCCCCTCTGCAACCTTTAAAGAAATCACTTGGTTTCAGGCTGTGAGACATTTTTATGCAAATTCCATACATATACATTTTTGTATGTAAAGACAAACAAAATCTTCATTTGGCGCCCCCTCTGCAACCCCTAAAGAAATGACTTGGCTTCAGGCTGTAAGACATTTTTATGCAAACTCCATACATATACATTTTTGTATGTAAAGATAAACAAAATTTTAATTTGGCGCCCCCTCTTCAACCCCTAGGGTAATCGCTTGGTTTCAGGCTGTGAGGCATTTTTATGCAAATTCCATACATATACATTTTTGTATGTAAAGACAAACAAAATCTTCATTTGGCGCCCCCTCTGCAAACTCTAGGAAAACCGCTTGGTTTCAGGCTGTGAGACATTTTTATGCAAATTCCATACATAGACATTTTTGTATGTAAGACAAACAAAATCTTCATTTGGCGCCCCCTCTGCAAACCATAGGGAAATCGCTTGGTTTCAGGCCGTGAGATATTTTTATGCAAATTCCATACATTTACATTTTTGCATGTAAAGACAAACAAAATCTTCATTTGGCGCCCCCTCTGCAAACCCTAAGGAAATTGCTTGGTTTCAGGCCGTGAGACATTTTAATGCAAATTCCATACATAAACATTTTTGTAAGTAAAGGCAAAACATCTTAATTTGGCACCCCCTCTGTAAACCCTAAGGAAATCGCTTGGTTTCAGGCCGTGAGACATTTTAATGCAAATTCCATACATGTACATTTTTGTATGCAAAGACAAACAAAATCTTCATTTGGCGTCCCCTCTGCAACCCCTAGGGAAATCGCTTGGTTTCAGGCTGTGAGACATTCTTATGGAAATTCCATACATATACATTTTTGTATGTAAAGACAAACAAATCTTCATATGGCGCCCCTCTGCAAACCCTAGAGAAATCGCTTGGTTTCAGGCTGTCAGACATTCTTATGCAAATTCCATACATGTACATTTTTGTATGCAAAGACAAACAAAATCTTCATATGGCGCCCCTCTGCAAACCCTAGAGAAATCGCTTGGTTTCAGGCTGTCAGACATTCTTATGCAAATTCCATACATATACATTTTTGTATGTAAAGACAAACAAATCTTCATATGGCGCCCCTCTGCAAACCCTAGAGAAATCGCTTGGTTTCAGGCTGTCAGACATTCTTATGCAAATTCCATACATATACATTTTTGTATGTAAAGACAAACAAATCTTCATATGGCGCCCCTCTGCAAACCCTAGAGAAATCGCTTGGTTTCAGGCTGTCAGACATTCTTATGCAAATTCCATACATGTACATTTTTGTATGCAAAGACAAACAAAATCTTCATATGGCGCCCCTCTGCAAACCCTAGAGAAATCGCTTGGTTTCAGGCTGTCAGACATTCTTATGCAAATTCCATACATGTACATTTTTGTATGTAAAGACAAACAAATCATCATATGGCGCCCCTCTGCAAACCCTAGAGAAATCGCTTGGTTTCAGGCTGTCAGACATTCTTATGCAAATTCCATACATATACATTTTTGTATGTAAAGACAAACAAATCTTCATATGGCGCCCCTCTGCAAACCCTAGAGAAATCGCTTGGTTTCAGGCTGTCAGACATTCTTATGCAAATTCCATACATATACATTTTTGTATGTAAAGACAAACAAATCTTCATATGGCGCCCCTCTGCAAACCCTAGAGAAATCGCTTGGTTTCAGGCTGTTAGACATTCTTATGTAAATTCCATACATATACATTTTTGAATGCAAAGACAAACAAAATCTTCAATTGGCTCCCCCTCTGCAACCCCTAGGTAAATCGTTTGTTTTCTGTCAATGGTCGATGAAGTACAGTTTCACACAGAAGAGTGTTTTTGAGTATAGACTGATTTATTTAATGACAGTATGCATAAAGATACACTTGGTTCAGTTTTGCTTTTGAATTTTCCGTTTGTGAGATCTTTTTATTCAAATTCGATATATATACATAAATTTTTGCATATAAAGACAAAAAAAGCCTTCATTTGGCGCCCTTACGCCTTCTGTTCTGGCGCCCGGGTACAGATGATTGGGGGGGGCACGTGCCCCCCCGGGCCCCCCCGACGCTACGCCTATGTGTCAAGCTATTACTAAAGAATAGGTGGATTGATTTTAATGAAATTTTGTATACCAAATTTTTTTTGGCACGAGAAAATAATTAGGCTAGGTCACATGTTCAAGAAATTTCAATTAATGGGTCATCAAGTAGGGTATAAATTAGGGTATAAATATGTAACTTATGTGATCACTGACAGCGAACGGCGAACAACCGACAAGGGAGTTCCGAATCCAATTCGGTGAACGATTTCCGCTCTGTGCGCTGCATCCGAGTAATCGAAATATGATGCCAAGAATACAACAACTCGACAGTTCGCTCTCTCACAAGCAACGACCTAGATATCGTACAAAAAAAACCGCAAGGATTAGTCAGCTGCCGTGAAATAACCCCTTGCGGCGAACTGGTATATCTATGAAACCACTTAATATTAATTTCCAAACGCCACATTGGCATCGGAATTTTGCTACAAAAATTGCGGTTTATTGAATACGTGGAATACGATTGAATACGTTTTTTATTTATAAATTAAGCTGATTTCAAATTCCGGTCTCAGTCATTAATTTCAACACTTAAGCAATGAATTTGTTCTGCGCAGCAAAGGGTTAAATCCCTCTGCCTTGCCACAAACGCTGCGAATATTCATTTTGACATTTTTACCCTACTCAACACGAGAAACAAGAGGCCAAAAGTTTCGAGGGACACAGGGCCCTCCTGAAGACATTTTACTGGCGGGGGAGAGAGCTTGAAATTGCCAAGTCAAAATTCAGTATTTGCCAACTCAATGAAAAGCAAACATAAATAATTCTCGGCGTTTGCTAACTAGTTGCATAAATTTACCAAGTTATCACAATTAGAAAATGCAATTTAGTTTTTATTTGTAAAATGCTTAAAATATTTCTGATTATACAGTCGAACCTCGTTAAAATGAACACACTTAACGTGAATTACTTTTAACATAAACTGTTTTCACAGTCCCCTATAAAGACGAATACAAAGAATTGATACTGATAACAAGAATTACAGAATTTACACAAAACAAATGAACAATATTTCGATTCCCCTTGAGGTTCATGTTAACGAGGTTCCACTGTATTGGTAACTTTCGTCAAATGACGGAAAGTGTATTATAGTTTTGAACTAAATTGCCCTTTCAGTTTGTAAATTTGCCAACTGTAAGAGCATGTGCATGTGTTTGGGGGAAGAGTCTCCCCCTGTCACCCACCATAGCGAGGCCCCTGGATGGACAATTTCATTCCTACCAGTTAACGCACGCACAAACGAAGCAAAAATAAATATTTTCAAGTGATAAAGAGAAGAACTTTTTTTGTCTACTTCAAGCAGAAACGAAACTAAGTTACAACAGCTGTTTTCTGGACAGGGCCGTAGCTAAAAGGGTGTTATGAGCGACTCAGTCCCTCTGGAAAAGATTCCACACTCAATGAATTTTTGTTTCGAAAATTGAAATGAAATTCTGTTCAAAAATATAGTTTTAAAACCTTTCCACAGTTTTGAAGAGTTACTTAATTGTATCTAAAATAAGTGTTTCATCACTCCCTCATCCTATTTGTACATTTGAAGCTAACATGTTGTTTAATTTTGCTCCAGTTATGTACTCAAAACTTTCATCATCCCATATTTTTCTTAGCATAAAATGAAGTTATTATAACAGTTTAATGAGAAACAGAGTACCTACAATGTGAATATTCACTAATTTTTCTTTCTGCGTCAGAAATAGGGAAAAAATGAGCCCCCGCCCCTATTGTTCACTCTTAGCTACGGCCCTGTTTCTGGGTCAAGTTTAACAGAGTTACGTGATACGGCGATTTTCAAGGTCGCGCGTACACTAAAAGTTTCGATTTGAAGCCAGTGTGTGTATGTTTATATTTTTTTTTCTCCGTTTCTTTTCTCAGATTCATATTCAAGGCTCATCTCATTTTTCTTATCTCAGTTTCGTATTCAAGGCGTAATGCCGTAATGGATTGTTTCAGGTAAGAATGCTTTCATCCTTCGCGACAGAGTGCATTTTACGGAATTTTTAATGTTTTGTGACCGGTTTTTAAAACAGAAATTTGTTCCTTATTCAATCGAGAAAATGCTCCAATCGAGTAAGGCAAATCTTATTGTACAATTTTACTGGAGGGGATAAACAAGGATCCTTTAGGCTTTTTGCGGCACATATTCGTGTCGTTCGTCCCCAAGCGATTGATATGAGCGTCAGCGTCTACATTAATATTAAAATTTATCCTTACTAAACCCCATGAAAATTGCATATATTTCGCAATAATATAGTATTTTTTATTCGAAGAATAACATTTTCATGTAGCCTTCAATGTAAATAATGTAAAAACGAGGTTCAGCTTGCTTGACGTTTTAAAACAGAGGAAAAAAATATATTAAAGTCGGATTAAAATATTTAGGGAGCTCAGATCTACAGACCTTGCAGTTGAGATAAAAGGCTCTTATTTTATTAGAGAGGGGAGATATGAAAGACATTAATTTAAAATTAAAGAAAAGTAAATTTGAAGTCCCATCTAATTTTCTTTTAATCTTAATTCTAATGCTTAATAGAAAGTTGTCCCTGATAACTTTATTTTCCAGCAATGCACTTCATTACTTCCAGATATCATTTTTGAAGGCTCTTTAAGACAAAAAAAACTGACCTAAGCATAATCATCATGTCTTGTGGTTATAACTAACGAGCCTGGGTGGCCGCTTCTTATAAGCATCCCGATGCCCAGATCCTTTTTAACCAATTAAATTAAATCACCTCCCATTCTTCTAGCGTCACGATCTGGAGGAAATAGAGCTCATCAGTGTGACGTCACAGACAACTCAACCCCGCATTTCCATGGTAACTGGGTCAATACAAACCGAGAGAGTTTAGAGTGTGATAGAGATGCACTATATACCATCTAAAAGGCTTTCAATATGAAATCAGATATCGTTCAAAGGCTGAATTGATTGAACTGGGTGACGTTTTAAAAGCGATACGCAAGTGTTTGGGACGAATTGTAACTTGTTTAAATCAGTTTCAGGGTTGAATTTTTAGCTTCACGATAAAACAACACATTCATCTCTATCTTTTCTTAACTCTGTGGTTTGTTTTGAACCAATTTCTGGAGTTGTGACGTCACCACTGATGAGCTCTATAATGTGAGTTACGTCATTTAAATGGAGGATATTTCATCTACGTTATGATCACGTGGTCAAGGCAAAAACTTCTAATGCAAAGAAGAAAAAACTTTGTTAGACGCAATGTAAATCCCCACCAGCCCATGAAACAGTTCATGGGGAAAGCAGTAGCAGCCTCCCTGCTCATCAGTTAGAAGTTCTTTGGGTACATTACCGGTATCACGTGACCTTTTGCAGCCTCGAACGCAGATTTTGAATATCCTTCATAGTCCGGAGTGTTGAAACTGTGTCTTTTGGACCCCCAGACTTAACTACAATCTACGGTCCAAGCACGCACTTATAATGTAAATCTCTAAGTCAATTCACGATGGGCCTAGCTTTTCAAAAGGACATGTCCAGGGATGTAGTGGAAGGTGTACGCCGCATGCCCTCTGGATTTTTTTAAGGAACATCGTATCTGCTCTGTTTTCCAAGCAAGCTATAGTATGTATACTCTGTCCAGGCTATACCCTCTCGCCTTAGAGCGAATATCTTCTGCTTACAGCGAATACTGTGTGTTGTTTTCACTACTACACCATTGAACATGTATGAAAAGGATTAATGAACCCATTAACAGACTGTTTATTTGCCTGCAAACACCTACATGAATTATGTGATTGCGGGGTACGAAACTCGACCTGCCGAATCCCGTTCTATGAACGATGTCTGCATCGGCGTAACCAAAAGTATATACAGGGAAACAGCGAACGACTGCTGAATTGCGTGCTCTGACTGCCAACAGCGGATACCGAATCCCGTTCGATGGACGATTTCTGCTCGGGGGACAGCAAAGGGTCGAATCTAGAAGTAAAAATTAGGGGAGGGCTCATAATTTTTTTTCTCGCTGTTTCTCACACAGAAAGAAAAATGGGTGTATATTCACATTGTAGGTACTCTGTTTCTTATTAAATTGTTGTAATAATTTGTTTTATGCTAAGAAAAATATATGATAATGAAAATTTTGAGTGTATAACTTGTGCAAAATTAGATATCATGTCAGCTTCATATGCACAAACAGGATGAGGGAGTATTGAAACACTTATTTTAGATACAATCGAGTAATTATACAAAACTGTGAAAGGATCTCAAAACTAAATTAGATTTTTGAACAGAATTTCATTTGAATTTTTGGAACAAAAATTCATTTAGTGACCTTGAAATTTTTTCAGGAGGGGGGGGGGCTGAGTCGCCCATAGCACCCTCTTAGCTACGGCCCTGGCATCGCATCGGAATAATGGAAATGAGTTGCAGGGAAAACGCAGACCTCCGTCTCGATGTTTCATCACATACATGTACGGAATTGATTAAAAAAATAGCGAAAAAAAAATCATAGAAAATAAAAACACTAAAATATGACAATATTACCATTGTCTGGTTTCTATTATGTTTCCTTACATATTCACATGACGTTATATATTCACCTGTATTTGGTTTATTATATTTCCAATGTGACGTAATATTTTTTTCTTTAAAATTCGTCTAGCTATTTATCTCATTTTCCGTTTTCATGGCAGATCTTGCTATAAAAATGTTATGACGAAATTTTCAATTTTTCTATTTTTCCAGTGCAAAATCTTACAATAGTAACGTAATTGTTGTAGTAAGAATTTTATTGTTTTATTTTATATTGTTGACAATAGAGCTCATCAGTGTGACGCCACAGACAACCCGTATTTCCATGGAAAGTGGGCAAAACAAACCTACAGAGTTTAGACTGTGTTAGAGATGCACTATATACAATCAAAAAGGCTTTAAATATGAAATCAGATATCGTTCAAAGGCTTAATTCATTGAACTGGGTGAGGTTTTAAAAGTGATCCGCAAGTGTTTGGGTCGAATTGTAACTCGTTTAAAACAGTTTTAGGGTTGAATTTTTAACTTCAGGATAAAGCAACACATTTCATCACTATATTTTCTGAACTCTGTGGTTTGTTTAGACCCAATTTCTGAAGTTGTAACGTCACCACTGATAAACACTATTGCTATAACGAGAAATGTTTATTTTTTCCTGTCGTTGTGTAAGAGCTGGTTTTGTGAAAGCCAAGTTCAGGCGGTATTGAAATTTTTGAACCATCTCCATTTCTATCTTTTTGGGCCGATTTTTCCCATTTGCAACCTCCGCCGAAATCTTAAGCATCTCAGTGTATCGGGCGAGTTTAAGGACAATTCGTGCATAATTACCTCTTTTATCGTGCAGGCAAAATTTAGTACATACATACATACACTTATATAAACATTTTAGATGAGGGTAGTAGTTTTGGGTTCCTGATATCACCTTGATGTGTGATGGGATATCAACATTTATTTTTCAGCTTTCATACCTTGTTATGGTTTATTTTGGTAACAATTATCGGTACTACTTGCATATCCCGTCGACCATAAAACTACCGCCAAATTATAAGATTAAATGCCAATAATGGATGATCGTGAATGTCACATTCAATGATATTAAGTACGATACATGTGTTTAATACGTTATTAAATGATTTTTATTTCGCCTTATTATTTGTAATTTTATTAAAAGTCTACTAATTCTTTTGTTTTTTCCGTTATTTAAAATAAAATTCATGTCAATGTATTGAATTTGGCTATTAGTTTGGCAATTTGCCTAATTTGTCGAAATTGGTTGACGGGATAACCAAGTAGTACTTAATCATCTTACGCAAATTTCTACGCATTCACAAAAGTATTTTCAGGAAAAACTCGGATAGTTTATTTTAGACTCTGAGTTCACTTATTTTTTTGGTCAGACTTTTCGTCTAAATTAAAATCTTTAAAAAGAATGTTTAACAATTTGCATACTACAATATTTTAAAACCAAATGTTTTGCTTAGATCAATTTAAAGTAAATAACGACAGAATTTTAAAGTAAACAACAGCAAAATACTTTTAAACACCAGTGGCTATACCGTGAACAAAATATTTACAATTGTAATAGAGAAAGAAAAACTCTTGCTAAATACATAAAGAGAATTTTTCATTTCAAAAACAAAGATTTTTTTTAACTATGTACATTTATTTATGCTATATCATGAAGTACATGAATAAAATGAAAAAAATACTTATAATTGCAATAGAGAAAGAAAGTATCATGTTTTATTCTTAAAGAGAATTTACATTTCACAAACAAGGAATTTCTTTTGATATGACTATATACATTTAAATTCAAATTTGACTGAAAAAATCTTCACTTCGAACGCAATAAAAAAAACTAAAAAGAACTGCATGCCAATTCTTTTACAGAATTCTTGGACTTTTGAGTCAATATGATGATGCTTATTTAAAACAGATTCATAAAGTAACCCTTTGTTATATTCCTCACAAATGAAAGTCTTCTGTTTAATGTGAACATGCATGTGGATCTGATTTGAATTTTATGGGGACAATTCACACATCATACAGAGAGTTTTTTCAATGTGAATTTGTAGTCGGTCATACAATTTAATTTTTAAGAAAACGTTTAATTGAACACTTCTCAACAACAATGTGCCGTTTTCTTATGAAATCCCAGGTGAATATTCAAATGAGTTTTATGAGAATATCAACTGCGTCTCACCTCAGAAGAGAAAAATTTCTCGTTAATAATGTGTTTACAAGTGGGTATTTAAATGAGATTCTTGAGGAGATAATGGCGCATATCAGATGAAACAGAAGTTTTTCTTCAGTGTAAAAATGCAGATCGGTGTTCAACCGACATTTTTGAAAAAAGGCTTTCTTGCACACCTCACAAAGGAAAGGTTTGGCTTTAGTATAAATCCGCTAACTGGGATTTCGAAGAAAACGCTTTATTACATACCTCACAGGAGAAATGTTTCTTTTAGTTTTAATTCTCGGGTGAACGTTCAACGAAGATTTCACAGGAAACAAATTCTTACACAACACACAAGAGAATGGTTTGCTTTTTGTATGAACTCACACATGGACATTCATATGATATTCACTTCTAAATCCTTTATTGCACGCCTCACTCAAAAAAAAGTTCGTCTTTAATATGACACAGCAGGTGTTTATTCAACTGAGCTTTTCGAGAAAATCCTTTGTTGCACACTTCACAAGAATATGGTTTTTCTTTAGTATGTACTCGCAGGTGCGCATTTAAATTAGCTTTTTGAGAAAACTTTTTCTTGCATATTTCACCAGAGTAAGGTTTCTCTTTAGTATGTGTTCGCAAGTGCTTGTTTAAATAATCTTTTCGCGAAAACGTTTTCTTGCATATCTCACAAAACAAAGATATCTGTTTAGTATGTGTCCGCAAGTGCGTATTTAGATGAGCTTTTTGAGAAAACATTTTCTTGCATACTTCACAACAGAAAGATTTATCTTTATTATGGATTCGTAAGTGCATATTTATATTGGATTCAACAGAGAACTCTTTACTGCACACTTCACAAGAGAAAGATTTCTCTTTAGTATGTGTTCGCAAGTGTATATCCAATGAATATTTATGCGAAAACTTTTTGTTGCAAACCTCACAAGAGAAAGGTTTCTCTTTAGTGTGTATTCGGAGGTGCGTATTTAAATTAACTTTTTGAGAAAACATTTTCTTGCATACCTCACAAGAGTAAGGTTTCTCTTTAGTATGTGTCCGCAAGTGCGTATTTAAATTAGATTTTTGAAAAAACGTTTTCTTGCATATTTCACAAGAGAAAGATTTCTCTTTAGTGTGTAATTTCATGTGGACGTTTAAATTATGTTTCACCGAAAACCCTTTTTTGCACACTTCACAAGAGTAAGGTTTATCTTTAGTATGTGTTCGCAGATGCACAATTAAATTAGATTTTTGAGAAAACGTTTCCTTGCATGCTTCACAAGTGTAAGGTTTTTCTTTATTATGGATTCGAAAGTGTATATCCAAAGAAGATTTTTGCGAAAACCTTTTGTTGCAAACCTCGCAGGAGAAAGGTTTCTCATTAGAATGAATTCGCAGGTGGAATTCCAAATTATATTTCCGAGAAAATAGTTTGTTGCATAGTTCGCACATGAATAATTTCTCTTTTGTGTTAACATGACAGGTCTTTAAATTAGGCATCACGAAAAATCGTATTTTACACCTCACAAGCGAAAGATTTTTTTTGTCAATGAAAATGAATATATTTATTTATATTTGATTTGTAACAACGTGCATATCTAACAAATGGAATAGCTTTTCCTTATTTTCCAATACGATGGTTTAACTTTAAATTAGATTTCTTTTCAAATGTTTTACTAGAAAAATTTCTAGTGAAGTTCATTAAAGAAAGACTAAGCCGCAAAGTTAAATTAGATTTCTGAAGGATATTTTATTTACATCATACAAGTTAAAGAGGTTTTTGACCAATATAAATAGTCGTCTTTCTTCTTACACTGAAGTAAAAAATATCGAGATGTAGGAGGTTTTCTGTTGATAAACCCAGAAATGAACGGGAATGAGTTATTTATGTCTATTTATACTTAAACTGCTTTTCTTTCCTGCAGAAAAAGAGTCAATTTTATAGAAATCGCCACATTTTCAATTGAGAGCTTCTAGCTAAAAGGTATTCAAATAAGATTAAAAAGTCAATGTTCTTCCTTATTATAGATTATTGACAATACATAAAAAATAGGAATAATTGTATATTTTTAGAAAACTTTTGATTCTATCATGGTTGCATTAAAAATATTATCTTTCAGTAATGTAGAAAAATTCTATACATTTTTTTTAAATTTTACCATTATAACAAAATTGACATTTTCTCAATAATAAAACGATTCCAACCACTTGATACTGTTATAAAAATTGTTGTCTAATAATCCTAATCTAATCCAATCTGATAGTCTGCGGAAGAAAATAAACACAGTTCCACTGTTTCAAACTAATCCAGAAGTTTCAGAAAATCCTCACAGAACCAGTTTATTATGCCAGCACGTAGAAAATGCGGGAAAAGGAGTCCATAATCTTCAAACGCAATTTGTGTTTTGAAGTGGATTCATGCTATGGCAAGACTGAATTTTCCAAACAACTGTATCTGCAATATAAATAAAACAACAAATTAAAAATAATAAATAAGTCATAAATATTTTGTATATTTTATTTCAGTTGCTAATAATTGAATTTAAATTGCTTTATATGAAAATATCTTTTGATAAATATTAGAAGGGGACTAAGAATATTCTATTTCAAAATTTTTATGTTTAACAGTTTTTTTCCCTTTTTTACACACAAAAATCAGAAATGTGGTGTAATAAATAAGATTCCTTATTTGAACTTGTTTATTAATAATGTTGATTAATGTTGTTTAGTTTAAGCTTTCTGTTAAATGTCCTTTACTGTCACATCTAGAAGCAAAAACATACCAGAAGTATAAGTATGAAAGAAGAAAATAAGCATGGCGTTAAGATATGTAATCTGGATAAGCTTAAAAAGGTAATTTTAAGAGAATTTTTAAACTTTATTTACAAAACTACGCAATCTTTCCGAATTCCATTGGAGAGAAAAAAACCCATCACTTTAAACTAAAGTAGCCTCCATTGAAGGAAGCGTTTTTTTAAAAAAAACTCTGAGACAGCTTAGTCAATGCATAGATATGAAAGATGATAATGACATTGAATTTACAATGCACATATGAGCTATTATATATATATATATATATATATATATATTTATAAAAACGGATGAAATGTTTTGTAAAGAATTATTTTAAATGTAAAGATACAAAAATTACTATAAGAAGTTTCTAAACAGAAAATAGTATGTCATTTTTTAATATATAATGAAAAAAAGCAATGTTTATGCTGTGGTGATTCTTTATTAAGAAAATAATACCTGAAAATATCATATAATTCATATAAAATAGCAAAAAATGTTTTTTTTAAATTACATAAAAATATATGAAACAAGCATGTAAAATAAGATTTTAGAACATAAATAATAACCTTGTTTATCAGAACACGGATAAACAGCTTGTACTATTCAAGGGGGAGGGGGACAATTTCCAAATGCAATAAATTAAAACGGAATAATATAAAATGTATGACGATGAATTCAAATATACACAATGTAACCTCTGAATAAATGTTGCCCGTGGGAAAGATTAAAACTGACCGCTCTTCAGAGATTTCATTTTTATGAAATCAAAATTACACATATTTAAACAGAAATGCAGTCCTTTTAATTATTCATTAATAATTCAATGAAAATAATACCTAAAAGTATGATGTAATATACATAAAATATAAAAAATATATTTTATTTTAAACTACATAAAAATAAGAAAAAAATGTTAAAAAAATCAGTTTTTAATTTTTTCTACTGCAAATGTATTTCTCTAAAGAAATAACAATATGAGGTGTTTTACTAAACATTTCATCATTATTATGACTTAGTGCAAAATTTTAGATTTCATGAAGGTTCGTTAAAACTTCGGCATGTATTTTCAGAAGGAGAAATATAACAGATTTTGGTATCGTACAATTTATTCCAAAATCTCTCACATTTCCCCTTTCTCTCTCTCATATCATCCAATAGTCACTGCACGGAATCAAATGTGGAAGTAACTGCCAATTCAATGCCAATACGTTAAAAAATCAGTTGCTTTTTTGCTCAAATATATTTCCTCGAAGAAATAACAATATGTGTTGTTTTGGGACACAATTCATCATTATTATGATTTAATGCAAAATTTTTGATTTCAGGAAGATTCGTCAAAATTTTGGCAAATATTTTTCCGAAGAGGAAATGGTAAGAGATTTTGGAATCGAACAAATGATTCAAAAGTCTCTCACATTTCCCCTTCTGCAACATTTTCTCCTTTCTCTCCATCCTATTTTCCAACAGTTATTGCAAGGAATCAAAAGTGAAAAGAATACAGAAGCCATTTTTTTGTCCAGCCTTACTAGTCTCATGTTTGTTATTCGTTTAGAACTCACTACAATTTTCACTCGCAGTCAAACGCTGAATTTTAATATGAAAATGCAGGAAGTACCATGAACATGTAAGAACTACATTCTCAAGTTATAAGGAGGATCCCAAATAATCAGGTCCTGATTATTGCACAGGTAAACTAGGCCGTGGCCTTGGGTCCACTGCTATAAAAAGCCCAAATTTAATAAAATTTAGAAAATCATTCTTAATATTGCATTTTTGCAATTATTTTCTCGAAAAACAAAATTATTTTGGTTAAATTAGCAAGCATATGATAGTATAATACCTTTCGAATATTCTATGGGGTGGGGGGGGGGGTAGCTAATATTTTGATGCGAGGGGGCCCTAAAAATGTGCTGGGCTTTGGACATCCTACAACCTTATTCGGGCTCTGCAGATAAGGCAGACAGCAAAAAGTTGAACAGAAAATTATCAATGTGTAACATTTTTTTCATAATAAAATGATGAATTTTAATACGATAATACCGCACGATGTATCAGGAACATGTTAGAAATACATTCTCAAGTTATAAAAAGGAGCCCAAATAACACAGGCTGCAGAAATGTTGAACAAAAAATCATAAATATGTAACACATTTGTTCGAAATTTTCCAGAAAACTGGAATTTCCAATGGCGGTTAATACTTACAGTATCCATCTCTCCGTTATTCCAAAATGGAAATGCTTTTTCACCCTCCCCTCCTTTTTCAAATGAAACTTTCACGGTAATTTTTATGAGCAACGGGAAATTTTAAAGACCACATATAAAAAAATAGAGAAAAGGCTGGTTAAGAAAAGCATATCACATCGTTCGTTTAACGGATTATTTGTTTGTTGGTTTTCCTGCTACACTCAGTGCAACGAAATATCTTTCTGCGGACTTTGCCCTTCTTTTGTCTTGGGAATTTATAACATCTTGAGTCAGAAGTGGTTATCAAAAGATTTGAGAGATCAGTTAATACATTAGCATAGTGCAAGAAAAGGTTATGGTCACAAATAACTAGAGGGCCATTCCAGGGTAACGGAATGACAGTTTAAGTAATAAATAGATGTTGTTTTAACCCTAGAATAAAAAAAATGTAGAACTAGAACTTTTGTTTTACCTGAACTTTAAACTCCACTATTAACTTTTATTAAATATAGTTATTAATTAAGATTTAAATAATTAAGAATTAAAATAACTGTAACTTTATGTATGGTAACGGAAGGACGTGTTTTCTACCTTAGTATTTCTCCGTGTGCTTACATTGTGAAATTCAGCCAAATGGTACATAATAAAGCTTGTATGAAAATGGCAGAACCAATAGGTTACTAATTATGAAATATTCTGAGATTTTCAAACTTCTAATTCAATAAATAGATTTAGAGGAATGCAAAAAGAAAATCTTACTCTGGTAACGGAATGACAAAAAGTTCCATATAATTTATAACTTTTCTTTTAATTTTAAAATTATTCAAATTAATATATAAATCATTGCAAACTGATTACACATTATTCAGCAGTTATACAGATGTCAAATACAAATCTGTTTCGTATACGAGTGCATGACCCATCAGTTACAATCGATGGTTTTTTCAACTTCTGAATTATTTGGTTCTTATCTACCCAACATTTATCTTCTTTTTCTGGAAATGAGTAACATAGGCCTATATTGTCCTGTTTTCTCATACATGATACTTCATAGGTGTCATCTTCTATGGAAACTATCTCTGCAACATAACGGCGAACAGATTTTTTCCCCAGCCACTGAATCAATACATAGTTTCCAACACTGTAAATATTTGTGTCAGTCTGCAAGTCAATATTTGATTCTAATGCATTCTTATTAGCTTGCTTTTCAGTGATGTGAGCTTTACCTTCTCTGAAGTTGAAGGATTTTTTTCTTCAGAAAATGAGTATTTCCCATATTCAATTACATACTTATCGATAGGCTTCACATAGTGTATACTATGTGTATCTTTAAGAGGAAAAATTCCTTCCCACCTTTCTGTGAGCTCTTCAACATATTCATTTATTGTACAGGATGAAACAAACTTTATTTTAAGATGTGGGCACTGTTTTGCAGCAGTTTCAGCGAATTCTTCGGCATTTGTTATAAATTTCCCTGCTAATATTTGACGCCACACAGAACGTTTTACGGAGCCTCCAATACCGTCTACAACCCCTTTACCATGGCTTGTAGCGAAAAAATTCCAAGTAACAAAAATTTTATGTTTTTGAAACATGAAAGTCAAATTTGTAAACAAATAGCGCTGTTTAAATTGGCTTGATGCACCATCGCTAAAAAATCCTATTTCTTCAATTTGTGGATGGGCAGTGATAAAATCAGAAATTAGTGCTTCCAAAGAAACATATACAGAAACTTTTTCATGATTAGTATCATCACTTACAAAAACATAGCCTAGAACAACATTTTAATAAACAAGTTTAACAAGCAAACTTTAGTATTTTGCTTTTCTCTTGGGAACTTACAACATTTTGAAGCAGAAGTCATCAAAAGAGGTGATCAAAAGAATTAAGAAATCAGTTAATACACAGGGTTCACACTCTCTTTCAATCATAAAATTCAAGCACCTTTCCAGAAATTTTACAAATGAAAATGTTAATGTTACAAAACAATATAGAAAAAGTATCAAGAGAAAAAAAATATTTTTACTTTTCACGTGTTTTCATGATATGCCCAACATAACATACTGTAGCAAAATCAAAATTGTAAAGTGTTCTATGATAATCTCTGGAAAATAAAGAATTTTTTTTATATTAATTTGAAAATTACTTGCACTAAGACTAACACAAGTTTTATACATCTTCATGGAAGGCTGTACCAAAGATACAACTGATGTGGAAAAGGTTCAACTTAACAATAAATTTATAATTTTTAAAAAGACATTAACGCACATATGTGCAATTGTTAAGATTCAGATTTTTTTCAATACAAGAGATAAATGACCATAAATCTTTAATGATTTCAATGGCTTTTTTTAGGTGATATGCTGTCAAAAACTTCAAGGCAGTTTGACTGTTGATGATATTTTAAACTAATTTTGATAGCTTGCTGGACAGTACTTGAACCCTTTAAGTGCTGTTTTAAAAATCTTTTTATCCCATCTGACTCTAGCAATACATTCAGTGCATAATTTAACCAATCATTTACAATAGCAAAAAATACAATCAAACTGAAAAAAAAAACAGGAAATAATGAATAAGAGCAATTTTCAGAAGAATTCTAGACTAACATAATATATTTTTTTCTTCATAGATAAATTCTTTTTTGCTACCAATATCATTGATTGAAAATATGGCATAATTTAAAGTAAAAAGAAATTTTTAAAAATAAGATGTTTAAAAAATACTAGAATATTATATACAATCTTTTTATTTCAAAGGTTTAAAAAAAGAGGGTGGGGGTGAGATTAGAGAATTATTTAGCATGTTGAACAAGAAATAATAAAAGTTGCTTAAAACTGAAATTATTAAAAATAAAGAAAAAATTCTATTTATAAATAATAACAGTAAGGTTCATTTTAAAAGATTTTTTTTTTATTTTAAAATCATCAAAATTCAACAGAGGCCCAGGCAACAACGGACTTAATGCAGAGAAATACACTGACAAAATCAGTGGAGCCTTCAATGATAAATTTCTAGAATAACTCCAGGAATATATATATACTAATTACAAAAAATACTTTCTCTGTGTATGTGTCTGCGATGGTTAGTGAAATCTGCAGCATGTATGAGGCTGGAAATTTTTTATGAAGATAGTTGAAGGCCTCTTGTAATGCACCTTAGAGTAATAATTTTAAATTTTAAATAATTAGCTCGGTTATAAATTACAAATCCCAAATATTACAAATTAATGAACATTGGTGATAAACCAAGAAAATAAAAGAGAGAGAGAGAGAAATGAAAACAGACAGACGGAAATATTTTTTTTACAATTTAAGGTTGTTCCCAACTGCTTCGCTCAACAGGCGCAAAACGTTTTGACTCATTTACAATTTCATTTTTCAACAGAAATATATAAAATTTGAAGGCCTGATTTTGGAAGAAATTTCAAATCGAACTCGGTTTTCCTTTTTATGATAATTAAGTTACCTATCGATTAATTAAATAACCTATTATGAGCGATTTCGATCACATGAATACCGGTTGTTCTGCTTTCGTCGAGAAATGTGTTAATAAAAGTCAACTTTAAACGCTTGTTATGAAAGATCTATTGCGTTTGTAAAAAACAGGAACATGACTGGAATTAGACAGTTTCTGAATAACAACACCTGCTCCCTCCATGCATTTCTGAACAAAAATAAATTAAGGGGGCTCAGGGGTTGAAAACTTTTCAAAAAATCGATTTTTTTTATGATCGAGTTTGATTATTCAATTAAGTCTTAACTCAATGCAAAAAACTGCATAAAAATATTAGCATTTTTAACGGTGTTGTAAGCATTTATGTATCAATACTTACATAGCTGCATCCATATAATTTCAACTTTAAGTCGCGTTTTCTCAAAACTTGATTTTTAACGACTAACACAAGATTAAAAAAAATATATTTGATGGAATGGCTTAAATTTATTTTTTTGCATGCATATAACATCATAATCTAGATTATGAATTAAGGATATAACTATCACTTAATAAAAACAGTATTAAAAAAATCTCTCAAAGTTGAAAATTAAAAAAAACCCTAAAAAATACAACTTTTTTTCCATTACAAATACTCAAAATATTAAACTATCTAAAATATATTAATTCATAATCTAGATAATGATGTTATATTCATGCAAAAAAATTAAGCCATTCCATCAAATACTTTTTTTTAAATCTTGGTGTTAATCATCAAAAATCAAGTTTTGAGAAAACGCGATTTAAAGTTGAAATTATATGGATGCGGCTATGAAAGTGTTTATACATAAATGCTTATAACTCCGTTAAAAATGCAAATATTTTTATGCGGTTTTTTGCATTGAGTTAAGAATTAAATGAATAATCAAATTAGATCATAAAAAATCGATTTTTTGAAAAATTTTCAACCCCTGAGCCCCCTTAAAGCTTATGCTACAAAGTTGCCCATTTTGATTTAACCTCTTCAGTCCCTGAGTACCCAAATGGGTACATCAGTTTTGTACCATTTTATTAATGATACTCAAATATAAATGAAATTTCGATATAAGAATAATATGTTTCGAATTCTAAGATTCGAGCTAATGAAAATAAAACAAAAATCTCGCTCTGAAGTCAAACGGGAGAAGAAATAATTCAGTAATAATTAAAAATACTGTAATAATCGCCAGTAGCGAAGAGGTTAAGAACATCCTTAATGTTATTGAAAAAGGTCAACCCTCAGCAAAAATGGCATAGAATTACCATAAAAAAATCACAAGTGAAATCGTATGGTGTTTTGCCTATGGTAAAAGTGATTGTATGAAAAACCATATAAACATTGAGTGTATAGTAATTCTTTATGGCACTGTATGTTAAAAAAATAATAGTAATTTTAGTAGCGCCATCTTCAAAGAATATGGAAAAGCAAGCTTACTAGTATATTTAGACCTTGGGAATGGCTGAGTATAGATCTAGGGACCCCAGGTTTGGAAAGAAGGTATCTTAACCATGTAGAAATGTTGAAATTAGCTTACAAGAGATGATATAAAAAAAGCGTTTCGGTAAACTATCATTATTTGTCGTTGGTTTATGAAAAAAATGGGAGTTGTAAAGCTATTGAAAGAGGTCCAATTACAGAAACAGAATGCTCAATATAGAAAAAAAGTATGAAAATCAAATTCTACATTAAAGAATTTTGTAGGAACAGTGATTTTCTTTTCGGTGGCCTTTTCATAAAAGAAATACAGTAGACTCCCTTGAATCCTTTATCATGAAGGATTAATAAATTCATTGCTTAAACAAAACAAGATATTGGTTCATTCAAACATTCATTATAGTTTTGATTGCATTATTAATTGCATTCAAAATACATTTAAAAAATGTAAACAAAGCAATGACCAGAAATTTGCAAAATTCTAAAATCCGCACAACCTCTAGTCCAAAGATGTGAGGATTTGAGGGAACCTACTCGTTCCAGAAAAAGTTGACTCCAGTTGATTGTCTAGGAAATGCTAGGAATATGTTGTGAAATGTTGTCTTTGGTATCTAGTTAAGTTAATTAATAAAATTTCTAAACTATCCCGTGCTAAATAAGTAATTTAATAAAAACCGAGCTCTAGTAACAAAAATTTAAACTTTTTTTTGGCTTAAACAAATTTCTATCCCTTTATTATAGCTTTTACAAAATTTCACAACTTTATGAAAAAAAAGTCTGTCTGCAGACTAATTTTACATTAGGATAGTTTCATTATGGACACTGTATGTTTTTGTTGGTTATATTTTGTGTTCAGGTATGCAACTGCTTACAAACCTACATAAAAGTGATTCTGCAATGATCACAAATTAATTAAAAAAAAGATCAATAGTTTTATTGCTTTTCTTCAATTAAATATTTTTACTTTATTCTATCTTTGCAAAAGGAAAATATTCGTTTTGTGGAAAATTTGAATTCCGGTTTTCGACAGATTCACACGTTTTCAAATTCAAAGAATCGGAAAAACATGTTTCTACGAAATGTCTGTCTGTATGTGACAAAAATTTTGTAAGCGCTGAATCTCAAGAATTAATGTACGGAATTCCACAAAACTTTAGACTCTGTTGACTTTGATATAAACTAGCGATGATTAGATTCTGGTGCATATCGCTGAACAGATGGCACTGCTATGTTGCATTATTCACAATGATCACATCTGAAGAACTAGTGCATTGACTTTCTTATAACTTTAGACTTTGTTAGTATTTCATATAACATGATGATGATTGCGTTTTGGTGCAAATCGCTTAAGTGGTGGCGTTGCCATGATGCATTATTCGCGATTATCGCAATAGTTCTATTTCAAGAACTAATGCTCGGAATTTTCTAAGACTTCAGATTCAGTTAATTCCTGATTTAGATTTGTGTTGTTTAATTTTAGGTGTAAATCACCCTACAGATGATGCTATGCTGCATTTTTTATGATTTTGCAATAAATGTATCCCCAGAACTAATGCATGGATTCTCATGTAACTTCAGATTCAGTAATTATTTGATAAAAAAATTATCCTGATTAGTTTTTGGTGTACATCACTCAATATGTGGTGTTGTTATTGAGATTTTTTAAGAAGATTTTGGAATAGCTCTACCTCAAAAACTAATACACAGATTTTCATCAAATTTCAGATTCAGTTATAAGTTGACATAAATTATTGCTGACTGTAGATTTTGGTTTCAACCATTTAACCGGTGACACTGCTATGCTGAATATTTCAGAATGTATGAATATGCATAAATTAGAAGAAAGTTTTGGGATTGCCAGGTCTGACTACTTTTATTCTAGTGTTCAGGACTCATTTGAATAGTTGAGGTAAATTTTGTAAGCACTTTATAAAACTGCAATCATTGATTTTGTGTCTTGTTTGTAGAGCAGTAAAAAAATTATGAAATTACATTGTGGGGGATTTTACGTATTATGAATACATAAATTAGACTCAAACTTGATATTTTTTGACTAAATAGCCTCTTAAATGCTCATTAGCAAAGAAATTGGGCAACTTTATTGGATAAATAAGAATGAAAAGGATCTGAGTTTTCTCTCCATACCAACCATTCAATTGAAGAAAATTGTTCCTCAATTTAACCATTGTTATCCGAAAAAAGATTATGGACTTTGAAAAACTTTGCTTACTAATAAATATCTGAGATATTACTTCAGCCAAAAAACTGTCACCAAAATCTATACATATAATAAAACAGTAGGACCCGGTGTGTCTGTACATTGAAGATAATTGACAAAAATGGAGTCAGGGCGATAAAAGAAAACCAATGAAACACAAAAAAAATTTTTTTGAATTTTTTGTCTGTCTGTCTGTCTGTTTGTTCGAGGTTATCTTCGTAACTACTGAATGGATTTTTATGCGGTTTTCACTAATGAAGAATGCACACTCCCGGGCAGTGTATAGGCTTTGTTTCATCAAAATCGGACAACAGACAAAAAAGTAACAAAAAGAAACAAAAGAAACTATTAGGTGCGCTGCTCACGTTTTTTAGTACATAATGTTTTTTAGTACATAACGTTTTTTAGTACATATAAAATCCAATAGATGTCACTGTGCGATTTTAAAACGCGCTATCGTTATGTTTTCGCCAGTCTACTTAAGTATGAGAAAGTTTCAAGCTGGCTGTCGTTCCATGTGGTTTAGTCGGTAGAACGTCAGTGCGCCATACTGATGGCCCGGGTTCGATTCCCAGCATGGAATTTTTTTTCACTATGTTGGCATTAACGCCTATAAGCAATTAAAAGAATTTGAAATATTGTATTCAAGGCGAATTTTCTCTCTGGGAAAATTTCCTTGCATTAATATGTCAGTGTAATTTTTTTTTCGATTTAATTTTTTTTTTCGAAACTTTGTTTTTCTTAAAAAATTACAGTAAATATTTGATATTTCCCAACGTTTTTTGAATGATCGACTTGCTTTTTTTTTTTTTTAATGTATGTCTGAACCTTATCTAACTACTTCTTCAAGATTTCTTTAGATAAACCGACCAGCGTAGCGGGCGAAGGCCGCTAGTATAAGATTAAATGCCAAAAATAGTTGATCGTAAATGACACATTCACTTGATAAAACATGTTACGCGTTTTATGTTAAGTCATCAAATGAGTTTTATTTGTATTTTTTATTAATGTTATACTAATTTATTTGTTCTTTTATTATTTAACATAAAAACTAGATAAATTTGGAGAATAGTTTGGCGATTTATATTATTTGTTGAAATTGGTCGATGGGATAACCAAGTAGCACCATATATGATGACAAAAACTTCATTTTACATTGATAGCAAATGCCATCAGTATGGATCAACCCACAAAATTGTTTCAGGCACATCCTATTTAAGCTGTTGTGTTTCATAAAAGACTCTTGGGGTCCAACCATTAAAAATATGTATAATCACATTGAGACAATACTTACAGTAAAACAATGAACTAAGGAATGAGAAATGAGGCTTGCTGTGGAAGAGGCCAGAAAACATTCATTCTTCCTTCATGAAAACAATTGAATTCAGTCATATTAAAAAAAATTGCAGATTAAAATGTATATTGAAATTATACGAAACTAAAAAAAGACAATTTTTGTTCTTATATCTAAATTGAATGTTTCATTGCTTAAACCCTCTATGTACCGCTTTTAGATAGTTTCTGATTTTAGGGTTGTGGATTTGAGGGAGTCTACTATACTAAGAATGAGATATTCATATAGAACATGTGTGACACAAACAGTGAAAAATTAGTAGAAAAGCTTATTTGCTAGCAAAATGCAGCATATAGTTAAAAATTGTTACGACAAAATTTACGCAACAGCAAAAGATAGTTGGTTATTATTATTACAATTCATTTTCAGAATTTTTTTCCCTATTTAATTAAGAAATATGCATAAAATAGGAAAATTTAACATGAAATAGAACTTAACACAATGCTTCAATCGCAATAATTCGGAAAGTTGCAAAATGTACTAAACTTTAAACAAAAATATTTTTGGCATAGCTTAACTTCTTAGTTTATACAAAGTACTTCAAATGTATGCATTCTTAAGAAATTTATATTTAAAAAAAACTCATTGTATTGAAACTGCCCCTGCAAGAGAAACTGAAAGAAAAGCAGAAATACTAATTTTTAAAACTCACTTGATACAGTTTATTGTAAGATGAAAGATATTTCTTAAACAAATAGAATTATCTCATTTTTTATCTGGAATTATAATGTTTTTATAAAATTTCTTTCTCATCTTTTAAAGAAGTTTTAGTATTTTATTAATCAAGATTTGTTTTTGCATCTATCTCACTGCTCATTACACAAACTATATTTGATAAAAATTGCTTTTATCATTTGTCGTTACCTAAGAATGTTTTTACGTCGTACCCCAGAATGTGTTTCTGTGTACTCTGACATACGGGGCACACTGAAACACTGCAAGACATTTAACTTTTGAGATTTTAAAAACATAAATTTATTGTTTAGAACCTAATAAAAATTTGTTTAGAAAAATACAAGATTAAAAGTATGAACTAATTATATTTTTCTACATGTAAAATTGTAGATTGAAAAAAAATGCATACATTTTGTTTCAATGTACCCCATCTTCCCCTCTATGTACCCAAGAATAGACTATATATATACAGTCAAAGTTCTATAATCCACAATTTTCAATAATTTGCGTTACTTTGCGAATGTAAACAATGAAATAAACAGTTAAGAAAATTTACAAAATAGTGATCCAAAAATGATTTTTTTATAAAAAAAAATAATAATTTTTTTTTTAAATCATAATAAAACATTTATTTTATTTTAATGTAACTCTTTTATTTTTTTAACAGTAAAAAACAAACTATACCGCAGAACCTATGCAATTATTTTTATTTAAATGCACATAAATTTTTTAATAAAATAACTTAAAAATGGCCTTTTTTGAGATAGCCTATTAAATTAATTTTTAGATTTCTTATTTATTTTATCATATTACATGGATTATAGAATTAAAACACCATCTAGGAATAACAAAATGACACATAATCCATAATGCTCTATAATCTGCAATATTCCATAATCCACACAACCTTTGGCCCCAGCTTGTGCGGATTATAGAACTTTGATCGTATATCAATGCTTCTACTATGCACACAATTAAAAAGACCTAGATGCAATTTTAATAATTCTGAAAGTATTTAAATTAATTTAAAGGGTGTTTTTTAGTATCAACTCTAGACGACGTCAGGACTGAAGAGGTTAATGAAAAGAAAATTTATATATTACATATAAAACACAAATCAATACGATTACTTTTGTAATCAGAAAATTGTAGTACAATTAAGTAGTTATTGAATCAAGATTTTATCATTAGTATTGCTTTAACATATTTAACCAATGGATATATTCAAGAATAATACTATGCAAAAATATAATTACACATGAAGCAGAAAATAATTACAGGTAATTTAAAAATTGATAACATGCGATAGAATGTATACAGTCAAAGTTCTATAATCCGTACACCCACAATCCACAATTTTCCATAATTCAAACTACTTTACGAATGTAAACAATGAAATAAACAATTAAGAAAATTAATATAAATTTGTGATCCAAGAACGATTTCTTTAAAACAGACAATAAAAAAAATTCATAATAAAACAATTAATTTTTTAAATATTACTATTTTATTTTATTAAAAGTAAAAAACAAATTGTATTGCAGAACCTATGTAATTATTTTTATTCAAATGTACATAAATTTTTTTAATAAAATAACTTTAAAAAGGCATTTTTCGAGATAGACTATTAAATTAATTTTTAGATTTCATATTTATTTTTTCATATTACACAGATTATAGAATTAAAACACCATCTAGGAATAATAAAATGATATATACTCCATAATGATCTATCATCAGCAATATTCCATAATCCACACAACCTTTGGCCCCAACTTGTGTGGATTAGAGAACTTAGACTATACTTAATCAAGTTTTACTTAATAATTATTGTGTGTTAATAAGTTATATTCACAACATTGCTTGATAGAAAAAACATTTATTTTTCCATTATAGAAGCTTTCACATTTTGTTTTGAGCTTTAGAAAATGAGATTTATTGCCAAATGATGCAAACAGTTATGAAAACAAACATAATGAATGCTTATAAGGGTTTATATATATATATATATTAATATAACTCTGCATTTACACACATTTATACATACATATAGATATAAGTATATGTATTACAATACTTTTTTTATATACAAGTTACTTATGTTTGCATAGTAAAATAAATAAATGGCCTTTTTCATTTAAAAAATAAACTATACAGATGTTGAAAAAGCTGCTTGTGTACAGGTTACAAGAAAATAGGTTGGCAGAAAATATTTTGCTACACTTACAGTTTTCAAAGTGTATTTTACTTGTAGCGTATATTAGCTTATACACTATAAGTATCTAGTTTGCAATTAATCTTATCCATGGTATTTTACTTTTTTTATGTAATGAAGTAATTTGTTTAAAATATGTATAAATTTATTTTTTTAACCATTTCTATTCTAAAATAATAAAGTATTCGCATGATAATTACTGTTCGGCTAAAATATTTGCTTTACCAGTGTGCTGAATATTTAAAACGGCTATAAAATGAGTTCTGACACATAAAATTCTATGTCGTTATGCGATCAATACACAAATTACAGAATTTTCAGTAGAAGAATAAGAAAAGACACATATCTTACCACAAATTTATTTTTGTAGAGAAAATGAGCCAGTAAATTGATTTAAAAATATAGCTACTGTTACAATAAGAGTATGCCATTTTGTCCATTTTATTACAGACGCTAGCGCAATGAATGAATCAAGAATAAAGAATTCATTCATAAATAATGAATCACTCAATAACTGGAACACTCCTACAGTAGATGTTTTGAATTAAAAGACCAATCGCCTTTGAATTAACAAAATAAAATATTTATTTACAAAAAAATAGGAAGAATTTTCAAAATTCGTTAATCTAGCAAATTAAATATGCCTTTAGGTTAAATATTGGATGCAATTTGATACTGGAAATTCAGCAAAATGTACCTCAGATTTATTTGGCAATGCTTGTTTAATGGTTGTCTGGTAATAAATATTACAAACAGCGATAAAAAAAATTTTGGACAAATTTCCATTGCAGTAATTTATTTGATAAATAATATTAAGAATGAGTCCGCTACTTTAAAGCGAAATCAGTCTACCTCGTAGGTTAGTTACCTCGATAGATTATGGCAGCTTGGCTACAGCAGAAGGATAGTAGGGTTGATAGGTACTGTTATGTATCACTATCTTGGCGCAAACTTATTTATATTTTTCTGTAAAATTTTAATAAATCGTTTTGATCCTAATCGACTGTTTTATTCGAATTCGAATATGTTTACGTTTTTGTTTACATCTTCCGTATTGTTTTTGTTGTTGCATCTCATTTGATCTTATTTTGCATTTAATAAATGAATTTAAAACTGATAAAATATAGAATAAAACTAATATTTAATCACATAGATAATTATTAATTGTACTTTATTTATGCATTATATATATATATTTTAAACTTTTTGAATATTTATGATAAAAATTTCTCCATGCTCTTAATAGAATGTGACACAATTTAATACCACTAAAAACTTTTATCAAATCATAATATATGTATTTTTTTTATTCAAAAAGTTGCTTATTTATGGAACTGCTTATATAAAATAGGAATTGCAGAAAGTGAACTATTTAAAAATACAATTTTCAAAGTGAACAAACCGAAAATTTATATGAAATTTTACACTACACAATTTAACGCACTTGCCTTTTATATGTCTTTTCTTTTTCAAATTTTTATTCTTGAATTTCATTGATGTGTTAAAGATGCAACATAGTAGTAAAAAATTATCACTTTACCCCTAAATATAGAGAAAATTCATTTCTTTATGTGATTTTTTGCAGTTCTGTGATAATTATGCTAATCCACATAAGAAACAAATATGTCCATTTCTGAGTTCTGTCATTTTATACCACTTTCCTTTATTTCTATATATTAGGGCAGAGTGGGGTATAGTAAACAACTCCTTATATTTTATTTGTTTTTAAATTTTTAAAGATTTTCTTTTGCTAGTTCATTACAGCACTGGATTGATTACATTTAACATATCGCTAGTTCAGAATTAGCCATTTTATCCTCACTCATTACTTTTAGCTTCTAAATGTACAATTGTTCAATAAAATGTGGTCCATCTTGCAAAGAGATCACACTAAATCGTTTTATCAACAAACTGCTTTTTAATTTTTGGACTTTAATCTGAATGTGAACCAAGAGAAAATCCCTAATTGTTCCAGAATATGCACATGATTGGCACTTGACCATTCAACGAGTTCAGAGTTTAAAAAAAGAAAACAGGCCAGTTAAAAGAAATCTATTTTGTATTTGAAATTTTGTTTTAAAAAAAATAAAATTGCCTTGATAAATCATACAGTTTTTATTTATTTATTTATTTATTTATTTATATTTTATTTTATTTTATTTTTTTAAATAAAGCAAATTGTTTTTATTTTGAATTAGGTGATCTTCAAATGAAAGTAAGAAAATGCATTTTCAGATTATTTTTTATTAAGTTTTCATGTTAAGTGCAATATGTTTCAGTTTCTTATTTATATTATGGTTGAAAATAGTTATTATCCACAGTAAGTTGACTATTTTGAAAATTAGGGTTTATAAATATCATTTCATGATATTTATAAACCCTGAAAAAATTAAGATACATGTTTTGGAGCATCAGTTATAAAGCAATACAGCAGGGGTGTAGTCATAAAAACAACAGAGGATATACACTCTAAGCAGAGGGTATACCCTAAAATGTGTATACTATAGCTTTCTTGAGAAACAGGGGGTATATGGAATTCGTTTAAAAAATCCAGAAGGTATACAGACTATACCCTCCACTACATTCCTGCAATACATTAGACTCCCTCAAATTTGTACAGCTTGAAACCAGATCTTGTGCAGACTTCAGAATTTTGCAGATTTCTGTCGTTGCTTTGTTTAAAATTTTCAATCCGTCATTTGAATGTAAATAACGCAATTAAAATTGTGATAAAGGCTTGCAATATCATAAAATTTTAAGATATCCAAGAAAAGTTGTAAACTAAAATAAAAAATAAGATAATTTTAAAAATTATTAAAAATAAAGGTCAAAGAAAGAATGTATAGTTTCCCTTAAAAGGTAAAAAATATATTAAAAAAACTCTTCCTATAAAAGTCCCCCTTAATGCATGTATCTACCTTCATACTGCTGTTTTTACAAAAAATTTTGCTTTTATTTTATGATTTAAAATTCAAGTTAAAATATTCAGGACTCTAAAAATTGCTTTACTTTTGGTTCAGTGACAATTATATGCATAATTCAAAATATAAACCAGAAATGAATTTTCTGAAACCTGAAATGACCATTTAAATAAATGCAGAAAGGTAAACATTACATATTATATATATATAATATACAATACATACAAAACTGTATAAACACTTACAAATTTGGTAGATTTAAAAGTTGCAAATATATAGATAATTCTCTGTACTGTATCAAAATCTTAATTTGCGTTTTCTGGAAAGTTATATTTTTTATTGTCTACGCTGTATGAGAAACATAATTGCTTAAAAAGTTTTTAAAATATTGAAATGAAATTTGCTAATAAGTTTCTGTTCATCCGTTGGTATGTTATAAAGCTAAATATAGCTTGTAAGTTTGTGTATATTAATTTAAAAACTATTTTCATTGGAATTTTTTTTTCATGTTTTGTGTATTAAGTTTGGTATATGTTAGTAAATTTAAGAAGTATTGCAATTCTTTTACTTCATAACACAAGTATGTGGATTGTTAATATGTTGTTGAAAAAAGGAGTGAGACACAGTAGACTTCCTCAAATCTGCACTGCTTGGGACCAGAGGTTGTGCGGATTTCTAGTCATTGCTTTGTTTACATTTTTCAAACAGTAATTTGAACGTGATTAACAATGAAATCAAATTATAATAGATGCTTACAATATAATGAAATATTAAAATAAATAATATAAAATAGTAAAAATTTAGATAATTTTTAAAATGACATAAATGTTAAAATTTAAATAACAATAATGTATAAATAAATATGTATTATAAAGATGAGATATATTTTTCCTATGAAACTTGTCTCATAAAGATACATTACTAATTCACATTAAAATCAGTCAAATTTGGTCCCTACATCTAAACTGAATGTTTCATTGTTTACATCTATAAATTATGTGCAGATTTGAGGGAGTCTACTATATATTGAATAGATTTTATTATAGAAGGTTTGATATACGTAATTCTTTGTTAAAATTTTGCTAAATATTGCCTAAATTTGGAAAGTTAATTAAAATTTCGTTAAAAGTTTATTTGAGTTCATAGTTTTATTCCCTGTTTTACCGAAAAACAAAAACGTTTGATAAAAATTTCATGTTTTTCAAAAAAAGAAAAATGTCCTGACAATAGACACATATTTTTAAAAAAAGTAATTTTATATTTTAGAAATTATGGAGTGTATAGTTTTGATTTTAGCTAAATTTCATAAGAAATGGGGATGTAAGCACATACGGTGGTATATGCTGTATACCTTCTGGACTTTTTTAAGAAACACAATATACCCTTTGTTTCTCAAGAAAGCTAATAGTACATACAGGTACACTCTAGTATATACCCTCTGCCTTAAGTGTATCTGTCTGGGTTTTTTTATTTTTATTTTTTTAACGACTATATCACTGGTAAAAAATACTACCTATGCTGGAATTTCTGAAAAAAATTTGCAAGTCTATGCCAATCATGTCAAATCACCGAAAAACACTTTCAGTTCGAAACTTATGTAAACATATATAACTTTTTTTAAGGACACAATGATTTCCAAAAATCTGCATAATTATCTTCCGAACTTCTCATAAAATTAAGGGGAAGAAAATCTCAATCAAGTTCATTAACCACAAATTCGGACCAGGGGGGGGGGGGGGTTGGAAATAGGGAGAGGTTTTGTGAAAGCAAAAGAAAAACATAATTTCTTAATTATAATGCTTATCAAATCACTTTGCAATTATTATTGCTTCTTGAAAAGAGCAAAAACTTTATGTATAACAGATTTTTGATAAAATTAAAGATGTGCTCAAGGGAAAAAAATAGTGGATTAAAGAGAAAAAATCATAATTTAATCAATTTTCAAGATATCAAATTCACTTAAACTTATATATCTTCTTAATACTATCTACAAATTTTATATTGACAAGTTTTTCATCCAACTCTTACCACAGAAAAAAAAAAGAATAATGACAAAAAAAAGGGGGGGGGGTGAAGAAAAAACATTCATAACCTTACCAAATCAAAACATATCAAATCCACTTAAATTCATTATAAATCTTCTTAATATGTATTATCTACAACTTTTATATTAATAACTTGATCATAGCACACTCTGTTACAGTAAAAACAAGTTAAACAAGAAGAAAAATTAGTAACATGATGCAGATTGTATATTAACATGATTCAGATAAAATCAGCTCTTACAGAAAAATGAAATTAAAAAATCGGCAAAAGTGGTCAGATAACATTGTTAAACTGGGTTTATCTCTAACCTTGGTTTTGTTTTTGTTGGTTAAATTAGTACTCAACTTTGAATTCTACCTCCGGCTTTAGGCTGAACCAGCAGTGAGCATTTTCTGTCTCATATACAGTTATCTTTGTGAAATCCGCTGATGTATAATCCACAATTATCTATTATCTGCTCTACATATTGTAATAAACAATGAAAATTGTCATTAACAGTTAAACACGTAAAGTGAAGTTTAGTATATATTTTTTTTTCTCCAAAAATTAATTTTTCAGTGCATAAATATTTAAATATAAATTGGATTTAAATTTCCTTGAGTAACAAAATTTTAGATCAGAGCAAGAAGTAATGAGTGTTTATAAAGTACAGAAAAAAATATGTTGACAAAAAACATCACATTTAGAACCATTTTTTGATGCTCAATAATAATATATAACTTTTATAAATTTCAGGAACATTTTGTGTTACAAAAAATTAAAAAAAAAAAAATTGAAAAGATGTGAGTATGTAAAACTTTGTATATGCGGAAATCTAACAACAAGATTTGTTTAAGGCTTTGCATTTGTTTGTAGCATATGATAAATATTTATGAAAAATGATGCTGCATGAAATACCACCATTTTCGAATAGTAATTTCTGGAAAAATCTTAAATTCTTGCTTTAAAGTGCCACCCCTTCTACTTATATTGCAGATACATTAGATAGGTTGCTTACCAGAGTTTTGTTCAAATATGCTTTTCTTAAGAAAAGAGTGCACAACCTGGTCGTGGAATTTGGAAATAACAGAATGCAAATATGTTCAGTTTAGGAAATCTAACTAGACAATCTGTTTTAAACTTACTGATAGTTCATAATACATGATATAAATTTATAAGAAAGTATACCGCATCAAATACCACTATTTTCTAATAGTGATTTCAGCAAATACATTACATTCTTGCTTTAAAGTGCCTTCTTTTTGACTAACATATATACAGAAAGGTTGTTCAGTGGAGTTTTGTTCAAATGCAGTTTTGTTAAAAAGGGAGTGCATTCTTTGGTAGTAGAATTCGGAACTAACAGAACACAGATTTGTTACAATTAGGAAATCTATCAGGGCAGCCTGTTTGAAACTTTTAGATAACTTTTTAACACATGATATAATTTTATAAAAAATATGTCGCATAAAATACTACTATTTTTGAATAGCGATGTTTGCAAAAATCTTAAATTCTCGCTGTAAAGTGCCATGCTCTCGACTAATATATCATCAGACAGGTTTTTATAATGAAATTTCATTCAAATACAATTTTGTTAGGAATATAGTGCTCTTCCTGACAGTGTGTGTTCAGCAGGCCTGCTGTACTGTCCCCTAGGCAGTGAAGATCCGGTTCAAAATTTGTTTGTTTTCACATTTTATATGAATTCAAGGTTCCCGATGTAAAGATTTGGCAGTGCATGTACATCTGACCTGCTGTACAGTGCTGTAATGCAGTGGAAGCACAGTTTGAGATTCTACTTATCTAATGAACACTCAATACTAATTACGGAGTTGCTCATCAAAATGATCCTATATCTAAAATTTGATTGAAATCTAATGATTCGGCATGAAAAACCCATTTATCTAAATTAAGGGAAAAGGGTAAGTCCCCGCCCTCTCCTAGACTTATCTAATGCGCCCCCCCCCCAAAAAAAAAAAAAATAATCATGGCAGTGCCCTTATTACAATGATTTTATATCTAAAATTTCAATGATCAATTTCAAAAAAATCTCAAACTGACCGAACCTCTGACCGGATCCTTGGGTGTATGAAAAGTGAGGAAAGAGGCATAGAAGCTGCATAATATGAATAAGTGGGCATACTGCTTCCCAACTTTATATCACATGAGGAGTATTGGCAAAATTTAGTATAGTGCCCCTGAGAGGATAAAGTGGAGTGAAATCCACCGAAGGTGTAAAACATCAATAAGTGATCACAAGCTTTTCCAACCATATGCCACCTGAGAGGTATCGATCTTAATTTACATAAATGTCCTCTCTCTAGAGCGCAAATGCGGGCAGGGGAAAGGGAGGTGCATAATATGAAGAGTGGTCACAGGACTTTCTGACAATATGTCACATGACGGCTTCTGCAAGTTAGTTTATTAAACTGTAGTCATAAGAGAGGGAAATGCTCCCTTTGCAAGACGTCTTGAACCGAAACATCAAAAAGTATATTCCATCATTATTTCAGCAATACGTCCTTAACGTACTCATCGAGAAAAAGCAAATAATCTCTCTCATCACCTCCAGGCTTCCTTCTTAAATCTAAAAACAAAGTTCTAGAAAATTCTCTACAAATTAATTAAGAATAAGTTTAATTAAGAATATTTTAAATTTAGAGCCATCTTTTTTAATTTACGCATATTGTAATAAATGTTTTTTAAGGCGAATTAAGAATTTATATCATTTCCATAAAGATTAATAGATTAGATCTGGAAACAAGATTTTAATTTAATAAGTTGAACTAAGTACGGAATATTGTTATAAGGAAATTAATATAGTATAAAGGTTAATCTTGGCGGGAAAAAAATAAAATTTTGTAATATATATCATCGAAAAACTTTCGCACCTCTCTTTCATTTTACGAATCTTTCTCCTCCTGGAGTTGAAATCCAGAAGGGGGGGGGGGGAAGCGAAAGCGATAAGGGGGTGAATTTTTTAAATTGTAGCTATTTCGACAATAAATATCATTTTAGATGTGGAGTTTACGGAACTCTCCGGTAAATATTATTTATTAAAGATAAAGATTTTAAAGTGGGAGCTGTGTCATTTTTAGGTGTATTCTGGGAAAAATGAGTGAACCCACGGGTGGGTGACATGTAAATTTTCAAAAAAAATTTTGGACTCATCATGTTATATATATATATTATTGGAGAGTTTTCTCACCTCTCTTTTGTTTTACGAATCTTTCTCTTCTTGGAGTTGAATTTCAGGAGGGAGTGGGAGGGGGTTATCTAATAAACTGCCAAAACTAATCATGACGTTGTCCTCATCAGAATGATTCTATGTCTAAAATGTGAATGAAATCTGATGGAAAACCCATGTGTCTAAACTAAGGTTGGGGAATTAGCCCCAATTCCTCCTGCTTCTACTTTTGCAATGAACACCCAACACTAATCACGGAGGTGCTTCATCAAAATGATCTTATATCTGAAATTTGAACGAAATCTCATAAATCAGCAGGAAAAGCCCAGTTATATGAATTAAGGGTGAGAGGTCCGCCCATCGTCCCCCTCTTACACTTATCAAAAACACGTTCGTGAAAAGGCCGCCAAAAACGCGAATTTCGGAAAAGGATCACGAAAAACAGCAAATTTCACCAAAGGATCGCGGCGAAAAACAAATTTCGTCCAAAGATTGCAGTAAAGTGGAAAAAACTCAGCGTTTTATGTACTTGAGGCTGTCAACATTGTTTTTTACTCATTGGATAAACTAGTTTTTCATAGGCCAAATTAGTCTATCTTAACGCCCATAGAATAAACTAGTTTTACCTAGTCCAAACTTGTTTGGCCTAACGTTCATACATTAAACTAGTTTAGCCTGCTATTCATTGGTCTAGAAATTGGAAATAGAAATGGAACTGAGTTTATGAATGTCCATTTCTACTCCTCTACAGAGATTATACTGTTAAAAAGAATACAAAGATAGTTACTATTTTATCTTGCAATTGTTTCATCCCTTAGTTTTTAACTTTATTGGCCCGCCTTTGCACCCTTTAAGGTCGCATCTTGATGTACAAAAAAGTAATTTTAATGAAAGGCCATGGACGGCAATTTTCAGTTGTCGGCTACCTAGAAATGGTAAAGGGAAGAAAAAATAATTTGGAAGGAGTAAAGTCAGGAGCAGCTGCGGATTCCGGAGAAAGTCTGATTATACAGCCTCACACCCGTCTCCTTTTCAATGGGCTGACAACCTAGGGGTTTTAGGGACAAACTCTGAACCGGTCGGCTATTGAAGTTTTGTTGTTCGTGATGATCAGGCATCCAATGGTGCATGAGGCTCAGGATGTAGCAGTGCATGTTCCTTTTGCGACAGTGGTTATTCATCGCGGCTTCACATGGTCTTGTGCATGGGACACAAGTTCCGGTGCTGGTCCATCTTCCCTGACATCCTCTGCAGTTAGTTATGGATTTATAGAGCATAGAGCGTATGTCATTGAACAAAGGCTCAACGCTTGGAGAGATTTTTTTTTGTCCACAGTTCATTTTATTTGCGCATGTTTGTCGAAATTTTTGTTCAAGCGCTGACAAACACCATTTTAGAATTAGGCTGGTCTGATTGGACCCTATTCTCCATTTGGGTTCGATGCTGTGATTTCGGCCGTGTTTCCCCCAAAAACAGGACTATTCTATTGCATGCAGTCATGAGTTACGAAGCAAGTTGTTGCATAATGAATAGTTACGATGTCGGGAATGTTTCCCAAAAGCATGTGACTTTCACGTTACAAGAATATAAGGCCCATGGGCATTTCAACGGAGAATCGTGCGAAAAACGCGCATTTTATCAAAGAATTGCGTAAAAAAATATGCATTGAACAAAGAGACTGCGTAAAAACCCTTATTTTGATTGAGGACCGCATGTGAAACGTAAATTTCGAAGGACCTCGCGAAAAATGCGAATTTTGACTAACGACCGCGCAATAAACACAAAATTCGACAAAGGCCTATGCGGCAATGAGTGGCGGGGTTTTGTCAGATATCAAGCGGTTCCCAAACTGAAAGGCGGAAGTGTTGGTGCGAGATTTTTCTCATCTAGGTGGCGATTTCCGTGATCACACAGAAAGGCTAATGGCATTTAGTCTGATCTCTCGAATGACTCTTCCACAATAGGGAACTTGCAATCAGCTGATAACCATTACTTTTCAAGCGGACGTCAGGGTAGTTCCACCACTCCAGTATGATGTCAATTGCAACTGTCCTATATCTGAAAAGAGGTTGGGAAAAAACTTTAGCGAGGCGATGTCTGTGCCGTCAGGAGGGGTTTGACCAATTCCACCGGGTTCCGCAACGGGCATCTAGTCAGAGCTCTTGGATCAGTATGTAGCATGTATGTCCGAAGTGTCGTCCATAAATCGTCCGCTCGGCTCTTTGAGTGTTGGGTGGTGACAACTATCGCAATCAGCTTTCCGTCTTTCATTAGGGAATGAGGCTGTGTGAAGCGAGATGGACAGTGTGTAGCTTGAAGACCGGGCTAGATGCGTGAAGAGCGACCCAGGCTCAACTCGGACACTTCTATGTGGGGTGGCTTGAAAAGAGGTTCTTCTGTGCCCAGAATCGGGGGGGGGGTGTACCCAATTTCCCTTAGTCACCATCGTGTTATGAAGCCTCCCTAACCTCAGTTGGCTGAAATGTGCGATTGGCAAAGATCTATATGATATATGTCTATATGAGAGTGGGGAAATATGTAAAGGGCATATCTTTAAAAAGTTTTTGTCCAATTCAAACTATAGCAAACACATACCTCAGAATAATGGCAATTTTCATTTGGATGTATTCAGTTAGACAAGTGACAATAGTTGATTATTAGTTTGGTAATAATGGTCTCTAAGATGTTTTGTCGTTAATTTTTCGTCCAAAATAGTTCAAATCAATCAAATTTTATATCTCATAATGATGCACACTTTAAACTCAATGGACATTATTCATGAATAGCAAAAGCCACTTGATCATATGGTAGCAGTCACTACTGCACTACTTTTTCGCATCCATTTTCGGAAATCGGCGGGGGAGGGGGTCGTGAGTCCCCCCCCTCCATCGATCTTCGGACAAAATCGGCGTTTTCCCGCTATCTTCAGACGAAATCAGCAATATTTTAGCAAAATCGGCGATTTATTGCGATCCTTTGCCACAATCGGCGGGTTTTCCGCGATCTTTTGACGAAATCGGCATTTTCCCATTTTTTAAAGTGAAATCATCGTTTTTTCGACGATCTTTAGGCAAAATTTGCATTCTTACGCGATTTTTTCTCGAAAACAGCGTTTTATTTCCGCGATCTTTTGAAGAAATCGGCGTTTTTTCTCTGATCTTTTGACGAAATCGGCGTATTTTTTTAAATATTCTTTTGACAAAATATTTTTAAGCGATCTTTTATCGAAAACGGCGTTTTTCCCGCGATCTTTTAACGGAATCGGCGTTATATCCGCAATCTTTAGACAAAACCGGCGTTTTCCCGCGGTCTTCAGAAGAAATCAGCGTTTTATCTGGGATATTTGGTGAAATTGCCGTTTTTTCCGCGATCCGCACAGGAAATTCGCGTTTTTTATCGATCTTTTGACAAAGTTCGTTTACAAAAACATTGACGAAATCGTCGTTTTTCCACGAAATATTGATGAAATGTATGCTATTTCGGCGATCCTTTTACGAAATTTGCATTTCTACGTAATTGTTTTTTCCGCGCGCAAAACCGTACAAGTTGGCAACTATGCGAAACTGATAACCCAATTTCAAATTTGCGGAAATTTCTCACGAGAATCACCCTTGGAAGAAAAAATAATTTATTTCTAAAAAAATCAAGATATTGCTGATATCATTTTTAAAGACAATCTTACCAAATGTATTTATCGATTAATCAAGCTTATTTAGTTATTGAGTCTGGCTAAACCTGAAATAAAGCTTTTTTATTTTATGATCCTGATGGGAATTAGTAATGTACTTTTATGAGGCAAGTTTCATTGAATAATTTAGGAGAAACACATTTCCTCTTCATAATAAATATTTAATTGTACATTATTGATTATTAACTTGAAGTTTGCTTTTAGTATTTTAATCATTTTATTATTTTAGTTTATTACTTATTGTAATATTTTAGTACATTGTAAACATTCATTATACTTTTGATTTCATTACTAATTACATTGAAATTACTTTTTAAAAAATACAAACAAAACAGCGACCAGAAATCCGCAAAATTCTAAAATTCGCACAACCTCTGGTCCCAAGCTGTGCGGATTTGAGGGAGCCTGCTGTATATGGAAAATGTTAAACCATGTGGATCTGGATAGTTACATTAACCGTGATTATAAAAAGTGTGTGTCCATGTGGCCTAAGTCAGTCTGTGGTTCTTTATTTCAGAACCTTGTGAATTCAATAAACTTTATTTAAAAACAATAAAAAGTGCAAAAATACATACATCATATAAAAAGTGATGGAGCTTAAAACACAATAAAATTAAAAAATGCAATTTCTCTGGCTGAACAATGGGTATGGCCATCTTTGACAGCTTCCAGAATCCTGAGGAGTTCGTCTTGTGTGTTCAAAATAGATGTCCTGTGAAAACGAGATAGTTTCACTGACAATTATTTACCTCATCATTTTAAGCATATTTGTCAGCACAATTTCTATGTATCACTATATCATTTGAAAGGTTCTAGGATCGAAGAAAACTGACAACAGTTGCTTCAACGTTGGCAATGCAATTGTTCACACTCAATTCCTTTGACAAGATCTTCATACTTGACAGATTCCGCACTGATAAAAGCTCAACATTCATTGCACACTTGAAAAATAAAAATAATCAGTGTTAAATTCCTGTGAGTGATCTGGGGGGGGGGGACTTTCCCCCCCGAAGCAATTAAATGCTCCCACCTCTGAAATTTTGTTTTCAATGGTCAAAAAGTGCGTTCCTATTAGAACTCTAATCCCCCCCACCACCCTGGAGCCACAGAAGTAACTCCCAGAGAAAAGTGCCTGAATTCAACACTGATAATAATGTTCTTATGATTCAGCCTACTTATTCAACATGCTCATGAAATATGTCAAAATTAATTTTTTTAATTTTTTCTGCCCTGACGCACATTTATACAGTTTTAATCCAGTTTCTAGTAAGTTGTATTTAGATTCATATCATCAAGGATATGCTTTTTTTTAGTTTTTATTAACTTTTTATAGTTTACAGAGAATTTTATACATCTTAAATTCCTTTTCATAAAGGTTGACTAGTGATTAAATGAAAATCACTAGACAGCAGCAAATAGACAACTAGACAAATGCAGAAAAATAAATGTACCCAGTACAAATCCATGATTTTGCCCCCCCCCACCCCTTCTGCAATGTAAATTTATAAAGAGAATTTTACTAAGCTTCTAATAGTCGACTAAAATTGTTATTGTAATTTAGAACATAGTTGTAATAAAAATGTTGTGGTATAATATTCAAAGCACACTGAAGTAGAAAAACTAAAGAAAATCACAACATATTTTGTATAAAATATGAAGTGTCGTATGTATCTATCTAATAAAGTGCCCGAAATTATGCAGTTGACCAAATAAGTAAGTTTACTTTGTCTATTTCATAAAGAATATGCTTTTTAAACACTATTTGCACCAGTGTGTAATAATATCTTTCAAAGTTTTGATTTTTACTTATTTTTCTTTTAATTTTTAAAACTAATATGTATTAAAACAACACTTTAATGTATAAAAATGTTTCAGAATTGTTTAAATCCAAAAATTACAAATAAAACAGTAATTTTAAATTAGAATATGTCAAAAAATGTCATTTGACATCAGTAAAGATAGCATTGACAATAAAGTCTTTTACATTTAAAATGGACTTTAAGAAATTTTAAGGTTTGGTTAAGCCGATTTTCGGATAATTTGGATTCTACTGTATTTAGATCATTTTATACTTAGACATTCCCCATAAAGAACAATTTTAACAATTCGGTGATAAATGCAGTTGAGAGAAAAAATGATAAAATCATCATTTGGCGGCCTCTTCACCGTTCAGGGCACATACCCCTCAATTTCAGGCCTGAAAGAAGAAACTCATGACACAATCAGCTAAAATAGAGGCATTATATTGATACATTAATGGTTAAATAAAAAGTTATCGTAACACATATTAAAACAAGGAAATCCCTAAAAATAAAGATTACTTCAAAAGAATTCTGCATTATGTATCCTTTAGACAAAAATATTTTATTATTGAAAATATTTATAAACAGCACAAAGCAAAAAATTGACTTAAGGAAGTATTCAAGAAAATGCAAGGTGAGGCTTTTGCAGGAAACATTTCACTTTAGATTATTATTATTATTTTTACAGAGAAAAATAATATAAAACCTGACAATAGCCGATGTTACTGAATAAGCAATATTAGTGAATAAAATTATACCTTTTAAGTAATGTTGACATAGAATGTTGTCATTCTAATCCTATAGAAAATTAGATTTTTTTTATTTTCACAACCAACATCTATAAAATCAGGTGCAATTGAGAAAGTATTGTCAATGATATGATGTGAAATATCAAACCATACAGCAAAGACAATACACATTCAATCATTATGCTGAGAGTTGCTGTATTAATGTTGAATTGGGAAAAGAAAAGCAGGAACTATTACTGAAAAGAAAAAAATTAAGTCTGAAACAACACAGATTTAATAAAATACAGTCTTTTAAAAATATAGTCCATGATTATTTTTAAAGTGATGCTACAATACATTTATAAACTATTTTTTATATGTAAAAAAAGGTTTTAAAAAAGATGTAAAAACTAAGTTAAATCTATGGGGAAGTTATTTTCCACTATCTTGTTTGCATTTCGACATTTTTATTTATTTATTATTATTATTATTATTTATTTTTTTTTGCATTGGACAGATGAGGTTTATCTTTACATTGTTCCTTTTTAACATTATCAATATTATTTAGCAGCTATTTTTTTTTAAAAGTAACTTTCACTTTTGAAATGCAAAAAATATAGAGAAAATAAATTCCTCATAGATTTGGAGTTAGCTTGTGAATGTTTTTACCTGCAGGGATAGGAGACTTAAGTTATAAAATTTTCAAAGAAATGTAAACAAATTTAACAAAATAAAGAAAGCTTGAAACATTAAAGCAATGTATAAAACACAAGAGAAAAGCATTTTTGCATGTAAAAAAAATAGATGAGCAGGGTTTAATTTCTACACAAGGCAATTTGGTCACAGCCTTAGGCTAACTCCTTAGGAAAGCCTCAATTTTAATACAGTAGAAGATCTTTATAACGCAATTCCATATAACGCACAACCTTTCAGATGTAAACAATGAATTTTGCCATGAAGGAGCACCTGAATTTTAAGACTGTAAAAAACTGCTACTGTCTGAAAACTAAATTTAATGCATTAGTGCAATTTTACCTTTTTAATTTAGAACTTTTAAAGGAAAAAAAATTATTATTACAATAAATGTTTTTGAAAATGAGCAATATAATGAATAAATTGGGTCCAGGTGTATCTGGACCATTTTTAAAACATATATTTAACAAAATGTTGAATGATTGTAATAATAGAAAAATTTATAATCTGGATAAGGAATGCAATATAAAGGTAATTCTAATGTATTTTGATGTGTTTCAGACATATTTGTCTATATTTATGAGGTAAAATTTGATGACGTGTGATATGTGATCCATATAACGCAAAATTCTATATAACGCACAACCTTGCGTTTTTAGGTTTGCATTATATAGATCTTCTACTGTAAAAGGTTTCTGAAATTTCATGCAATTATTTTCTTAAACATCAAAAACAATTTAGATTAACTTGAAAAATAATATAATATTCTCCCCCCCCCCCTTAAAAAAACTAGCTACAATTTGGTGCAAAGAAATGCCATAAATATGCTGGGCCTTGGGTCTTATAAACCTTAATCAGACTCTTGTGAATGACTTTTATTATTATTATTATTTTTTTAATGACACACTGAAAACAAAATCCTCAGATTTAAATAGGCATTATTTGTATTCATTCATCTTATCTTGATTAAACATTTTGAATATTATTGTTTTTTACTTTTGCTGATTAGATGTGAAACATCAAACCGTACAGAAAAGCATTATTCATCCAATTAATATGCTAAGAGTTCCTATAACACTCACGAAGGAGGAAAAGGAAATCAGGAATTGTCACTGAAAAGAAAATAAATAAAGTTTCAAATATTTAACAAAATACAATCTATAAATAAAAACAAAATCAGAAAATGAATTTAATAAATTAAATTTATTGGTAAAAAACCAGGCATTGTAAATAATCCACGGACTAAACAATATAACCATTATCTTTTTATGTCCTATAAGCACTATTCTCCCTTTTATGAATCAAGTATGATTTTTGCTTTTAAATTGAAATTTTCAGTTACAATCAACCTAAGTATATTTTATTTTATGTTTTTATCAATTTATAAGGAATTGTGCAAATATAACATTTTCAACTTTTTGTTAATTTTAGACTCCCCCCCCCCCCCTTCCTCCAGTAATGATATCAATACCAAAGCGTAAAAAGTTTTTGATTTTTAAGATTTTTTTTTTTTTAAGTGATATGTAAAACTGGTGACGTTTCTTTTTTGTGTGTTTTTATGATTCAAATGAAGAGATGTCAATAAAAATATTCTGAAAAACATTATTATGATTAACAGGAAGATAATTAAATTTACTAAGAATGATGTAATATTACTACAATCTGTCAACAGCTAAAAAATTTTTATTTCATCTTTTCTCTAAATGTGTCCAAAACTGCAGCATCTATTTTAATTATAAATTTTAATGACCAAAAATTTATCCCAGAAGAGAGGTAATTTTTGGTCATCATCCCTTTTTAAGCAAATAAAATTGTAAAGTTGCACTATCAAGATTGAATATCAAAACAAGTAGAATCGATAGTATATTTTTAGCAACTGTTTAACAATGAAATAGTACTCCTACTTTAATTGATCAGTCAAGTAGTATATTTTATGCTCAAAAGATTTACTATTTTCCTCCTTTTAGTTACAATTAAGAATGCTACTTTATGGTTGTGGTTAAAAAATATGTAGGAGAATAGTTTTTAGAAAACACAGCCATTATAGATAAAATATAAAGTACAAATATTGAAAAAATGTTACCACTAAGCAAGGACAAAGATTTACACTGTCAGTTTGATTTGCTCACATATAAGTTGACACAAATCCTTGTAAACTGAAAAAAAAAAAAAAAGTATATGTTGTTTTGCAGAAATTAAGTATAGCAGTCTTGAATTTATTATTTTTTCATAATTTCAACTAAAACTTCCAACTTTGTTAAAGAAAAATTAAGGCATGCATTGAAAAGCAAAGGGTTCAAAATATCTCACAGATTTTTTACAGTTTGATTAATTGTTATTTTGATAACAAAAATAAAAATTACCATGAATTACTCCAGAAACTCGGTGACCAAGAATTACTCCGGGTTTCTCTACTACATACAAAATAAAAAAAGAAGTTAATAAAAAAAAGGATCAAGAATAAAGATTTTAAATTATTTGCTGGGGAAGGGGCAGGGAACAAAGCTTGAGCAAAGATGAGGGTAAAATTTTTTACAACAAATATAGATTTTGTATATGCATGTGTGTGTTTGGGAGGGGGAGGGGGGGGGGCAAAGAAGAAAAATCAACATGTTGGCAGTAGAGATACATAATTTTTTTTAAATAACAAATTTCTTTGCTGGTGAAAAATAAAATTAAGAATTTATAGGTAGTTTAATATGTAGAACACTGCTAATTATTGACAGTTTTAAAACTTGTAGTAATACATTTATACTGTTTCATTGTATTTACCACACGGTGTTTATATAGTAAAAGCTCACATAATTTAAACAACATTACATTTTTATCTACTGTAGTGCACTTCTCTGGTATTAGTTTCTCGAGATTTTGCATCAATCATAAAAAATCACATTTAGAATGGTTAAAGAATTTTTCACATCTGATAATAGAAGATTCATTTAAGTCACGTGTGAAATAAAACAATAACGAAATAAATGAAAAAGAAAAAATAATAAAAAGACTTTGATCATCCATTGAAAATAATATAATTCTCACTTAACCAGTGCACGTGCAAGTAGGATAAAAAAAATAATAAGAAACTGAAAGATAAATAAATTAATAAAACACATACTTAAAAAAGAATCAATGTTAACTGAAAGTAAACAGAACACAGAAGTAATAAAAATTAATAAAATTATATAATAAAAGAATTACAAACCTGCGCGCTAAAAGTACGTACTCTGTCACTAATCTACAGGAAACCGTGTTTACTTCGCAGGTTAGTTACCTGAATAAAGCGCCATTAGGTAGCCAAGCTTGCCAAGCTGAAAATATCGCCAAATCGAATGATCACGTGGGTAACTAACCTTCAGGTAAACCGACTTCGCTCTTTTCTGCAAAACTCATTAAGAATTATAAATACGAGAATCACTTTCAATGAATTATAAAGTAATTCATGATTCATTCTTTTATTGGCGTCTTGTATCTTCCGTTGTTTCTAATATCAAGTATCTTTTAAAACATTACTGTATCCAACCTCTTGTTAGTGGTAAAATAGTAAAGTTTTTTCGTTACTCTTTAACCTTACTCTACAATTTGTTATTTGATAATGACTGCATTAAATTTCATTTATCTCATCTTTCATTTTTTGCTGATTTATCATTGAGTCTTCTAAAGCATTAAAATGTTTGGTTATCCCGTCGACCAATTTCGCAAAATAATACATTTCGTTAAACTGTTCGACAGGTTATTTAAATAAGCATATTTTTTATATTAAGTAAAGAACGAACAAATAAGTTAGCGAAACATTTATGAAATAACGAACAAAACATCGCAAAAAAAATCTTTTGATGACTTGAAATAAAGCATGTAACATATTTATTATCAGGCTAATTTGAAGTTTATGATAATTCAATAATAGCATTTAATCTTATAATTTGGCGATAGTGTTTTAATCAACAAGATAATCAAGTTATACCAAATGTTTTGCTTACTACAGATAGTTTCGTTTATTATTATTTAATTTTAAAATAGTTTAGCATAATATTATTTAAATTTCAAATTAAGTACAGCAAATTTGTTTGAAATTATTTTTTTTCTCATTTACTTTGAAAGCATCGTGTTACATATAAACTGAATTTGATTGTATTCTATTCAATTCAAACAACTTACATTTTAAATAACTAATTGCATAATGTAGTGCCTTTATATCTAAACTTACATACCTGGGAGAGACTTTTCACTCACTTGAAAAAAGTTGCTCCATGTTGTTCATCTAGTGGGCAAAATGTTTTCAAATTTATCCTTTAAATTTGAATATTACTAAACGAATTTTTTCTTTTGCAAATGATAGTTGAGTTCCATCTGTAATATAAATTTTTTTTTTTTCGATTTTGGTTAAAGTATTTTCTTAAAAAGGTATTTCCAGTTCCGAAATTGAAAGTGCCTTTTTAAAAAGAAATTTGCAACCAAAATCAAAAAAGTTAAAAATAGCCAATCAACCTCAGCTATCTTCTGTGAAAAAAACAAAACAAAATGTTCTTAAAATTTAAATGAGAAATTTGAAAATAACTTCCCATATTATGTAAGGGTGTATTCAAGTGTGTGTAGAGTCCCCTTAAGAAAATATTGTTGAATCCTAGAGCAAGCAATACTCGGATTTTCAGGCTTATCTGACGAGACCCCAGTATCATTTTGTATTAAACGAAATTTCACGTTAATAAAATTCGACAGTATTTGTTAAAAAAAACATATTTGGTGATTATTATTTTAAAAAAATCATGGAATGAAATGCAAAAATTTTTTTTATGTAAAAGTCACAATATAAATGCATTATGTAAATAAAATTTTGCAACTTTTGTTTGAATGTCTTGCCATGGTGACCACTTTGACGTCTTTTTATTGTATACTATGCATTACAAAACTGCATTTTCTCAAATCAGTTAAGTCACTTCATTATTAAACAAATATGAAGAAAATAATAGTGATGGAAACAGTATTTTTCATCATGGAAATATTTTGTACTTTTTTTGTTGTTGATATTTACATCATCTTTACAGAACTTTATAAAATGCTTTTAACCTATTTACTTAGGCTGTGATGCAATAACTTGTCTAGTTGCTTGAAACATGTACGCTAGGTTAGAGGGGAAAATTTTTTCTTTCAATTCCAATATTAAAAATTTTCCTTTTATCAAAATAATGATAAAAATTCCATATCAGATGTCTGAATCATGCTTAGAGTTGCTACAAGATGCACAAACTCTAGGATTTTAATAAAATTTAGCTATAAATTTTGACAATTAAGTACAGAATACACTTGTAATGTAAAAAATTAATATGTATAAATATGATGATGGGAGTTTAAATATTTGCCTTATCCAGAAAGTAAAATTTACAAAAATAATGAAAAACTTATGACTGTAATGACTGCTTTTAATTATAAATAAACAATTTACAATGCGAGAAATACACGATAAAACCATATTGTTTTAAAGATTGTAGCAATTTTCCGATGCAGATTCATCAATGGAATAGACTGATAGTGAAAACTGGAATTTAAAATGTTTGAATAAGGTGAGCTTTGTAACTCATATCCTCATTTATACAGCATTGATCATTTAATTAAATGTGTCTTGACTTACATATAGTAGACATTTAAAATCCATGAAATTCCATTCTTTTATTCAATTTCAGATTCAAAGTATATTTTTTGGATTTAAAATAAGTGAAGATTGGTCTGTATGAGCATAAACAGGCAGCAGACAGATTGATACTAAAATTTTTTTAAGATATTGAAATAAAATTGTGTTACAAGGTTCTGCTTTTTAATTTATATGTTTTGGAGCAAAATATAACGTGTAAGTATGTATATATTAATTTAAGAGCTATTTTTATTGAAAAATCTGCATTTTTTAATAACAAATTATGTTTTATGTTCAAAATTTGGTATTTGTTAGGAGAATAAAGGTGTATTGCAAATATTTTGCTTCATAACATAGGTAAGTTGTTTGCTAAAATATAATGTTGAAAAAAAGAGTTAAATATATTAAATAGATTTCAGTGTAGAAGATTTGGCATAAATATCTTTACAAAAATACGACTAATTATTGCCTAAGTTTGAAAAGAAAGTTAAAATTCCATTGACAATTTATTTGAATTCATAGTTTATTTCAAGTTTTAATTAAATACACATATTTAATAAAATTTTCTCTCTCTATATATTTTTTTAAAGTTCTGAAGTTAGTCACATACTTTAAAGAGAAAAAAAAAGCCCATTAAAATAATGAATCTATTAAATTTATTATTTGATGGGATGTTGTATTATTTGCAGTTTCAAATGAGCTTCACTGTTTAAATTGTGTTCAGGGAATCATTTCAGATTTATGGAAAAATTCATTAATCTAATAGAGCTGGTTGGAACTTCTATTTTAAAATAGTCTTAAAAATATATTTAAAAGTCTCATAATTTATTATTTGTGAAACTTGAAACATACAGTTGAGGATCAATAATCTGCACACCCATAATCCGCAATTTTCTATAATCCACGTCACTTAACAAATGTAAACAATGAAATAAACAGTTAAGAAAACGTAAAAATTTGTAATCAAAAAATGATTTTTTATAACAATTAATAAAATAATTAAAAAAAATCATAATAAAACACCTACTTTTTTAAAATATAACTTTTATTGTATTAAAAATAAAAAACAAACAGTATATGTATTATGTATGTGATTATTTTTATTTAAATGCAATCAATTTTTATAATAAAATAACTTTAAAAAGCCTTTTTTTGAGATAGCATATTAAATTAATTATTAGATTTCTTATTTTTATTTTTTCATATTATACTGACTATAGAATTAAAATGCTGTCTAGGAATAATAAATCGTGCATAATCCATAGTACTCTATAATCCACAAAATTCCATAATCGGCAAATCTTTTGGCCCCAGCTTGTGCAGATTATGGAACTTTGACTGTAGTTTTATAAATATTTTTATACTTCAAAATAAAATTGTTAAAATAATACAATTAGTTAATAAAGTTTATTTAATAAGACTGAGGTTTTTATGAAATTATCCACAAATTATAAAAAGATTATAAAGTTAAACAACAAATTAATTAATAAAAAACAAACAAATTAACTAACTCTAAATCCGTATAGTTCAATTCAAAAATTATTACTTTTACAATTGATCACAATGTATCAGAATATGATTTAAATTAGAATCAGATTAAATCTATGGAGTACTAATATTAAAACTGATGTATTTTTTATAAATTTTAATATATAGATTTAAATAAATTAGTAAACATAAATTTTAAAATAACAAAAAATACTATTTTTATTTTAAAAAACTATAGAATTATTGGTCTTTAGAACTTCTATTTTAATATTTGACAGATGCAAAAGAAAAAAAAAATATTTAGAAGATTGTTTATTATTATTATTATTATTATTATTTTTGAAATATGGAAGTTTTGGTACATAATTTTGAATTACTTCTAAAACTGCCTGTTGTCTGCTTATGTATATTAAATTTCTATTTTCTATTTTGTCAGAAAATGGTCATCTTCTCACAAATTTAATCATTGTTTTCTTATTTTTATTTATTAACTATTTGAAAAATAGTTGTTCTTGGTAGAGAATTGGGAAATCTGAAGTAAATCTGAATCTTTTTATTGGTTGGAATCCTCAACTTATTTTATTTTATTCGTTTCCTGATTACTCCAAGTTTAATATCCAAAACTGGAATACTTCTGTTGCCACAATGACAAAAATATAGTGAAAATTAAAAAAACTAATAATTTTAAAACAAATTGTGATACAGATTTCAAAGAAATTTCATTAAAAATTGCAGTTTTTTTCTCTGTGCAATGGTATGAAAATTTAAAATGTGAGATGTCTAGAAGTTTAAAAAATTTGCAGTTCTGAAAATTGTAAAGCTGAAATTTCATTTAAAATTTGTCTAAGATAGGTCCATGTCGTACGCAATAGGAGGCGTTCAGAAGTCTGTCTGATTAACTCCAACTAATAAAATGCACACTTTAAACATTTAAAGTTGTATATCTACAAGTTAAGGTTTTTTTTTAATTATTATTATTGATCTAGGAATATTAATGTTTAATGCACAGCGTACGTAATATATGACTCATTATGATCATCCTATAAATGATGTTTATTATTATTGTTAATTTAAATGTAGAATTTATTTATAAGTCTTTAAAATTTTATTCTTTGAAAATATCGTTTCCCAAATAAATCGTTGTATTTGTTAAATTACAATTTTGTTATTTTTATTGTTTCTTTAATATTTTTTATTTTATTATTATTATTTTGAAAATGTTCATATAATTTGATCTGATACTGTTTTTTGAGAAATTCCGAAAAAAAAAATGAACCAGGTAATTATCTTTATTCAGCCATTACTTTAAAAAATGTACAGTTCTAAGTAACACTCCAAAAATTTAATCATTTGTACATGACTAATGATTCTGTTTACACTGTGAAGGTATTATTTATATAAGAGGTTTGTTTTTCTAATATAAAAAATCACAATTTAAAAAATAACCATTATTAAAATGTGCATTGTTTTTTATTTTAATTAAATTCAAAGATTTTTAAGGAAAAAACACATTTGCAATTTTTGTTTTCAACCACACATTTCATTTTGTGGCCTAGAATCAAGGAAAAAAAGTCAGTTGAAGATAATTTTCAAATAAAATTATTAATAATATAAATTTATTATCCTTCTTCCAAATTTACGACTGTTCCTGGGAGTAACCTGGGAAAATATTTATCACTAGCTAGAGAATATGAAGGAACTTTAACTTAAAGTGTTTGTCGCTACCTGGAATATTTGGTAAATGTAAGTCTGTAAGTGCTTTTATGAAAATAGTCATGGAATCTCTCATGTAAGAAGACTCCTCTATCTAAAAAATATAACACTAAAAATACATAGTTTTAAGTAACACTCCAAAATTTAAATCATTTGTACATGACTCATGATTCTATTTACATCGCAAAGATAGTATTTATTATAATCCTTTTTACAAAATTATGACCTTTCTTTAAAGTGTTGTTATTTCTAAGTCAAAACTCATTACCGTGAAATTTTAATCACTATCAGGGGAATATGAAGGAACTTTGATGTACAGTGTTTGTCGCCTTTTAAAAAAATCGGTAAATGTAGGTTTATAAATTCTAATGCGAAAAAAATCATGTAATCACTCATATAAAAAGAATTCTTTATCTGAAAAAAGATGACTCAAATGGAGAAAAAACAAATCAATTGTGGGAGGTGTGTGAACAGTATTGAAATTACATTGAAATCATTTATAGGTTTAAAAATATGTATTCAAAACCCAATAATACTCTGAAAATGAATGATAAAAGTATTTTTTGAAGGCAAAATATCTTGTGAAATATGCAACAAAGAATTCTCTCGCAATTATACGTTAAACAAACATCTTTTAATGCATACAAAGAGGAAAAGCTCTGTGTGAGATATGCAACAGTCATTTCACTTAAGGAGTATTTTACGGATGCTTCTTTTTATGCATTGAGAAAACTTGTGCGAAATTTATACTAAAAAAAATCTCAAAAGAACAATCTGTTAGTTTTCGCTCTCACATTTTGCTAATTGTAATTAAGTAAATTAGATACGTGTTTGATTAAGAATCTTTGGCATATTATACTATTAAAATAGTAGTTTATTCCAAGCATTATAGAAACTAAAATGAAATGTCTATCAACAAAAATTCTGCCACTTTCAATTAGGAATTCAGCAAATGGGAAGCTTCAAAATGATTTCTGATAGGACTATTTTTTTTTTATCTGGTTTTATTTTTTATATGATTGCAAAAGTATTGCAATCCTTTTTTTTTTTTTACATAACATATATATAAATGAGTCTGTATAATTGAGAATGATAAAGTCAGAAGATTTGTTAAAAGTAATTTCTCGAAATGAAGTTCTTTGATTTTAAGACTGTCTTTATCATAAATATTTCTTATAACATTTAAGCCTCCTCAGTCCTGAGACAAATATTACATCAGTCTTCAAAATCTGTTTAAAGTTTCTATAAAACATCTCCAAAAATATATCTATCTCTATATGAATGCCTATGATATGCACACATTCATTAAAAATAATCAGAAGTAATTTTAACAATTCTAGAAGCATTTATATTAATCTAAAGAGTGCTTTCTAGTGTACCCCACTCGGGACATCAGGACTGAGGAGGTTATGCTGAAAATACTATTTTTAAGGGGTATTGCCCGGAATTCTCCATAATGTTGAAAATAAGATATAGTTAAATGTGTTTGGTATATTCATTGTTATTTTTAAAAAGTCTAATGAGGTTTTAAATATCCGAAATCTGTAAAACGGATGTACCCTAATTTGTTAACAATGTCATTACTAATGCCTGTAGTTATTGAATTACTTAGTTCCGAAATCTTCTGAATTGTGATTGTTTTTTCATAAAAGTATAAATATCTGATGTGATTTTTAAATGTCAATAAATGTTGATAAAAAGCATCTGATTGTTTGTCTTTCTTTTTCAATCTCCCTTTAAAACTGATTATTACTATAAACTTATGATTACTATCCCACATTTCCTATTTAAAATAAATATATGAGTATTTATAGTTCTTTCAGAGGTACAGTAAAAATAATTTCATTTTATATTATGGTCTGATCAAATAATAATCTGATAAGTAAAATCCTTTATGGGTTATTTCAAGTATTTATAAAACAGAAAAATGTGGATGGATTTCTAAAGGTTTCTTAAAACAAGTTTTCTGTGGAATAGAATAGAGCGAGCAAAGTATTTTTTATTCATGAACTCTAGCCATAGAAACGTTGAAGTCCTTGCTCTGGTACGCTGCTCCGAGACCGCATAAAATTTTAAATGGACCACTAATTTTAAAAATTTAGTGATCCTCAATACCAGTAACTTTTTTTTCTACGTACAAACGTACATTTCCCTCATTCTGGGAAAACTGCAACTGGTCCCATATCACACACCTTTATTTCAAAAAATAAATGAAAAAAATTAAGAAAACTCTACTTTTCTTATCCCAAGCAGTAGATCCATTGCTGCACTTTACACTTTCTCTTCCAAGCAACAATTTTGAGCACCATTTCTTGGCTAGGGGGAGAGGATCACTCACAGTGTTAAAGGGAATTATCGTAAAATACTCGTGTATAAATCGAAGAATTTGGACAAAATTTGGGATTTTCAAGATTTTGAGTTTTGATTTTTTGGGGGATCGACTTATACATGAATATAATAATATAAATTTTAATCAGATGATCGACGAATAAGCAAGTCTTTTAACTTTTCACACATGGGTCTTGTTTGGAGTAGAGATGGGGAAAAAAGTTACATTTGGTTAACAGGTTACGCACTGCAACACTGTTACATACTTGCAAAAGCACCAGGTTCCAACAGCCTGTTATTTTTGTAACATATAACTAATTGTATGCTGTCAACGGATGTTATAATTAGAAGGCCTTCAAACAAAATATTTGAAATGATTTCGGGACTTAAATATAGACGCTGTTTTTTGTTCACATAAATAACACCATCAAAATCAGTTTTTGGTTAAAAAATTTAATTTTTGCAGAATCAAAACCTGCTTAGTTATGATCTTATGAGTGTCGTGTATTTTCAGATTTTCTGACACTATTAACAAGTTTCCATTTTATCGTTCCATCGACATCGAAAACTCATTAAATTCCTTAAGTATCATAACTCAGTAAGTTTTTGCTATAGAAGAATATTTTTTTTCTTGTCAGATGTTAGAACATGAAGAAACATTTTCTGAATTAAGCTTAAGGATCCAGACAATGTAATGTTTTTAAAAATTTCTTAACTATTTAAAAAGCACATTTTTAAGCATAAACTGAATTTTACATGATACATAAAATCTGAAAAATATTTGGAATTGGAACTATACCACTTAAATTAATGGTTTAGAAATTAGTTTTTAGTAAACATTAATAAGAGACGGCCTGTATAGAAGAAAACACCGTTTTACCATGATTTAAAAAAATAATAAAAGTTTGTTTTTGACTTCATTCCGGCATATGCATAGCGAACACTAGAATACTACGAAATTATTATTTATGCATCCAATCAAATACAATTTAGAAATGCAGAACTAAAAACATGTTTTTCCATATTTGCTGACTAAAAATCAGAAAATTAATAAATTTGCCAATATCGTAAATGAATAAGTTTTGGTCATAAAAGAATATTTTTTTACTTTTTTACATGTTAAAACAGAAAACGTTATAAGAGTCAGACACTGAAATTTTAATTTCGGAAGTTTTGAAAAAGCGGCTACTTTAATATAAATCGATTTTCAAATGATATAGAACGAAATTTTAAACTTTTTTGCAGCTGGAACTGTACTTCTAAAATAAAATAAAGATGACAACAGGAATTGAAGGTAATTTTCTCGTCTGTATTTTAATATAGGGTCACCTTTTGTGTAAAAAATTCAGTTTGTAAATAATAAGCCAAACCCCCCTCCCCCCCCGAAAAAAACAAAACAAATCGGTGATTTTTGCAAGATTTTTTACCTTTTCCGAGAGAAATTTTGCATTACAACTTCAGACTCGTATTCAACACCCCCCGAAAACATAGACACTAAAAACAAATAAGAATAAAATAAAGATTAGAATAAGAAGGTAATTTTCTCGTCTGTATTTTAATATAAGGTCACCTTTTGTGTAAAAAGCTTACTTTGCAATTACAAGCCCCCCCCCCCCCAAAAAAAACTGCAATTTTTTAAAAAATATATTATTATATTTACCGAGAGAAAATTTGCATTATAACTTCAGATTAGTATTCAGCATCCCCAAGAACGTAAAGTAAAACATTAGAAACAATTCCATTAGAATTTTCCACTTTGAACTCTTATTTGACTGGACTAGATAATAAAAGCTATAATATGTCATTCATGGTCGGCAAGTTAGTTTATCTAGAAAAGTTTTTTTACTATAAACATATTTCATCTATGTCGTCTTCGACAGTATGTAAGTCGCACTTCCATCTATTTAAAGTTTTTGAGAGATGCTGCGTTGGCGTTTATTTTCGTTTAGGCTGAAAGCTGTACTCTGTTAATATTTCATTGGTCTCTTTTGAAAGTAACTTAACTTCTTTAATTCATTAAACATCATTTAAATATTGATTTCGTTAAAACTAATGATAATTACAATCGCTAAATACTAAAAAGTAGCGAACTTTAAATATTAGAGTTAATTTAAATTGTTTTTTGAAATTAATGTCCGTCAGTATCTATTTTTTTAATTAATTAAATCAAGCAGTTTGCATAACTTTAACTATTATCATGTAAGAGATATTTCAAATATTTTTATTGGTTAAAAGCTGACACTATAATATAAAGATTAGACGTTACATTAAAGGCTAAGCATTAATATAAACTTAAAGCGTAAGCTTAAATTGAGGTAACAGTTTGTTTCGTTTTTAGCTCATAAGCTATTAAAGCTTGAGAGCTTACAGTGGTGACCAAAATTGTGGAAACTTTTAAGTGGCTTTCATTCTAAAAAGTAAAAAACTACCTTTTGCAGTCGATCGGAGGAAAGCACTTCGGGAAAATTTGCTATATTTTCGTCGATCGTGACCCCTCAGATCCCAAAACCACCCTCCGTTGAAATTTTGCCTAGCATATATCTGCTATATATATATATCCATACACATATGGATATAGATATCTGAAATTTTTCGTGCTGTAACTCTCGAATTTATGAACCTATTTGGTAGAAATTCTTTACGTGCATAGGTTGAAGTACTAATTTCTCGACCGAGTTCGTTGGTCAGCTTCAACCATCATCCTCTTTCAAAATGGAGGCCATTTGAATTTGCGGACACTTATGGAAATTTTTATGTTTACTAACATTTTTTTAAAAATGAGCTATGTTGTTAACTTAGATTTTCTGACTGTTTAAAATGACTTTTGATGTTTCTAACATTCTGTTTAAAATGATATATAAGAGTTTTAATTCTGTAAAACGGAATTTTTTCTTATAAGTATACAAAGTTAAAAAACGTAAAAATTTCAAAAGCATCGAATGACCGCCATTTTGAAACAAGATGGTGGATGAAGCTGACTAACAAACTCGGTCGAGACATTGGTTTTGATATTATGCACATAAAACAATTCGTCCTAATTAGTTCATAAATTCGAGAGTTACAGCATGACAAAATTGAGATATATATATGTATATATATGGATATATCTATATGTATATACTATATATATGTAAATCAACATTTCAACGGACAGTGGTTTTGGGATCTAGAGGCCATGATCGACGAAAATATAGCAAAATTTACCGATGGGCTTTCCCCGGACGGGTGCAATAGGTAGTTTTTTTATTTTTTGTAATGAAAGCGACTTAAAAGTGTCCACAATTTTGGCCACCACTGTATGTGCTCGTCTATATGAATGTACGTACGTACGTAAAACGACAACTCATGATAAAAATATCCGATTCACTTTAAATTTTGGATATAGCTATATTCTGATAAGGTTAGTTTATTAGGTTAGATTAAGGTTAGTTAGGTCTAATTAGTTTTTCGAATTGATTCGATATGTATAAGATGGGAAACGGGGATTAATATTAATCCCTTTAATTAATATAAATGTGTTTTTATGCAGAATTATCAGATATAGGATCACTCTGATGAGGCGCCTCCGTGATTAGTATTAGGTGTTCATTGGATAATTATAAAGAGGGGGAACAGGGGGCTAATGCCACACCCCTGAATCTATATAAATGGCTTTTTCATGCAGAACTATCAGCTTTCATTCAAAATCTAGATATAGAATCATTCTGATGAGGCGCCTCCGTGATTAGTATTAAGTGTTCATTGGATAAGAATAAAGAGGGGGAAGTGGGAACTTATGCCGCACCCCTTAATTAACATAAAGGGTCTTTTCATGCAGAATTATCAGTATTTGTTCAAAATTTAGATATAGGATCATTCTGATGTGGCGCCTCCGTGATTAATGTTAGGTGTTCATTGGAAAAGTAAAAAGAGGGGGACGAGCAGCTAATGACCTTCCCCTTAATTAATAAAAATGGGTTTGTCATGCAAAATTATCAGTTTTCGCTCCAAATTTAGATATAATATCATTCTGATGAGACGCTTCCATGTTTAGCATTAGGTGTTCAATGGATAAGTAAAAAGAGAGGGAATGTGGGGCTAATGCCCTTTCTCTTAATTTATGTACGTAATTTTTTCATGCTGAATTATTAGTTTTCGTTCAAAATTTAGATATAGGATCATTCTGATGTGGCGCCTCCGAGATTTATATTAAGTGTTCATTAAACAAAGAAAAAGAGGGGGAACGAGGGGCTAATGCCCCTCCCCTTAATGTATAAAAACTGGTTTTTCATGCAGAATTATCAGTTTTCGTTCAAAATTTACATATAGCATCGTTCTGATAAAGCGCCTCCGTGATTAGCATTATGTGTTCATTGAAAAAGAATAAAGAGGAAAAACGCAGGGCTAATGCCCCTCCCCTTAATTTATATGAATGGGTTTTCATGCAGATTTATCAGTTATCGTTCAAAATTTAGACATAGGATTATTCTGATGTAGCGCCTCCGTGATTAGTATTAGGTGTTAATTGGATAAGTATAAAGAAGGGTAACGCAGGGCTAATGCCCCTCCCCTTAATTTATATGAATGGGTTTTCATGCAGATTTATCAGTTATCGTTCAAAATTTAGACATAGGATTATTCTGATGTAGCGCCTCCGTGATTAGTATTAGGTGTTAATTGGATAAGTATAAAGAAGGGTAACGCAGGGCTAATGCCCCTCCCCTTAATTTATATAATGAACTTTTCATGCAGAATTATCAGTTTTCGTTCAAAATTTAGATATAGGATCTTTCCGTTGAAGCGCCTCCGTGATTAGCATTAGGTGTTCAATGGATAAGTATAAACAGAGGGAACGAGGAGCTAATGCCTCTCCCTTTATTTTACATAAATGGATTAGTTTTTAACGCAGACTTTTCAGTTTTCTTTCAGAATTTAGATATAGGATCATTTTGATGAGACGTTTATGTGATTAAATTTAAATGTTCAATGAATAAGTATAATCAGGGAGTACAAGGGCTAATGCTTCTCTCCTTAATTTATATAAATGAGTTTTTCTGCAGAATTATCAGTTTTCTTTCAAAATTTAGATCATTCCGATTAAGCGCCTCCGTGATTAGTATTATTTGTTCATTGGATAATTTTAAAGAGATTGAACGGAGGGAGACTAATGCCTCTACCCTTCATTTATACAAATGTGTTCACGCAGAATTATGAGTTTTCCTTCAAATTTTAGATACACGATCATTTTGATGAGGCACCTCCATGATTAGTATTAGGTTTTCATTGGAAAAGTATAATGAGGGGAAACGGGGCGCCAATGCCCCTCCCCGCGATTTATATAAATGGGTTTTTCATGCAGAATTTATGATATTTTATTGAAATTTTAGACATAGGATCATTCTGATGAGCGCAACGCCATGATTAGTTTTTGGAGTTCATTGGATAAGTATAAAGATGGGGATGCGGGCTAATCCTCCACCCTTAATTTCGATAATTGTATTTTTCATGCAAATTCAACAGATTACATTCAAATATCAGACATAGGATTATTCTGATGAGAGCACCACCATGATTTGTTTTGCGAGTTCATTGGATACGTCTAAGATGAGAGAAATGGAAGGTAACCCCCATAAATGTAGGTTAATGGGTTTTTCACGCAGAATTTTCCAATTTGCTTTAAATTTTAGAATTAAGTTCATTCTGATGAGGTGATTCCGTGGTCCTTTTTGAAATTCATTGGATAAATATAAATGTGGAATTGGTGGGATTACGCCTCTTAATTTAGGCAAAAATTTTTCTTGCAGAATTAATCGATTTGCTTCAAATTTTGAATAGAAGTTCATAGTTATAGGATGCTTTTCTAATGAGCTGTGGGGGTCTTTTAAGTATAAAGAGGGTCTTGCGATTACTTCCTCCCTTAATTTTGATAAATGGGTTTTTATGGAGAATTATCCGACTTGATTTTTCGGACGTAGGTTCTTTTTGATTAAGCAAATCTCCGAATAGTTTTGAAATTTTAATGAATAAATATAAAGAAGAGATGATAAATCGTCTTACATTATATAAATGGGTTTTTATTAAAAATTTTCTGATTTGCTCGGAATTTTGGATATAGATTTTTTATGTGATAAAGCATATCCCTGATTAATATATGGGGCTCAATAGATATGTATTAAAAAGATGGGAAGAGAGCTATTTGCCTCCTTAATTATTTTTTGGACGGCATTAACCCTTGAAAATATAAGTCTGCAATTTACAATTAGTATGTGTAGCCTGTGAGCTCAATGCCGTCAGTTTAACTGGGCAGTATTCTTTCTATTAAGTCTTTTTATCTCTCATTTCTTGAATTAATATGGAGTAAATAATAGCGCTTTCTCTCTCTTTTCATGTGCTTTTAACGACCCTTTTTATATTAACGTATTTGCAGATCTTCGGGTTTCATTGTCGACATCATTGAGACTTAGTTAATGTTTTATAACGTCTAAGAGCTATGGTGAGTTTTCTCAATTAGAAATACATGAGTAAGGACCCTGTAATTCTTTATTTGCTAATTGGTGAATTGGCAACTGTACAGAGAGCTTTATATTACCTAGTCATTTTTTAAAACGTTAGATTTTTGTTTAACCCGGGAGAACGCGCACCCTTAATAGTTCCATGAGCGCGTGCGGTGGGTCTCGGAAACCCGTAAGCGCTTTTCTTTTAAAAATCTATTTATTAATCTTGAACAACAAGTTTTTCTGCCACTTTTTACGCAGTATAATTAGGCATATAGGAAAAACATGCATAAAAAGAGGTATTTAAAACTATGTCATGACAAAAATAATTAATGTACTTATTAGGATGAAAAAGTGCAAGATTAGTTAAATAATACTTTAAAATTGTCACCTTAATTATAATTTAAATTGTATATTAATATTTGTTAAATACTTACATATGAAGTTCAGAATCATTTTTACGAAAAATATTTACATGTATTGATTTTAATGGAGCCGTGTTAGCCGCACACATTTTTTGACATATTTTGCATTTTATTTTTCATTTTCTATTCTTTGCATCTGGGCATATGTGACATGTCTTTCTGCTGAATTTTTGACATTTTTGTGAGGGGATTATGAATCTGTTCAGCACCAGTGGTATTTAACCCATTTTGTATTTTGCGGGTTACAAAGGGTTGCATTTTTTGCAGCAACGCCGTTGAATAAAGACATAAATGCGAACGCAAGCGTTGGTCTCCGATGCCCGGAAATACACTTTTTAAGACTAAAAATATTCTAAAGGACAAAAAGAGAACGACCCTGGGAATAGATACTGGTAGACAAACACATTTTTCTCATAAGGGATGTTTTATACTCTGTAATCTAAAAATGTCCGGGCCTGATATACCCACCGTGTGTACTCGTGGGTTAATAAAGATAGTTTTTCCTTTTACATAGTTGTCATTCCTGTCATACATAAGCACATAAATCTTTGATATATATATTGAACTTTTTTTTTCTGCAATTCTTCATATATTCACAGCTTGTTATGGTTCATTTGGATAACAATTATCTTTGTAAATTTCAACGCATTCACAAAAGTATTTTACGGACAAATTCCGCTACCTTATTTTAAACACTGGGTATCACTTATGTTCTGATCAGAACATCAATATTAAAATCTTTATATAAAAAAACACGATTACCAATTTGCATATCACAATATTTTACTTTGATCAAATTAAAGCAAATAGCGACAAAAATTTGAAGTAAATAACAGCAAAATACTTTATTTAACATCAATTAAAATTCCAATTATTATAATTAAAATTAAGCATGAACAAAATACTTCCAATTGTAATACAGAAAAAAATAGCTTGTTACATTGTTAAAGAGAATTTTTCATTTCACAAACAAAGAATTTCTTCTGAAATGACTATGTACATTTAAATTCAAATTTGACTGAAAAAATCTTCACAGCGAACACAGTAAAGACAAGTTGGAAATTGCACGTGAAGCGTAGCAAATGAGGTGCGTTCGTACGATAACGAAGTTTTTAAATACTCAGATCTTGGTGATATAGTAGAGCGTACTTTAGATACAATATAGTGGTCGAAATCTTTCTGTTCCTGTAAATATGAATGGAGTATTTTTTATTATACTTCATTAACGTATATCTTATTCATAAAATGTGTAGTAGTTTAATATAATTAAAACACGCCCCAAACAATGTTTCCCCGTATAACATTATTTAGTGGAATACATTTGTGTGAGCCTTTAATTTAATAATAAATATTCTTTGCATCACAGATTGTACAGAATGTATATTTTAGTACATACTTCATAGATTCATGTCAATTCGATTATGTTCAAATGAGTGTAACACCATTAAAATGCATTTGAAACTTTTTTTCCCATTGATCGTAATGTAACGGAATATTTTTTATTGTGCCTGTAATTGATCTATCCATCCGATTTTCATAACACTTGAAATGACTCGACAAAAGTATGTAACAATTATGTTTTAAATTTTAAACGATTAAAATGCATTTGAAACTCTTTTCCCCATTGACCGTAATGTAACGGAATACTTTTGATTGTCCCTGTAATTGATCTATGCATCTAGTTTTCATAACATTTGAAATGACTCGACAAAATTATGTAATAAATATACGTTTTAAATTTCAAACGATTAAAATGCATTTGAAACTTTTTCTCCCATTGACCGTAATGTAACGGAATCCTTTTGAATGTTCCTGTAATTGATCTATCCATCCGATTTTCAGAAAATTTGAAATGACTGGACAAAATTATGTAATAATTATGTATTTTAAATTTAAAACGATTCAGTTGGGTAGTTTTTGCGTTGTTATATGCGGACAGACGGACGGACTGAGCGACAACAATAGGTGCTACGTATTTACATATTTACGAACGCACCTAAAAAAAGACTAAAAAAGAAATGCATGTGAAGTCTGTTACAGAAATCCTGGACTTTTGAGTGGATATGATGATGCATATTTAAAGCAGGTCCACCAGAATACTTTTTGTGGTACTACTTGGTTATCCCGTCGACCATTTTCGCCAAATTATAAAAATCGCCAAATAGCCAAGTTATACATGTTGACATAGTTTTTACTTTAAATAACGGAAAAACAAATAAATTAGTAAAGCATGAATAAAAATACAAATAAAAGGTGGAATTAGAAACAACTTGGTGACATTTTAAACATGTGTATTGTGTTTAAGGTCATTGAATGTGACATTCACAATCATCCATTATTGGCATTTAATCTTATAATTTGGCGGGTTTTTTTTTTTTTTGATCAACGGGATAACCAAGTAGTGCCTTTTTTGTTAACAACTAAGGCTTCTGTTTAGTGTGAACATGCAGGTAGATCTGGCATGAATTTTCTGCGAAAAACCTGTTCCACATCTCACAGTTTTTTCAATGTGAATTCGCAGTTGGTCATTCAATTTCATTTTTGAGAAAACCTCTTCTTGAACATTTTTAGACAACAAGGTTCCTTTTTCTTATGAAAACTTAAGTAAATATTCAAATGGGATTTGTGAGAATTATCAATTGCGTCTCATCTTACAAGAGAAAGGTTTTTCTTTAACAAAGTGTTTGCAAATGGGTATTTAAATGAGATTTTTGGGAAAACTGCTGCACATTTCAGATGAAAAAGTTTTCCTTTAGTATGAAATTGCAGATCGGTATTCAACCGACATTTTTGAGGAAAGCCTTTCTTGCACACCTCAAAAAAGGAAATGTTTGTCTTTAGTATAAATCCGTCCATTTGGATTTCGAAGAAAACTTTTTGTTACATACATCACAGGAGAAATCTTTCTTTTAATATTAATTCGCTTGTGAATATTCAACGCATATTTCACAGAAAACAAATTCTTGCACAATCCACAAGAGAAAAGTTTTGTTTTTTACATGAACTTACACATAGACATTCAAATGATATTTATCTCTAAATCCTTTATTGTTCACCTCACTCAAAAAAAAGTTTCTCTTTAGTATGACACAGAAGGTGTTTATTCAAATGAGTTTTTCGAGTAAAGCATTTGTTGCATATCTCACAAGAGAATGGTTTCTCTTTAGTATGTACTCGCAAGTGCGCATTTAATGTAGATTTTTGGGAAAACCTGTTCTTGCATACCACACAAGAGAAAGGTCTCTCTTTAGAATGGATTCGCATGTGAACGCTTAAATTAGATTTAAAAGAAAACCCTTTCTTGCAAATCTCACAAGAGTAAGGTTTCTCTTTAGTATGAATTCGCAAATGCGTATTTAAACAATCTTTTCTCGAAAACGTTTTCTTGCATACTTCACAAGAGAATGGTTTCTCTTTAGTATGTATTCGCCTGTGGACATTCAAATCAGATTTCGCACAAAACTCTTTTTTGCACACCTCACAAGAGTAAGGTTTTTCTTTAGTATGGATTCGCAAGTGTTTATCCAAAGAAGATTTTTGAGAAAATCGGTTCTTGCATACCACACACGAGTAAGGTTTCTCTTTAGTATGGACTAGCAAGTGCCTATTTAAATTAGATTTAAAAGAAAACTCTTTCTTGCAAATTTCACAAAAGAAAGATTTCTCTTCAGTATGTATTCGCAAGTGCGCATTTAAAGTTGATTTTTGAGCAAACGTTTTCTTGCACACTTCACAAGAGAAAGGTCGCTCTTTAGTATGTATTCGCAAATGCACATTTAAAGTAGATTTTCGAGAAAACTTTCTCTTGCAGATCACACAGGAGAAAGATTTTTCATTAGTATGAATTCGTAGGTGGACATCCAAATAACTTTCCCGAGAAAATTGCTTGTTGCACAGTTCACACATGAATAACTTCTCTTTTGTGTGACCACGACACTTCTCTAAATTAGACATCCGAAAAAATCGTTTTTTATACACCTCACAAGCGAAAGAAATTTTCCGTCTATGAAAATGAATATGTCAGTTTAAATTGGATTTGTTATAAAGTCTTCTATTGCATATCACAAATGGAATAGTTTTTCCTTACTTTCAATACGATGGTTTTTATTTTAAACTGGATTTCTTTTCAAATGTTTTACAAGGAAAATTTCTAGTGAAATTCCTTAAAGAAAGGCTAAGCTGCAAAGTTTAATTAGATTTCTGAAGGACATTTTATTTACATCACACAAGTAAAAGAGGTTTTTGACCATTTCAAATAATTGTCTTTCTTCGTACACTTAAATAAAAATAATATCGAGATATTGAAGGTTTCCTATGGATAATTCCAGAAATAAACGAGAATGAGTTAGTTATATCTATTTATTCTTAAGCTGCTTTTCTTCCTCCTGAAATACAGTTAATTTTATGGATATCGTTACGTTTTCAATTGAAAGCTTCTTGCAAAGGGTTATTCAGGTGGGATTCAAAAGGTAATACTCTTCCATATAGAGTACTGACAATGCATGAAAAAATTGGTATAATTGATTATTATTAGTAATTTTTTGATTATTTCATTGTTGCATTAAAATTATAATCTTTCAAGAATGTAGAAAAATATAAACATTATATTAAAGTATAACCATCGTAACAAAATTGACATTTTCTTAATAACAAATTAATTCGAAGCACTTGATAACGTTATAAAAATTGTTGTCTAGTAATCTTAATCTAATCCAATCTGACAGACTGTAAAAGAGAACAAAGTAAGTTCCACTGTTTCAAACTAATCCAAAAGTTTTAGGATATCCCCACTGAACTCTTTTATTACGCTAGTATATAGAAAATGCGGGAAAAGGAGCCCATAATCTTCAAACGCAGTTTGTGTTTTGAAGTGTCTTTATGGTATGGCTAGATTGAACTTCTCAAACAACTGCATCTGCAATATAAATAAAACACCAAATTAAAAATAATAAATAAGTCATAAATATTTAGTACATTTTATTCTAATTGTTAATAATTTAGCTTAAATGTTTTACATGAAGATATTTTTTGTAAAATTGTAGAAGGGGACTAAGAATAAACTACTTCAAAATTTTTATGTTTAACAGTTTTTTTTATACACAAAATTTAGAAATGTGGTGTAATAAATAAGATTTCTTATTTGATCTTGTAGAGATTCTGAAAATTAATGTTTGTTAGATTAAGCTTTGTGTTAAATGTCCTTTACTGTCACATCTAGAAGCAAAGACATACCAGAAATACAAGTGTGACAGAATGAAATGAGTATCGTATTAATCCTTCGCCGGGCGCGCAAATTTTCATCGCATGAGCGGGCGCTTGTTGTAAATTCGTCACCTGAGAATAATAAGGTTTTATGTGTGTTTTGGAAAAAAATGACTTATCTATATAAAAATGTTCTATTTGTATCTATGAAGGCGTTTCTGAATTAAAATAATGCCATAATATAATTGTAATGTTATATGTAAATCATATCTAACATCATTTTGATGCAACAATGCTTTCATAGATACAAATAAAGATTTCTATAACTATAAGCCAATTTTTTCAAAAACACAGATAGAACCTTATTATTCTCAGGTGACGAATAGTACAACAAGCGGAAAAACAATCAATTTTTATTTTACAAATGATTTAACTTAAAAATATGATATACGTTCTCTCTTATCATAATTCATGAAAGTATTCCGCAATAGGCTTATTTTGTTATAACTTACTAAAGCAGGAGTTTAGATGTATAAAAAGCTATTTGCTACTCCAATTACAAAGAATAATAAGTAATAATAATTACTATACAATAATTAAGTGATTTCAGATCTACAGAATTAGTCCAGTATTTCATCTATATTAGTCGCTTCCCATATCAAGCATAAGATTTGCTTTTTTAAAGGCTGTTTAAAAATAAACCTTGCGCATTTCATGCACCGTTAATACGTTATAATTACAGTTGTAGTTAATTGTGCATTCTGAAATACAAATAACTTTCAGGAATTGGATAAAGAAATCCAATAAACGAATACAAATGGTTATTAACACTTACTACTGCTTGAAATTTGTTTTAAATAAAAAAAAAATGAATGTTTTACTTTTTACAACGACGCACCCGACGGAACGTTAAGATGTGTAATCTGGATAAGCTTAAAGAGATAATTTTAAGAGAATTTTTGAGTTACATTTTTTATCATTAAAATTTAGTTCTAAAACTACGTAATCTCATGCCGAACTCCATTTAAGGGAAAATATCATCATTTTAAACGAAGGAAACCTCCGTTGAAAGAAGCGAAAACATTTTTTTAAGAATAAAATTCTGGGAAAGTTTAGACAATGCATAGATATGAGAGGTGATAATGATATTGAATTTACAATGCACATATGCACTATTGGATTATATACTTTTATATGAGAACAGACGAAATATTTTGAAACAATTATTTTTAATATAAATATATAAAAATCACAATAAGAAGTTTTTAAACAGAAAATAGCGTGCATTTTTTTAATATAGAATGAAAAAAAGCAATGTTTATGCTGTGGTTGTTCTTTATTATTAAAATAATGACTGAAAGTATGATATAATTAATATATAAAGAATTTTGTGGCTAAATTTTCAATTTTTAGTCTTCTCCCATCTAAATGGTCATTTTATAAGGAGGGAGGATGTGAAACTTACAGCAGTGTAAAAGACAGCCTTTGTTTAAGGTAATTCTGTTCCCATTTTATAAAAACAGAAAATATTTTATCTTAAAGTATATGAAAATAAAAGATAAAAATACATGGAAAAAAGCATTTAAAAAGATTTTAGAATGTAAATAATAAATTTCTTTATCAGATAATTGACAAAAATCAGATTGTGCTTTTCAAAGAGGGGGAGGAAGTTTCCAGATGAAATAAATAAAAATGGAGTAATATAAAATGTGTGGCGATCAATACAAATATATACAATGTAATCTCTGAATAATGGTTTCCCGTCAAAGCGACTTCGAAAAAATGACGGCTCTTTAGAGGTGAGTATTGTTCAGAGGTTTCATTTTTAAGAAATTAAAATTACATAAATTTAAATAGAAATGTTCACATTTTAATTATTCCCCATTGTTTTAATACAGTAAAAAATCAGTTCCTTATTTTTGCTGCAAATATAGTTCCCTGAAGAAATAGTAATATAAGTTGGTTTGCTGACCGCTTTTCAGAGGTTTAATTTTAAGAAATCAATATTACACATATTTAAATAGAAATGCCGTCATTTTAATTATTCATTAATGTTTCAATACGTTAAAAAGATCAGATATTTTTTTATTGTATTACTGCAAATGCATTTCTCTAAAGTATTAACAATATGAGTTGGTTTGCTAAACATTTCATCATTATTATGATTTAATGCAAAATTTTATGTTTCGCGAAGGTCCGTGAAAATTTCGGCAAGTATTTTTCCGAAGGGGAAATGGTAAGAGATTTTGGAATCATACAAATTATTCCAAAATGTCTTACATTTTTCCTTCTGCAACATTTTCCCCTTTCTTTCTCTCCTATCTTCCACCACTTGTTGCAAGGATTTAAATATGGAAGTAACTGCCAATTCTTTGTCCAGACTTACAAGTGTTCAAGTTATTTATTCATTTAGACACAACGCGATTTTCACTCGCAATCAAACGCTGAATTTTAAAATGGTAATAATGCCCGAAGCATCGTTAACATGTAAGAAATACCCTCTCAAGTTATAAGATAGATCCCAAATAAACAGGGCTGTTTACTGCAAAAGTAAACTAGGCCGTGCCCTTGGGCCCACTGTTATAAACAACTCAAATTTAATAAATTAAAAAAATCTTAATATTGCATTTTTGCAATTATTTTCTCAAAAAAAAATTATTTTGGTTAAATTAGCAAGTATATGATAATATAATGATACCTTTCAAATATTCTTGAGGGGGGGGTAGCGGATACTTTGTTGCGTGGGGGCCCTAAAAAAGTGCTGGACTTCGGTCCCCCTACAACTTTAATCGGGCTCTGCAAATAAGACTGACTGCAAAAACGTTGAACAGAAAATAATCAGTAACTTTTTTTATAATCAAACGATGAATTTTAATACGATAATAACGCCTGAAGTATCAGGAACTTGTAAGAAATGTACTCTCAAATTATGACAAGTAGCTGAAATAAGTCAGACTGCAGAAATGTTGAACAAAAAGTGATCAATATGTAACATTTTTGTTCGGAAATTTCCAAAAGTGGTTAATGTTTACAGAATCTATTTTTCCGTTATTCCAAAATGTATTCATCCCCTCCCCTTCATAATTAAACCTTTATTTCATCTTTATACAATGAATATTTAATCATACATTATTGAATATTAACTTTGCTTTTAATATTTTAATCATTTGAAAAATCATCTAAATTTTTATTATGTAAGTTTATTACTTATTTTAATATTTTATTATATTGTAAGCATTCAATACAGTTTCGTTTTTTTATTAGTTAAAGTCAAATTATTGTTTAAAAAATGTAAACAAGGCACTATCCAGAAATCCACAAAATTCTAAAATCCGCACAATTTCTGGTCCGAAGGTGTGCAAATTTCAGGGAGTCTACTGTACTAAAAAACATTAGAAAACTGAAGTAAATAAGCAAATGAAAACCCATCGGCTTTACAAGAAATTTTAGATTACAAACTTAATTTTCCTCTTTGCTTTTTACACTGAGGATGTCCGATATTTTGCACTGTTTCACTAATTTTGATTTTTCTATGATATTGTCTCCGGTAAAAGGATATCAGTACCTATCCCGTAATGGATGTTTTGTTGTCCTAATCCTTTGATGATTTAATTCTGCAATCAGACCTGATTTAATTATTCACTCATTTAACTTAAAATTCTGAAATACTTCTGCAAACAAATAAAAGCTTCCTTTCATCAATTTTCAAAAATTTCATTTTTTTTTAAATACATTACTGATTTTTGAAGCTTTGTAGATTAAAATGTAAACGTCTTATTGTATATGGTTTGCTTTTGTATTTTTTATTATTTCTTTTAAAACATTATTTCAAAAACAAGCTATCTGTTTATTTCTGCTTAACGAAATATTTTATTTAGGTACTACCTACTCAATGCTGATAATCTGATTCTGTAAGCATTAACTAAACTTTCAATTTCGCGTAGTGAGCTGAATAAGCAAATATAAACCACAGATAATTTTCTACTTTACAATAATTTCAATTAAGGGGACTTTTTGGCAGGCATTGTAACTTTTCAATAACTGATTATATTTTAATAAAAATTTGTAGCACAGCTTAATTTACTATTTTTTCAACTTGCTGAAAATTTTAAACAAATTAGTCAACTTACATAGGAACCAGGACCTTTTTTTTACTATAGAAAAAAAAGAGACCTTTTTTTTTATCCTTGCTTGCAATGCAAACTTGTTGACTCATTCATAGAATCTTTTTTACATTTAAAAGAATAGAATTTACACAGGTTTTTCTCATAAAAAGAAGAGAAAAAAAAAATAATAGTTTTAATTTTTTTTGGAGTGGGTTTGACTTATACAAGGGGTTTTGACTTTTTCTGTATTTTTAATAACATATGTTAAGGGATCGATTTATACACAAGTATGTATGGTGTATTATTTAATATGAACTTTGGTAAAAAATAAACTACAGTCAAAGATCTATAATCTGTACAAGTTGGGTCCAAAGGTTGTGCGGATTATGGAATATTGTGGATTATGGAGTATAATGGATTATACATCATTTTATTATTCCTAGACAGCATTTTAATTCTAAAATCAGTATAATATGAAAAAATAAAAATGAATCCAATTAATTAATCCAACATGCTATTTCAAAAATGCCTCTTTAAAGATTTTTTTTTTAAATTGATACATATGTGCATTTAAATAAAAATAATTACATATATATATATATTACATATGTTCCGTAATACAGCTTGTTTTTTATTATTAGTAAAAGAAAAGAGTTATATTAAAAAAAATAGATGTTTTATTATGATTTTTTTCACTTTTTGTTTAAAAAATTTTTCAAATTTTTATATTTTTTAACTTTTTACTTCATTGTTTACATTTGAAAAGTAACGCGAATTATAGAAATTTGCGGATTATCGATCCCTGATTGTATATTCAAACATAAAATTATTAAAAATTAATTAAAATATAAATTACTCCGAAATTTAAAAAATACCATCCTTCTAAAAGAAAAAAGTGCTTTTGTAATAGATAAAGTCTTTTATTCTTTAATAATAATGAAAAGATCTATGCATGGCTTGCACAAAACAAATCATTAGAAAATTCATGCAAAGGAGATGAAAAAATTTTGATAACATTTTGACTTCCGACTTAACTGAATGGAATAAAAAAGAAAAAATACTACACATTTCTTGCTCTTTTTTTTTTTAATTCTGTTGTGCGACATTCTGTGGGATGTTCTGATTTTCTTCTAGATTAGTATAATGGAAATTTGTAACCCATCCTAATTTACTCTATCAATGCTGAAAATTGGAATGAAATTTGTCAATTATTGTAGATAGCAATTTTTTATATACACAGTAAGATAAAAAAAACTTTTCTTTCAATTACATTTTCTGTTTCTTTACTGCTAAGTATTGTTTTGGTACTTCTTGGTTATCTGTCGACCTAAAAACTATCGTCAAATTACAGGATTAAATGCCAATAACAGATGATAGTGAATGCCACATTCAGTGACATTAATCACGAAATACGTGTTTAAAACATGATCAAGTGATTTTTATTTAAATTTTTCATTCGTATTTATATCAACGGTTTACTAATTTATTTGATCTTTCATTATTTGAAATAAAAATTACGTCAATATACATAATTTGGCTATTAGGTTGATGAAATTCGTTGATGGGATAACCAAGTAGTACCATTTTTCCCCCTGAACTCAAACAATTCAAGCTTGCAAGCACTTTTATGAAATAATTTTTACTTTCTTCTATCTTCAATAGAAGAAAGTATTGTAATCGAAATTTTTTTCGACTTCCGGTTTTTGACGGATTTACACGTTTTAGGGGTCAGAGATTCCAAAAAACATGTTTTTACAAAATGTCTGTCTGTCTGTATGTCGCCATTCTACCATCAAAAAGTGTATGAAGTTATGCATAGAATTGCACCAAATTTTTTGTGAATGTTTCTGGCTGTGACAAGCAGGCCCTCCTTCAGTTTTGTAATATTCCGCCGGAAGGGGGCGCTGCAATCGCGATTTGTGTGCCATTTTCAATATTGTACCGACTAAAAGATTATGAAGTTATGCATCGAATTGAACCAAATTTTTGTGTATGTGTATGACTATGCCTAGTTAGACCTCCCTGAATTTGAAAAAAATCCGTCGGAAGGGGGCGCTGCAATCGCGATTTTTGTGCCATTTTCAATATTGTACCGACCAAAAGTATATGAAGTTATGCATCGAATTGACCGAAATTTTTTGTGTAAGTGTATGGCTGTGGCTAGTAGGATCGCCCTGAATCTGAAAAAAATCTGCCGGAAGGGGGCGCTGGAATCCAAATTTTATGCCATTTTCAATATTGCACCACATAAAAATGTATGAAGTTAGTTCTAGAACTGAACTAAACATTTTGTACATGATTATTTTTTGGTAAGGCAAGTAGGTCCTCCCTGAATTTGAAAAAAAAAAAATCTGCTTATTATTCTATTGTCCATCGGCTCGTGCAGAGACGGAAATTCGTTTTTACTCCGATTAATTGATTGAAGCGGAAATTTAAGATGAAAATCAAAGTTGGCAAGGTATTGAATTAAAATTATTAAAGCATTAAAATGAGTAACTATTTTTTTTAAATATTAAAATATATGCATGAGATAGAAGAAAGTTTTGGGATTGGCACATCTAACTAGTTTTAATTTAATATACTGACCCATCTTCTTTACTAAAATAAATTAATGGTTAGATCTGTTTATTTAGTTATTCTTCTCAAAATTGTCGAACTTGTAATTTGTTAATGGTGTAAATTTTCCAAGTAAGTGAAAAAGTCTGGGCCTTGTAATTTGATCGTACAATGACAAAAATTTTACCTGTCAACTACTGCATTTATCGACTGATTCATTATTCATGAACGATCCATTTTTTTCATGATTCATTCATTAATTTGGTCTGTAATAAAATGGACAAAATGATCCTATTCTGATTGTAACAGCAAACATTTTTAAAATTCAGTACAGTCAAAATTCTATAACCCGCACAAGTTGGGGCCAAAGGTTGTGCGGATTATGGAATATTGTGGATTATAGAGTATTTTGGATTATACCTCATTTTATTGTTCCTAGACAGCATTTGAATTCTATATCCAGTATAAAATGAAAAGATAAATATAAAATTGAATAATTAATTTAATATGCTATTTCAAAAAATTGCCTTTTTCAAGTTATTTTATAGAAAAAATTGTTATTTATATGCATTTAAATAAAAATAATTACATATGTTTCATAATACAGTTTGTTTTTTACTCCTTATAAAGTTATGTTTTTAAAAAGGGAGTTTTTTATTATGATTTTTTTTAATTTTTTTTATTATTTCTTTTTAAAATTCCTTTTTAGATCACAAATTTGTAAATTTACTTTACTGTTTATTTCATTGTTTACATTCGTAAAGTAACGCGAATTATAGAAAATTGCTGACTATGGGTGCGTGAATTATAGATCCTTGACTGATCCATCCTCTTTACTAAAATAAATTTTATGTTTCTTTAGTTATTCTTCTGAAAATTCCAGACCTTGTAATTTGATTGTATGATGACACAAAATTTTGTGTGTCGCAATATACTTTTTTGACAAAATTCATAGTTGCTTCAAATAATCCGCACACAGATATCAACTGAATAACTCTGCTGGCCGAATACTTTATTATTTTAGAATTTAAAGATGTTAAAATTTACATAACATTTAAAAAAATAATTTCATTTAGATAAACAAGATTTTCTTTTAGAAGTAAAATACTGTAATTATTGCAATGTATGCACTATAAAAATTATGCTTTAAGTTATTTCTTAAGAAATCTTTTTTAATTAACAAAATTTAAAATTTCATGGTTATAAAGACAATTTTTTTATTCTAAAACATTTAGTTTAAAAGGTACTACTTGGTTATCCTGTCAACCGTTTTCACCAAATTATAAAAATCGCCAAACTAACAGCCAAGTTATACATGTTGACATAATTTTTAGTTTAAATAACGAAAGAACAAATAAATTAGTAAAACATAAATAAAAATACAATTAAAAAGTGAAATTAAAAATCATTTCCTGACGTTTTAAACATGAGTACCGTATTTAATGTCATATGAATGTGACATTCATAATCATCGATTATAAGCATTTAGTCTTATAAATTGACGATAGTTTTTTGGTTGACGGGATAACCAACTAGTACCGTTTAAAATTAAAGATAATTTTTCAAGGATTTGAAAAGAAAAAAATACTGTCAACTATTTGTTTGCAAATAATAATAATAAAACATTGAAGTAAAAAAAATATATAAATAATAAAATTTATTTAATTGAAAGTAACTCATATTAATTGTCCATTATCTATGCCAAGTCAGGAACCAAGACTGATACCAATTGTATACATTAAATTAATGCTGAACTTTTTACAGATTGTTAGCTTAGCAAAGCTAACAAGAATAATAATGTAATAATAATAATACTTAGTATAGTTTATTTACTTATCATAGCTTATGAGGGGTTTGTTTAGCAGTTTATTTTTTGTAATTTATGATCTAATTCTTTACTTTGATTCATTTTTAAAAGAGGATAGTTTTAAATCTGTTTTTTACTTTGTAAAATTTTAAACTTCATTGTTTTATCTGTTAATGAAAACAGGTAAATAATATCGTGTTCTATTTTAAAAGAAATATTTATAAATCAAAGAGATATTTTTAAAAAATTGAAAGAAGAAAAAAAAAGATAGCCATGAACTACCTATTTGACAGGCAGGAATTAGAGTAGAAAATATAAAAATACCTAGTGGCGCAGCCAAGAGGGGTTTTTAGGGTTAAAACCCCTCCCAGTGCAAGAAAGACCACTATAATTGCCACTTATATGAATCAAAACTAAACTTAATATTTAAACATAATGGCGTATTTCCGAATCCGCCGCTTTATTGAATCAGATTATAAGCGGTTTTTGATTGTGAGTGAAAAAATTATTGCAATCAGTGTTTTATTTGATCTATTTGTTTCGTAGGGGGGGCGGGGGAATCTGTACACAAATTTAAAGAACACAATATTCCATTAGTTTGTAAATGTGGAAATGAATAATTATGCTTGCTCTCGAAGATGCACTCACAACAGTCCTCACAGGAAAGAAGTATTGGTTGTAATTTTATTGAATCATACAAGGTGTGTTGGGTATATTTGGGAACAAATCAACATTTGATTTTAAACAGTAATATACACTAGAGATAGAGAATTTTTTTAAATGTACTGTACAAGTGACCACATGCACACTGCATGACATCATTCATTGAAACTGTTGCCAATCTTAATAACCAAATATGCAGGCAGTCAAAACTGATCACTTTTATGTTTTCTAACTCTAATATTGTAAATGGTGTTTAAATGAAACATGACCAATGTAACAGCAGAAAAAATGCATTATAATTTGATTCATTAAAAATACTGATTCTATTAACCAGTGATTCAAATAGCCGGCGAACACTTTTATCAGGAACTCAACCCCCCCCCCCCCCCCCCTAGAATGGAATTCTGGCTGCGAACTGATAATACCTTTTTAATGGTGGCATCTCAGAAAAAATTTAAAATGTTCTGTTCCTTTTGATTTAGCAAGGAAGTTTTCAAATGCACCAAAAGAAAAAAATAAGTCTGGAGTGGGTGATCATTTAGGTAATAAACACACAGGTTGTTCCTAAATTTTTGAAACAAAATGACAATTTGGTCCACACAAACATCATTTAAATAAGAAATAACATCTGATTTCTTTTATTCTAGCAGAAATACAATACATTTAATTAAAGAAACAGAAAACAATGTTGTGAAAAGAAAGCAATTTTTAGAGAAAGGTTTTCATAAATTTTGGTCTTTTAAAAATACAGACCATGATTATTTAAAATGTGACATTGCGTTATTATCATAATTGTGCAAAATATTTTCTTACACTTAAAAAAAACATTTTGTTACACTTACAAATTTTGCACTCTACAAAAATAATCAGCACAATATAAAATATATTTATTTATAAAAGAAAAAATGGCAATTTATACATATTTTCTGTCGCGTTTGCCTTTTTTTTTTTAACAGGCAAAATAATTATTTGAACGCTCTTTTTTTTCATAATTTATTATCTAAATTCTTTACTTTGATTTATTTTAAAAAAAGGATAGTTTTAAATCTTTTTTTTTTATTTTGTAAAATTTAAATTTCATTGTTTTTTCTGTTAATTAAAGCAGGTGAATAATATCGTGTTCCATTTTAAAAGAAATATTTTAAAATCAAAGAGATATGTTGAAGAAATTGAAAAAATAAAAGAAAAAGATAGCCATGTACTACTTATTTGACAGGCAGGAATTACAGCAGAAAATATAGTACAACATTTTTAATGGTTACATCTCAGGAAAAATTTTAAATGTTACTGATCTTTTTTATTTAGCAAGATAGTTTTCAAACCCACTAAAAGAAAAAAAAAGTCTAGAGTGGGTGTTCATTTAGGCTGCAGACATACAGGTTGTTCCAAAAATTTTGGAAAAAAATGAAAATGTGGTCCACAAAAAAATCTTTTAAATAAGAAACAACATTTGAATTCTCTTATTCTAGCAGAAATACAATACATTTAACTAAATGAACAGAAAACAATGTTGTGAAAAGAAAAACATTTTTAAAAGAAAGAATTTCAAAAATTACAGTCTATTAAAAATACAGTCCATGATTATTTAAAACGTGACATTGCGACATAATCACATGCAAAATATTTTCTTACGTTTCAGAAAAAAAAAGGTTTTAAAAAGATATACAAACTTTGAACGCCACAAAAGGCTTTATATAAGAAAAAGGTTGCAATTTATATATTTTTTCTGTCGCGTTTGCCATTTTTTTTCTTTATATTCAACGATCATTTGGATGCATGTGAAAATTTGGGAAAAGCACTTTATGAACTGCAATTTACTTACTAGCATTATAAATAATACATATTATAAAACTTACTTTATTCCAGTTGTTACATTCTCTAAGCTAATCAGAATAAGCAGATGCACAACGAGAGAAGAACACTACCAAAGGTAATATTTCGAAAAAGAGACGCTAACACAATGATTGATTCACAGAGGAAGAATTAAATCATGAATAATGATTCAATCAATGAATTTTTAGCTAATAATACAAAACATTTATTTAGAAAAAAAGAACATAAACATTAGTAAGAATTCGCGAATTTAGCGATTAAATACGCCTTTGGATATAATTTTTTTCGCAGTTTAATTTTGCATTTCACCATTTCGAGTTCAATGAATAATTCTTTTTTAATTTCCATAGTGTCAAAAGTCACGAATCATTCTTGAATTGGCGTCTTGTGTTTTATCTTGTCTGATGTATCAAGTAACTTTTAAAATATGAATTTATTGATCTCACCCTCTTTACTAAAATAAGTAAATGCTCAGATATATTATTTTTGTTATCCTTTATAACTAAAATTTTACAATTTGCAGTTTGATAATATGACTACACAAAATTTCATGTATTGGAACTTATACTCTACCGATAGTTATTTAAAGTATTACTGTTTATTTATAGCAGATAATTTTATTTATTCATTTGTAATTAGTTTGATGTATATTATTCAAATTTATTTTTCCAAACAGGGAATTCGTTTCAATTTTTATTAACAGTTCATTTAAAACATTGTGTTGCTCAATTTAATTGTATTCTATTCTATTGAAATTAAATAATTTTTTAAGTTATTAATCTCATGCTGAAGTTGTTATGTAAAATTTATTAAAAATTACATAAAATATCAAAACAGTTTACGAAACCGAGAATCTGAAATTCCAATGTCTTCATGATATGAGATCTGTTGCCAATAAGTATTGTAGTTGCACTGATTAAAAAGAAAATGTTACGTTGTTTTCTTTCATTTAGAAAAACGGTAATCGTCTATTTTCATGCTGAGAAGTTACACTGTAACAACAATGTTACTACTTAGAGGATTATTTTTTTTAATCTTATACATGTCCCACATTAAACAGAGTTGAGGAAGTAGTTGTTATGTAATACCACTTATTTAGTATTAAGTTGCTTTCTAATTTTTCGATTGGAACAATACAGAAAATTTATATGTATTATAATGTGTCTTCTTTCTATGTTATACTGATTTATTTCATTGCATTCATTATTCATTAAATAAAATTACCTGTTAAAAAATGTTTGTGCCATTTGAATAAATCTAGAAAATTGTCACTTATGTGGATTCTTATAATCTTGCACTAGTGGTGCCAAACAAAATTATTTGCTACAAATGGGTTATTTTAACTATGTTTTTCCATATCAGTCATTTTGTTTCTCCCTTTTTAGTGGAATTCAATTTCTTTGCACCATTTTCTTTTTCATTCTTAAATTTACCCGTCCTCTCCTCTGGAGTAATTTTCAGAACATTTTTTAAAACTCAGAATTATGTTCAGAATAGCCATGCTTACATTCTCTTATATCAGTGGCATAGCAAGTGGTGGGAGGGGAGGGTTCGCCCTGGGTGTCACCCTCTAAAGGGGGACATCTAATTTCTTTTCACAAATCTATGTAAGATTATCTTATGAGGTTTTGGAAAATAATTCTGAAATAAAATAAAAATTCTAGTGCACAACGCAACAGTTTTTTTTTTCTTTTTTTTTCTTTGAGAATGTGAATTTTTTTAAAATAAAGTATGCACCAGAGAACAAAAAGCAACATTTTCAAGGAATGGGTAGCAAAAGCAAATTTCAAAAGAAAGACTTATCTTCTACATACAGTCATTGCATTGGCTTACACAGATTATGGGTTCAGTTAAGTCTCCCCTGTGATTTTTTTTATACAGGAGGACAAAAGATAAATAAGGAATGTTATGGTCATTTTTTGTAATAATGTAAAATTCTGATTGAAAAAATGTGACGGATGGGACAGGGAGTGGTGACACCATTTACATCTGCCCCATTGTAGTTACGCCACTGTCTCATATGCTTAATTTTTGGAAAGTTGGATAATCCTATTTTTGTAATGTATTAAATCAAATGACCAAATGTTGTTCTTTGACTGACAGTTGAGGGTGCTTGTCACTCAGCGGCCGAATTCCCCTCGGTAATGTTATGGGTATGGGTGTTTGCATCCTTTCATGCAACATATCTCCTTGAGGAATGTATCTCCTTCAGAAATTGATATTTTTAGGCTCTTTTTTCAGTGTTCTCGTCTTAAAGGATGCCACTTTCTTTCTTAAATGTCAAAATATTTCTAAAATTTATGTTCAATTTAATATTTTATGTTTCAAAAACTAATAAACTGAAATAAAATTTTAACACTTCTTTTAAAATTTTACAAATATTTTAGAAATAATTTGAAAGTTAAGAAAAAGGTGATATTCTTTAAGAAGAGAACACTGAAAAAAGAACTTAAAAATATTCATTCAGGAAGATGTGATGGATACTTTAGGAGGTATGTTGAATATAAGAATGCATCAAACACACATCAATCTAATAGTACAGAGGAAAAGTAGACTAGCACCTTTAATAAAATTGGTGTCAATTAGTTTGAATACAGATTTCTGAGTTTAAAGTTCTCAGAAAACAATTGATGAAATGCATCAAATTTCATAAATAAAAATAGAGCTTAGTAAAATAATGATGCGATTTTTTTTTCATTCCTTTTATCTTATTTCATATTTTATCTCTTCACACTTTTCGGTGATATTTTATGCTTTTAATAAAACTATCGCAAAATTTAAAAAATAAGACACAAGTCTCCCCTCTCTGCTTTGACTACTTGAAATATTGGCAAAAGTATGTGTGATGAATGATTATGAATGAAATTTTCTATAAAATTTCCTCAATACTAACTATTAACATTAATGTCTATTCACAGAAATCAATTGGTACATGAAGTGATGCATTTCATAAATTTTTAAGGTAAAAAATGTTCAAAAGAGCTTTTAAAATAAAGCAAAACCAAAAAACTATTCAAATGTTATTTCATAAAATTGTTTGAGTGCAGGAAAACATGTTAGATAGTTGTAATCAAACCGATAATAATAATTGAAAAAAAAAATGAATGGAAAAACTTGTTTTTTTTTTTGTTGTTGTAAATATACATACATATCTTCATTGATAGACAAATTTCATTGAAATTTTTAGCTAGCTGCATTAATGGTAAATTAGGGTGCATTAGAACTTTTTATTAAACTAAGCTATTAGCATCCCACAAAAAGAAATACAATCAAGAAAAATGAGAGAGCAAAGTATAGCTAGTTTTTGTTATGTTGGTGGTCAAACATTATCAAAATTGTATAATCTCCTTTCGATAGATTTTTTTACTGTTTTGTTATGCACAAAGAAACCATGCATAGAATATTTTATTATTGTTATTATTAAAGAACAAAAGTCTTTTGCTGTTAAAAAAAGTTTTTTTTTTATTCAGACAGGGGGAATTTTTTTAATATTTAGGTAGTTTGCATTTTATTAATTTTTTAATACATTCAAGGATCCAGGCACCCGTAATTTGCATTACTTTATGAATGTAAACAATTACAAAGATTTACAAATTTGTGATTAAAAAATGATTTTTTAAAACAAATAGTAAAAAAGTTGAAAAAATCATAGTAAAACATATACTTTTTTTAAATATAACTCTTTTATTTTATTAACAATAAAAAACAAACTGTATTACACAACATATGTAATTATTTTCATTTAAGTGCATATTTATATAAGTTTTTTTTAATATAAAATAATATTTTAACAGCATTTTTTGAGACAGCATATTAAATTTATTACTAGATTTCATATTTATAAGTTTTATTCAACTGACTATAGAATTAAAATGCTCGCTAGGAATAATAAAATGACGTATAATCCATAACATTCTATAATCCACAATATTCCATAATCCACACAACCTGTGGCCCCAGCTTGTGCAGATTATAAAACATTGACTGTAATTTTATGTTTGAATATAGTTTTTTTTAACCATTAAATTATCTACCATGCATGCTCACATATATATTGTTGATCCCCTATCTTATGCTGTTAAAAATCGGGGAAAAGTTAAAACAATTGTTTAAGTCAATACCTGTCCAAAAATAGAAAAAATAATAAATAAAATAATTTTTTTTTTTCATTTTTTTGCACAAGGTCTCGATGTTAGGTGCAAACAGCACCAAAAAAAGAATCTCTTGTCAGATGAGGCCTGGTCTTGACTTTCTTTGGAGTGAACTGGGCTTTACCAGTCAAAAATCATCAATTTTTTAGTCAGTATTAATGCCTAGCAAATCAAAGTGGAGAAAATTTAGAAAAACTGACCGGCAAACAAAGGTTGTCAAGTTGGTTGCTATTTGTGGCATCAGTTGAAATTGATCTATTATAAACTCGTATGAAAAATGGCTCATTTACTTTTTCTTGAGAACTCTTGATTTAATATTTCAATTCTCCTTTATTGAATAATTAACTGAATTTCAACTTTTTTTTAAACAGAAAATCAATACTTTCTTAGTACAGCTAATGTAACAAATACACTAGACTCCTTTCAAAAACAAACACAGCTTGTGAACAAAGGTTGTGTGATTTTTAGAATTTTGTGGCTTTCTGGTCATTGCTTTGTATCAAAATTGTTTGGTGTAAACACGTATGAAATGTAATTAAACATGGGGGCTTTATTTATAGGATAGTAATTTGGTAATCTGCCTTCTATTTCTCTTCAAACTTCAACTGTTTTTAACAATATGATTGTAACAATACTGGTTTCATTGGTTCTTTTATTGGTATTGTCTGAATAACTTTGGATGTATTTATAAAAGTATTTATATATATATATATACATATTCTAACCACAGTGGTTTGTTTGTTTCTTTCTTTTTTACTACGTTCACATTTATTGCACATTTGTTTGTTTCTTTTTTACTATGTTTGCATTTAGTTTACACATTATTGAAAAATACAAAACCCATGTTATGCAGAAACTACAAGTAAAACTTTAGAAAAATGATGAATTAATACATTTGTAAAGTGACAAACATTTTTAATCAATTAAACATTCCTTATAAGATATGAATCTACATGGTAGAGTAGCTAATTTTTCAAAAAATAACTGGAGAAAAAAATGCTTTTTTGAAAGCTCTTATTAAAAACAAAAACAAAATAGCAGATTCAAGTTAAAAATGTTCTTTTACTACATAGATATCTCGATTAGTCATAATTTACTAAGGATTACATCATGCCTCAAAGCATCTATGATGAACTAATCTTAAGTAATTCTCTCCTTTGATCACTCTTTCTTTTGTATGCTAATGAATAATTGGATGTGAATTTTTTTGCTCTGTGGGTTTTGTAAACATTTTTTTTTTTTTTTTTTACATTTCTACATTTGGATTGTGGGTTTTGCATTATGATTTTATTCTTTTAACAGCAGGGTTGTCGCAAGCATGGTTTTAGTGTTTCTAATTTTAGTTTTAGTAATTTCTGCTTTTAACAGTCTTATCTCAGCCTAGGTCATAGCTAATGGGGGGGGGGGATCAACAGAGTTTGCTACCCCTCCGAAATTTCTGTCAGATTGATTATGCCAGTAACTATCAGTCCAATTAATCAAAATAAATTTGTAAATAAACTATAATCGGCATTCAGAAATCAACATTCTGTGCTAACATGTAATTATTATTTGATTCTGTTAGTATGCTAAAATGTAAATGGAATTTAAAGAAATCTTTTTATCTTCATTGGATTTTTTTTTCAGAATTCAAGTCAGTAAAAGTGAAATGGTAACACTATTAAAATAAAATAATTAGAAGAAGCAGTCAAACACAGATTGCCAGACTTGTTTAGTCCAAATTTTTGAAGAATGAAATGATTGATATATTTACAAAGCTTTTTTAACATATACTACTAGGAAGACATTTTTGGCTATAGAATTTTTAAAAACATGTGTATAAAATGTCAAAATGTAATTTGGTTGACATTAATGTCTGTAGTCACCTAAGATGCATACAAATGAGATTGTATTTTCAATTGTAATGGAAAAAGTTTACATTTTCCTATGTAATTTTATTATAAATTCAATTATTTGTGAATTAACAATAAAGCTTAATAGTACCCTTAATACTGGGCTGCTTTCATTTAATAATAATAATAAAATCTGAAATAGAACATTAATAAAATTTATGGCTCCAAATCCCCTCCAAAACATTTTTCTGGCTACGGCCTTGATCTCAGCAGTCATTAGAAGACACAGTGAGTCTAAGTCATGTTTGTATGCATGTAGAATGCAAATTGCATATGTTGAGAAATATATCTGAAGCTCTAAAGAGAAAACTTAAAGCATGTGAACTAAGCAAAGTAAAAATAAATTTAAAACATTCATTATTTCAATTTTTTTTTTTTAGAAAACACAGATTAGTTGCAATTAATAATATAAAGTGATCTTAAAATTTTCAGTCAAGCCATGTAAAATTTTTTTGATTGGGGAAATTACCTTTTAAGAATAAAAAAAAAGAAACTCAAGATATGAAGCCAAATAAGAGGATATTAAAAAAATTGGTTGCTAGGTGAAACGTATGTTTACTTTAAACTAAAATATATTTAAAATTTCTGTTGATTAATAGATCCTACTATTTACATGTGATGAGGAAGTAAGAGAGAAATCAAGGCAAGGTTTGCATTTGAGACATAATAGAGAAAAGTCTCTTAAAAGTGCATGAAAAGATTTTAGTTAAATTAGTTTAGATAATTAACAACAATACATATTATAACATAGCTCAGAAAAAATTCTTGTGTATTAAATATAATGGCTGTTTTAATGGATGATAACTATCATCGAAGTTATTTTCTGTTTTAAGATCAATGTTTTCAGGAGTCCAAAAAGCTGGTAAATAGGTATTTCTGTTTATTTTTTTCTGACACTTTTTTTTTAATCTGACAGTTTTAGAGAAATGTCAGTTGACAATACAGAATATTTATTGAAAGGTATAAAGACTTTACAGCTGAATTCAGATCATTTCTGGAATTCTTTATAATAAGCTTTATTTTCAATAAAAGATAATTGTTTATGTAGTGTTCTAATAGAAAAATCAGACATTTCACAGAGATATTTCAAAGAATTTTTTTTGAATGGTCAAGTGAAAGTATATTATATTTATGAAACTACATCATATATTTATTTATAGTACTAGTAATGAAAAGATTGTGTATTAAGATTTTCAAGGTATCAATAATTTATCACTATGCAGAGCATTTTACTTATGGAACTTAAGCCATACTAGCTTTTACTAAAAGTGTTTACCTTTTTTATTGATTTCAATTTTTTACAGTTAGTTATAATTAATTGTAATTATTTAATTTAAATTATTTTTAAGCGAAAATTATAGTACTTATATGACAACAAAAAACACACAGGATGACCATCCAGGAACAAAGCTTTCACTTTACAGTATAAGTGCAATCCTGGGAGGAAGTAAATATATATTTTTTAAAAAAATGTTTGAACTTGGAAAAAAAAGTGGTTAAAACAAATAAACAGATTATTTTTTTCTAACCCTTGTCTTAAATATGCATCTTAATATCAAAAAGTTGTCTTTGTATTATTCATTTCAGTATATATAAACAAGTTAAGTCAGTCTAAGTATTAAAAATGAGTAAGGAATTTTTTTTAATGTGTGGTATTTTGTTATTATTTATTTAAAAATTAACATCAGTTTTGTATCTAAATTTATATATTCTTTGAAATATGTCTTTGATTTTTTTTAAACATTTCCTTATTTAGCTTTAAAACTTCCATTCAGTATTGCTGAAAAATGTATATCAATACTATGCTTATCAATGGAACAACACGATATAAATCAGTCAAATTTATTATTTTTACTTTTGTAAACTTTGTATCTTGAGAATATGAGCTGAATAGATTTTACATATTTGATAAGAAAGGATTGATTTAGGAAGTAGAAAAAAAGAGAAAATATTATTGGTAATCACAGTCTTCTTATTCAATATATTTATGTATTAATCAAGCTTCTTTAGTTATTAAGTCTGGCTAAACCTGAAATAAAACTTCCTTTTTTAATGATTTTGTTCTGAATTTGTAATGTACCTATATATGGCAAGTTTCATTGAATAATATAAGAAAAATACAGATCATCGCTATAATGAATAATTAATGATACATTATTGATTATTAACTTGACCTTTGCTTTTAATATTTTAATCATTTTAAAAATTATCTAAATTTTTATTATTTTAGTCTAATACTTATATTAATATTTTATTGTAAGCATTCATTATAATCTCCTTTACATTAATTATTACATTCAAATTGTTGTATAAAAATGTAAACAAAGCAGTGACCAGAAATCTGCAAAATTCTATAATCCGCACAACCTCTTGTCAAAAGCTCTGCGGATTTAAGGAAGTGTACTGTGATAGTTCCTTTTTTTTTTAATTTTCTTTCGTCAAAATTTAGATAGGTTGCAAGTCGTAAATATTAATAGAAAATATGACAGATTAAAGTAATTTGAAAATGTACTTTTTTAAAAATAATTTAAAAACAAAATTTGTTTCAATATTTTTTATCAATTAATTTTTCAATTTCTGTTATGTTTAAAGCTATTAAATCTTCAGTAATGTCATTCAATTCCATTCACATTTTTAATTTAAGGGTAATGATGCAACACAATTGTCTTTTATAAATAAAAAGTGCTTAATAGATGGCAACAGTGCTAAGGTGTTATTGCTGATTATGTTGAATTGAATAGATTGATTTGAAAAGCATTATTTCATTGATAAATGAATTCAAATTGTATGATATTTAAACTTTTTTCTATGATTTCCTTTTTCATATCCACTTTACCTAAATATACTGTATGTAAAAAGAGTAGTGTTGTGAAAGAAACTAGTTAAGAAAATATCATTGTTTTAATACTGACTTGGAAATATAAGGACATTTTAACGTAAGATATTTGAATCCAATCTATATTGTAATCTTACAATGTCTTAAATTGGTCGATATATAACACTGTTTGAAGCATCATAAACCCGATATATAAAGTCACTATTAGTTTTTATAAATCGATTTCTGCAATTTTATATTAAATTCTACAATCTTGCTCTTAAAAAGAAATTTTTATACTGTTTCTAAACGCACATAATTGCAATACTATTAATGTTTAATGATGTTCCTTTGATAAATTTCATTAATCATACTGAATGGTTTTTTTTTTAAATTGATTTTTAATGAAATATTTCTTTTTTTCTCCTCTCATCTGCTATTCTATCCTTACTACTGTACTCTTTACAGACTTTGTTATAAGATGCTACATTTTAAATCTACTTAATGATATTATTTACACATTTTGTCTTCGAATTTGCAAACACAGATCTAAAAACGCATTCCAAAGCTGTATTTTAAAACTTTTAAAGAAAATGTGTTTTGTTTTATTTATACTCTATTATATAGTACTTTAAACATTGTTAAAATGCTAATAAATGGTTAAATTATTGCTCTGTAAAATGTATTAGTAATGTGAAAAGTTTTTCCTAATAATCATATACATTAGATTGAGTCTTAAAAGGGTTAAACTTTGAGGAATTCTAAGTATTATAGTTTCTTGCAATGAATATAAATTATTTTATCCTCATTGTTTTTAGAATGCATCATTTTCTCAAAGATGATATGAAATTATAAAATTTTCTTTTTAAGTTTACTGTATTTTTTATTTATAAATTGTTTAAAAAATATTTTTATTTATAAATGCTTTGTTTATAAATATTTCATTTATTCTTTATTAATAACATTAATTTTAATTTATATTTTCTTTACGATATGGTGACGACTATACGATTTTATGGTGACAATTGTTTATTTTAATTCTAGTTATAGTTTAAATATTTACAAACTAATAATTAATACTTAAATTATCACTTAATAAGTAATTAATGGGAACTTAATAATAATGATTAAAAACTTATCTGACACTCTATTTGTTCGGCAAACATCAAATAACTGGTAGTTTATTTCATTTCAGTTTTCTGCACTTTAATATTTTATAATAAGTTAGTTTCTTCTTAATTTCTTTTGCAGGAATTTTAAAAGGTGGCAGATTGTGTTTCTTCTACGTTTTTCAGATACAAAAAGCACTGATTGTTGATGAACTACATCACATAACTCAAAAAGTTTTTAAAGTGCGAAATATGCAGCAAAAAAGTTCTGTGCAAGAGTTTTCAGGGAAAATAGCTTCTGACTTGGAGCAAAAAAAATCGTTTGTTTGTAATGTATGCAGCAAAGTGTTTTCTCAAAAGAATGCTTTAAGCAGGCATCTATTAATTCACACTGGTGAGAAACCTTTCGTGTGTGAGATATGCAACAAGGAATTCTCTCAAAACAGTAATTTAAGCACTCATTTATTAACTCATACAAGTAAGAAACCTTTTAACTGTGAGACATGCAACAAGAAATTCTCTCAGAAGTTTCACTTAAGCAGACACCTCTTAATTCATACTGGTGAGAAACCTTTCGAATGTGATATATGTAGCAAGAAATTCTCTTACAAGAGTGCCTTAAGTACACATCGCATAATTCATACTGTCGATAAACCATTTGTGTGTGAAATATGCAACAAGAAATTCACTGTAAAGGATCATTTAAGAAAGCATCTATTAGTTCACATTGGTGAAAAATCTTTTGTGTGTGAGATATGCAACAAGAAATTCCCAAGAAATGGTGATTTAAGAAGGCATTTTTTAATTCATACTGGAGAGAAGCCTTTTGTGTGTCAAATATGCAACAAGAAATTTTCTGTTAAAGCTAATTTAAGTAGCCATCTGTTAATTCATACTGGTGAAAAACCTTTTGTGTGTGAAACTTGCAACAAGAAATTCTCTCGTAGCAGTAATTTAAACAGACATATGTTACTTCATACTGGGAAAAAATCTTTTGTTTGTTAGACATGCAATAATAAATTCACTTGTAAGAGTGTTTAAGCAAGTATTTCTTGACTCAATTTGCTGGAAAGTATGTTTGTGGCATGAAAATTTTTTCTCTCTAAAGTGTTTTTAAGCACAGATCGTTAGTTCATTGTTGTTAGATATTCATAGATAGTAAACAAGTATTTCTTGCATGAAAACAGACTAAGCTATGTGGTAACTTCATTGTCTCAAGGGGATTGACATGGACCAACATGGTGCTAATGTGGTATGAGCAAAGGAGGAGCAGAAGCCAATGTGTGTCATGTTTCCTGCGCCCAAAAAACACCTCTGCATCATATGGTCACTATGATAAGAAAACTCAGATTCAAACATTATGCTATGTGATCCATGGATCTCATTTGATGCGTTAAGTATACCAGGCACACATATTAGGGCCAGTCTCTAGAACATATCATGTAGCATAAATTTGCAGATGTGACATTGTTTTACCAAATGATTTCATATGTGAAAATTTTATAAGATTGTTGGAACTCATTCTGATATAGATCGAACATGAAGGATTTTCATGCCGGGATGGGAAACTGCAGATAGATGTGTGTGCGATATGCTCTGTAAAAATTTTGGTACTTTTCTTTTTGCCAGGTTCTAGTGTTATATATACATTTATATCAAGGTAGACTTTCTATGTGCAGTATATTTTGCAATATACAAACCCATTTTTAAATTAAATTGCATGATGTAAATTCGGCATATTTTTTTTCTCAGAAACGTCTTGGGTATTTTTTAAAGATTAATATACAATATTATTCTGTTTTAGATAATGTGAATATGACTCAGCTGTTTCCAGTAAAACTTGTTTTTTTTATTAAATCCACATGAAAAATGGAACTATTTTTTTCGCCACTGACTTCTCACTTTGCGAAGAAGTTCCCATTTCTGCATTCATTCACAGGCTGCAATTTTGTGGGAAAATGTGTGCGATTGAAGTTGGCGCAGTGGTTTCAAACTGATGAATTCCTGAAAATAACTACCAGGGTTTTATTCTTGCTGGTGATTTTATGTTTATTTTCAGATGATTCTTTTGATTTTTTTTTTTTTTTTTTTTGTCAGTTAATAAAGAATAGTTGACCTTTATTAACAGTTTCTTTGTATTTATCTATGTACACGATTGATAATTCTTAAAACATAAAACAAATTATATTTTGCATAAATGTTACATTGTTTCAAATAAAAAAGATTTCCATAAAGACTGAAGAAACTAAAATATATCAGCTAATAATTATGTAAATTTAAAACTATGCAGAAATTTGTCAAATTATCACTATAAAATGGGGCTATAATTAGAAGATTTTAAATTTATATTCATAAAGTATTGCTATATTTATAAATCTATTTTAACTTATGATTTTGCTGTATTTTAATGAATTGATTTATATAAAGATGTCTTTTCTGTTAATTTTCAAAAAGTATAATGTAGTGGTTGATGAAATGTTTTTGAGCAGTTACTCATAAGATACATGATTCGGTTAACAACGATAAATCACAAAATAAAATATTTAACCTCCTGGATTCGGCGGGTACGACATATGTACCCTAAAAAAAATATCCCCAAACATCGGCTAGGGTACAACCGCTGTACCCTAATGCTCGCTTCCCCTGTTCGAAAGGTAAGATAATCAATCATCTGTCATCGCAGAGTTTTAGGGGCGGGTGTTTCTCTTTTCCGGAGTGAAAATAGAAATATCTCTTGCTTTGGCGTGCTAATGCAATAACTGGTTTTTGAATTGGCGATTTCTCAGGCAGAACTCTTTTCTGTTATTCTATGATTTTATTTACTACGTTTGTTAATACGGCGCTAGGTAATATTTTCTTTTAGTCTTTCTTTACTCGCTAGAAAAGTCACTAAATATATTGTTTAATTACAAAGCAATATTTATATTTTGTAAAGAATGGCTCCACGGTTTAAAGGTCTGAGTCAAAAAGAAATAGAAAAACTAATGAACAATTTCCCGTTTTTGTGATCTTGTGGTAAAATTTTCCGTTTTTCGCGAATTGTTTGACAAAATTTTTCTTTTTATCGCGATTTATGGATGAAATTTGTCGTTTTTTCATGATCTTTTAAGAAATCTGCCGCTTTTTTCGGGTCTTTGTGATGAAATCAGCCATTTGTTTACGAATCGTGTCGGAAATTAGTTATTATTCCGCGATTTTTAACGAAATTTGCCGTTTTTTCGCAATTTGTTGACGTAATTACGCACCCCGTGAGACGCATAAGCTATTTTTTGCATTCGGTCGCCGATTTTTTGCGTAATTTACGTGCTATAGCGCGTTCGTATTATCGCTGAAAGGCAGCGTTTTTTTCAAATGTGGGGAAGAAAGGCGCTTTTTTTTTTTTTTTTTTTTTTTTTTTTTTTTTTTTTTTTTTTGAATGAGTGACCACGGGGACGCTAGTTTTTGGATGAGGGGCAAGAGGGGCGCTATTTTTTCAACTAAAGGGCAGAAGGGGTGGAGCGCCTTCCTGAAATCCTCTGGGGGAAACTCTGCATACAGAATTATAATTATTAGTGTTTTTCTCAGTAAATACTTGCCTAATTGATTAAAAGAAAAAAGAAAAAAAGCAGAATACTAGTAATAAATATTTTTTTTCATCTGCACCGAAGAATATTTCTGCAGAAATAAATTTAGTAATTCTAAATTAATATTTTATAACTGAAATATCAATTACATAATTCGTTTCTCCTATCGTCCCATCGGTGTCTGAAAGGTTTTTTTTTTCTCTCGAAATAGACAAGGGGGGGGGGTGAGTTCAACCGTAATCGCGTCCGTCGGCCTCATCGTTCGGAGTTTTTTGTGGGTTTTTTTCAACCATGGATATTCTTGCATAAGTACGTGGTAGGTTCCTTTAGAAACATACCACAGAAAGCAACCCTTACGGTCTGTATCCCTACTGAAAAAAATCGGCCCTAATGAAAGCAAGAACAACAGCAATTTTTCCTCAACATTTTGTAACTTGTTCAAAAAGAAAATAGAGTCTTCTTCCTATGCACACACACACACACTCACACTTATATATCTATATGTCTATCTGTCTATATATATATATATATATATATATATATATACTTTTTAAATACATCCAAAGTTATTCAGACAATACCATTAAATAATCTAATGAATCCAGTTTTGTTACAATCATATTAATAAAAACAGTTGATGTTTGAAGTGAAATAGAAGGCAGATACCGAAATTACTAAAAAATATATGGATAAATAGATATTATATAACCAGAGTAATTCATCATACATTTAATTCATAAACGAGAAAATACATATTTGATAAAAGAAACAAAAAAAATTAAAATCAAATATATATTTAATATGGAAAAATCATCCATATGTTTCGATAAAATAAAAAAAAAAGAAAAAAAAAAGAGAGAGAGAAATTGTTTCTAAATACTGATATGTGTAAGAGGTTTTCTCGGTGAATAACTAGAAAAATAATCAGATCTTTTTAAATAGTCTATTTTCTTATCCTTTAGAAATACAGTCAGCTCATTATTTATAAAATTGCTAAATTTGCAGCTTCGTCAGTCTAAATATTTCTAAAACAGAGAATAGAAATTCAAAAGACAAATCAGGATCTAAAAAACTTATACTCTGTGATTATGAGTATTTAATATGATTTGAGACATAATGCATATTTTTTCTAGTGGAGAAAAAAACAGTATTTATAGAAAACGATTTGTAAATTGAGTATTTGTAAAAATCTATACACATTTATTTCTTCATAAATACATTCTCACGGGAAAGAGAAAAAGGATTAGGCCATAAATATGCAACTGAAAATATATTCTTTTTTAAAACCGCCAAAACAACCCATTCTGTGGGAAAATTTCTCACCCCAGTCGAAAGAATGCCAACACTCCTGCAGTTGAACGGCAACCGCTGTCAGAAGGCGTGGATTGAACTGTCCACGGAGAAGGACAAAGGATGCTCCCTCCTTGACCACTTAGTAAAAGGGGGTAGATCTCGAGATAGCCGTATTTTAGTCAGAAAAAGAAACAGCGGATCCCGTTTCTAGGAGGTTAATATCCTGAAAATAAATCTGAAACTTTGAGAAAATGAAGTATTAAAATTTATAGTACAACAATTAAATATTTCTTTTTTACCGTTCACCTAAACTACTACTCATTCAATCTTCAAGCCACGAGTCTCGTTCATTTTCAAAACGGAAGCATGTATTTGTATAAATAAAGAAAATATTCTCTGAGGAAGAGCCTGATTAAAGGCTTGAAGGTACTAAGATGTTTTTAAATAAAATTAACTATTAACATCTATATTTCATTATTTTAAACGCCTTTTAAGTAAACCGGATGCATATTAGCAACCTTTGCATGGATACGAACATGGAAAGAATTCTGCGCTGTGATTGGCTGACCGATTCTATCGTCCTTTTAACCTGAAATGAAAAGTTGCTTGTTTTGTGATACTTGTCGTAGAAAAGATGTTCTTCGGATCAGTGTGATAGATAAGACTACAATATATAAGACTACGTCATAGAAATAATTTAACAAAATTTCTTCATATTTAATTTTTTACAATTTTTATAGTTACATAGACATGTTACAATGTATTTATAATTCTAAAGTTTAAGTAATGCATAACTGCCGAAACGTTTTTCATGCATCTTTAAAAATATGAAACAAAAAACACTTTGCAGCTTTCAAGCACATTCCAGCTATATATATATATATATATATATTTTACATGGTATTAAATTAAATAAACTTAGTTTCGTAAAGCAATAATTCCATATTGTTGCAGCTACATTGTAAAAATGGAAATAATGATTTTAAATGCTCATTTAACTAACGTTTGATTTCAGGAAATCATTCGATTTTCAGTCGTTTAATCGGACAATATTACGATGAAAAGAAAATGAATAATCGTCTTAAAATTGATATTTTTTTCTTCAAAATTTTACATTTGTATACATAAAAATCTTGTGATTAAAAATCGATCGTATCGGACATCATAAATCCATGCTGGTTTGTTCTCTATCTCCTGCATTACGGCGAAAAACGTGCTTGTGAAGCATGACATTGCTCCATAATATTAGCCAATCACAGGGCAGGATTTATCCCCCATGTCCGTATCCATGTAAAGGTTGCTTATATGCAAACCGGAACATTTTAAATTTCATATTATATATTCTTTTAAATGTTTAACATAATAATTGGTCAGAATCAATTTTTAACGCTTACCGTCACAATAGAGTAGATTGTGGATAGTTAGAAAAAATTTAATGGATGGAAGGAGGTACTTAATTTTCAACAAGATTAAGTCATCGTGTTTTATCTTTTTATTTGAACTAACGGTTACATGATTGCAAATGGTCTACAACATGAAAATGCAGTGAAATGACGTCATTTAATTTTTTTTAAACAATTCAGATTTAAAAACATTCATCGTTGCTTCAAGGTCCTTTTAAATGTGAAGGTTAAACATACTTCTTTATCTGTAAATCAATCTGTACAATTTTACGTTATTTACTCTGTTAAAGACTCCCCTCCCCCCCCCAAAAAAAAGTAGTAATAAACCTGTTATAAGACTACATTTATTAAGAAATATAATGTAACATTCAATGAGATTATATTTAAATTACCAGAATCAAAATTGGGGGTGAACTGAGAAGCAAGGAATTCCAGAACTAGCAAATAAAGATGAACTATCTCAACATTATTTATATTTCATTGATCAAACTGTGCAATCACTGTAATGCTCTCTAAATTAATATGGTCAAATCATTGGAATATAATATTACAATGACGTTCACTTCGTTTTCAGCTATGAGTAAGGTACAGCTGAAGGTCCCATATCGTTTAAAATACAAATTCCCTAATTCGTTTAATCCAAGGTTCATTTGGAAATATTGACCAGCGCAGCAGGCCTAACCTGCTAATAAGTATATGAAATTCTTAGAAGGTTTCAATAGAAGTAAATATCTAAACAGAAATATTTAATTAATCCGAGTCCATTATATTTAACTCGTATCTAATTTAAAAATCTAGTGGTTTTATAATCTTTCTTTCCTAAAAACACCTTTTGAAGGTGATAGATGTAAGATCTTACCGAAATAGATACTATAAATATAACCAAGAAAATCTCTTATTATCCTTAAACTTAAAATTATAACAAGCTAAAAGTGGATATATATATATATATATATATATATATATATATATATATATATAAGGGTATATAAATATCTTATAGTCCCTAAATCGTCACTCTCACAGGGTTAAGGGTTTAATAAACTGATCTGCTTGTTTTGTATGGATTAAGAGTAATTTTATACAAATCAATATTGATTAAAAAAATTAATTTCGTAGAAAAAATAAAAAATGAATTTGGTAAAACATCTGGTAAAGATCCCATGCCTAATGAAAGCAGGCACTATAATAAGAAGCATCATCTCTAAATATGAATTATTTTATCTTTTTTTTTAAGTATTTTTTATATTGTCAGATTACTTTATTTAATATATTTACATGCCTTTAAATGTACTTTTTTTCACTTTTAGCTTGTTAAAATATTAATTTAAATGCATACTACTCGACTTGATAACATTATCATAATAAAATCACCCCAAAATAGGCATATTTGGAGACCTTTACATACACTGGATAATTATACTCCCTGAGTCCACTGCCAATTGGATAAATCGTAACAAGCTGACATTATATGATATATCTTTGATGGTTTTTAATAGCATTAACATTAAATTTAAAAAAATAATCTTACTAACTTAGTTTAAATTTGATACAAAGCTGTAATGCAGATCATATTATTAAAGTTTACCTAATGTTTTAATTCCCCCAGCCACATTTTTAGCTACTTTTTTTCAAACACAATAATTTAAATGTTTTATTTTTAATAGGTTATGAAATACAGTTACTAGGTAACTGAGAATATATATATATATATATATATATATATATATATATATATATATATATATATATATATATATATATATACAGGGTGTTTCGCTACCAGACCGACAAACTTCTAGGGGTGATAGTAAACATAAAGACAAACATTATTAAATAGGAAACCATGGGGCGCAAACGTCTTCTGTAGGAGCTAGGGGCCATTAAAGTTTAGGGTCCAAAAATTCAAACGTTGATAAAAATTAGAAAAAAGGGTCGATTTGTTTGCGGTTTTCTCTAAAATCATTCTTTATATCACGATTTTTTATTTTTTTAATTTTAAAGGTTAAGTTCAAAAATTGTCGGTAGAGGGCGCTTTAGACTTTAGAGTAACGAACAAATACTTTTTGCCGTTCTGTAGTGCATGGGATTGAAATTATTCTAAAGTTTAGACTTTAACTTAAATTTTAAGCCCAAAATCGGAAACATGGGGATCGGTTAACTAGCAAAAATTTAACTGTGAACCGAGGTGGAGATTTTAAATGCTCATAAACATTGGACAAACTAATCGATTTTGTTGCGGTTTGCGTGTAGGTCATTCCCTTGGTAACTATTTTATTCAAAGTGACGCACAGCTGTGGTGTCCTCATTTTTTCATAGAGGGCGCTTCCGACATATCTCCGATATTTCAATGGCATTACTCCTGGGTGTTTTACTACCAGACTATCATACTTCCAGGAAGTGTTAGGGCTGCAAAAGCGACTCGGAATCACATAGGAATGCAATGTAGAAAATGTCTTTTTTGCGAGTTATGGTTTAAGGAAGCAGAGAAAAAACAACAGAAACAAGCAGAGAAATAGAAACACGTTAATATGACATAAAACAGTTTGTTTAAAGGTTTTACTAGAAAAGATGTTCGAAATTACGACCAGAAGTAATTCGACATGCTTGACAGCGGCATCGCATGTAACTCCTCACGCTTTGAAAGATTCCTGGAATCTTTGATACATTTACGGAAGCTACAGAAATATGAACTGCTAAGCCTTTAATTGATGGTACGGGATTCTCAACACCCAACTTTTCATGTGATCCCAGCAGAAGAAGCTCATACTTGATAGGTCCGGTGATCTGGCAGGCCAATAAACCGGGCCACCACGACCTATTCACCGCTGTCCATATGTTACGTTGAGGTATCGGTGAACATCATTCGTAAAATGTGGAAGAGCCCGATCATGCTAGAACCACACAGAGTGCGCAACGAGAGAGAAACTTTCACGCGCATTACCGTTCAGCTCCATCTATCGCAAAAAAATCGCAGCGCCATCTACTGTCGCTGTCAAGCTTGCCGGACTTTTTCTGGTCGTAATTTCGAACGTCTTTTCTAGTAAAACCTTTAAACAAACTGTTTTATGTCATATTAACGTGTTTCTGTTTCTCTGCTTGTTTCTGTTGTTTTTTCTCTGCTTCCTTAAACCATAACTCGCAAAAAAGACATTTTCAACGTTACATTCCTATGTGATTCCGAGTCACTTTTGAATCCCTAACACTTCCTGGAAATATGATAATCTGGTAGTAAAACATCCAGGAGTAATGCCATTGAAATATCGGAGATATGTCGGAAGCGCCCTCTATGAAAAAATGAGGACACCACAGCTGTACGTCATTTTGAATAAAATAATTACCAAGGGAATGACCTACACGCAAACCGCAACAAAATCGATCAGTTTGTCCAATGTTTATGAGCGTTTAAAATCTTCCCCTCGGTTCACAGTTAATTTTTCGTTAGTTAACCGATCCCCATGTTTCAGATTTTGGGCTTGAAATTTAAGTTAAAGTCTAAACTTTAGAATAATTTCAATCCCATGCACAAAAGAACGGCAAAAAGTATTTGTTCGTTACTCTAAAGTCTAAAGCGCCCTCTACCGACAATTTTTGAACTTAACCTTTAAAATTAAAAAAATAAAAAATCGTGATATAAAGAATGATTTTAGAGAAAACCGCAAACAAATCGACCCTTTTTTCTAATTTTTATCAGCGTTTGAATTTTTGGACCCTAAACTTTAATGGCCCCTAGCTCCTACAGAAGACGTTTGCGCCCCATGGTTGCCTATTTAACAATGTTTGTCTTTATGTCTACTATCACCCCTAGAAGTTTGTCGGTCTGGTAGCGAAACACCCTGTATATTACATGTAAATATCAGGTAATACTACAAATCAGCATCTACAATGAATATAGAATAATCCAATGTGACAAACTTAAAACAAGACAATCTAATTTAAATAGCGATAGTGGAAAAATAACAAATAAAACTAAAGATTGTGGTACATGGTTCGTTTTCAAGGGCTATATATATATTTCATGTCAAATAAATAAACTAATAAAAAAATGTTCTATACTATTGGAAAACATAAACAAAATTTCAATAAAAATTATAAATGTAAATTAAAATCATCTGACAAATGTATTGCCAGTATTTCAAAATAAAAGAAATAATTTAAAACCCCTACTTTGAAATTTTAGCATTTATAATTTACTACTGAAATACAATAAGCAGATGCATTATTCTGTTTGACCAAATGGAAACTTGAAAGTCGTCTGAATTGCCATAAAAAAGCATTATGGTGCAAAATATAATATTCTTTCTACATATTTAGAAACATTGAACCAAATTTAGAAATCATTAAACAGATAAATCTGACATGCCCAATAAATTACAAAGTAGTCAGATGCTTTTTGTAGTTATTGCAGAAGAGAGAGACCAGTTCGAAAACAAAAACATTTTGTGTATCCACAGTAAACTTGTACTGACATTTCAGAAAAAAATCACTATTTTCCTGTACTATAATAAAACAGTGAAGTTTTAACAAAATATTCTTGTTGTATTGGATTATATTTCATACTCTATAATTGATGCATGAATATTCGATCGTGTTCTTCTTTTAAATATTCAAATAATTGAAAAATTTTAATAACTTTGGTTTATGTATCCATGCTCTAACTCTTGCAGATAGACCCGAATTACTTAGAAATTTAATATGTTATTGCCGTTTTCTACAGTACAATCATTACATAAAATGAAGTCTATAGTATAATTAGTTTATTTACAGGGATAGTCTAAAATATTTTGTTACATTTAAGTGAATAGGGAGAACGTTGCAAAAATATTTTGATTATCACTATGATTTATCGTATGCTTGTTTAAAGTTAGCTTTCGCGAAAATTTCTTGTTGCACATCTCTCACAATTATTCACCACTGTGAATTAATCCATGTTTGCGTAAGTTATCTTTACGAGAGAATTTCTTGTTGCATATCTTACAATCAAATGGTTTCTCGCCAGTATGAATTAAAAGATGACAGTTTAAATTTTTCTTAAAGGTGAATCTCTTGTTGCATATCTCACACACAAAAGGTTTCTCACCTGTGTGAATTAACAGATGACTGACTAATTGACTCTTTAAAGTGAATTTCTTGTTGCATGTCTCACACACAAAAGATTTTTTGCCAGAATGAGTTAAAAGATGAGAGCTTAAATTACCCTTTTGGGAGAAATTTTTGTTGCATATCTCACACACAAAAGGTTGCTCACCAGTATGAGTTAAAAGATGCTTCCTTAAACTACACTTATGAGAAAATTTCTTGTTGCATATATCACAACCAAAAGATTTCTCACCAGTATGGATTAACAGATGTTGGTTTAAATTACTCTTTTTTAAGAATTTTTTGTTGCATGTATCACATACAAAAGATTTCTCACCACTATGAATCAACAGATGCTGGGATAAAGAGCTTTCATGTGATAATTTCTTGTTGCATATCTCACATACAAAAGATTTCTCACCAGAATGAATTAACAGGTGTGATTCTAAATTACCCTTTCGAGAGAAACTCTTGTTGCAAATCTCACACACAAAGCATTTTCTATGGTGTGGACTAGAAGTTGTTGTTCCAAAAGTGTTTTGTACATAAATGCTTTGCGCCATGCTTCAGACTTTAAAGATAATTTTGATTTATCTGATGCATATCTAACTTTATAGCTTTATCTATCTGCAATAAATAAAAATAAATTAATCACTTTTTACGATTAATTCAAAATATAAGAAAAATAAATTTATAATGAAATAATTAAAATTAACGTACTAAACTGAATTGAAATAATATTTATACAATAGTAATAAAACCTATGCTAGATATCTAATTATCTGATGCTTAGATGCCTAATAAAAGTGCATCAGAGTGCATTTCTTAGTGGTGAATTTGCATGTTTTTATAGCATTATTACGATATAATAGAACATGAAAGAATATGAAGCACTGCCTACCTATTATTTTTATTTTTAGCTTTTATTATTAATTTATAATTGTTTAATATCGCACTGTTTGCCGTTTTCAGAAATCTCTGCATAAAACGAGTGACGTCAGAGTTCATGAGAACAAATTACATGGATATTGTTTACATAAGTCGTTTTTCAACTTGTCCGTTTTAAGTATTGCTGTTTCTAAAATTATTACGACTGGGAACACAGTCATAATATATATTCATTAATGTGCCCCTATGCTGTAATACAACTAGTATTTCTAATAAAAAGTTGCCTTTCAGCATGTCAAAAGACTCTGCCATCTGAAATTTTATTATTTAAATTTACATATTGAACAAAATTTTTAAACTTTTTTCAGAACTGAACTCAATTTAGTAAACAATCCCCTTCCCAACACACACACACATTCTCAAGTGAGTATATATCATTTTTAGTCAAATTTAATACTGCTTAAAATTTATCAATTTAACTTAAAAATTAAACAAAGAGGGAAGAGAGGCATTATATATAACATATATTCATATATAACTTGCACATATATAACTGAAAAAAAATTTCATACGCATTCATGTGGATAAATTATTAAAAAAAGAGAGAGAGAGAGAGAGAGAGAGAGATTTATTTAATTAATTTATAAGCATGCAATTACAAAAGATTTAGTCAACTTTTAATGTGTAAGTAAAGAAGGGATGTTTTAGACAGAAAAACGTAAACAACAAGGAATATTATTCATACTTATCCCTACACAAAATTATGATTTTTATTTATAAATTAACTGCAATGGTTTAATATAAAAAAACACAAAATATTTTTTAAACACTGATATTAGTAATTTAAAATTTTTTTATATTTGCTGAGTTATCAGAATGACGAAACAATATTGCAATATGTGCCTGCACACTCTTTTATTTTCAGTTTTTAGGCAGTTTGCTTATTTTAATATAATACTTTTCAACAAAAAATAAATTTAAACTTAAAAGAAAAACTAAATTTTATCAATTATTACATAAAAAGAATAATTCAATAATATATCACAAATTTCTTAAAATGAATCGAAATTAACATTTTAAGCAAACAGAATGATGAAGAGATTAAAACATTTGCTTTGCATTTAGAAAATTAGATAATAAAAAAATGATTTTTCGTTCTCTTTTGTTCATCCATCGTATTTCTGCTCCCAAGAAAGTGAACATACCCATGCTACCTGTAGATTGTCTTTTACTAAATCTGTGTATAAGAGACAGAATTCGCAAATATATATTTGTATATAAAAAAAAAAAAAAATCAACAATCAGCATGACGAAGTATTATGAAAATCCAAGTAGATATAAATTTCTATGTCAAGATAATATGATCGCCGCTTGCTAACAACATCTAAACATTGGCTTTATCTTGAACTGTGACGTCATAGTAAGTAACGGCCGATTTGGAATCACATGATTTCGGCTTAATTTTATGATTAATTTTCTAATTATTGGTTTTTTATCATTTTTAAGAACATTTTTGAAAATTGTGGATGTGGAATTATCAGAAAAATTTAAAAATTATTAATTCCCCCATGTGTGCAAATTGCTCATTGTAAAATGAACAAACTGTAAATAAAATTATTGAAATTAAATAAATAACTACCATCGTAAAACAAATAAATTATCATAAAGAAAATATTCAACATTAAAGTTAAAAGTTACAAATAAATTATTATGAATAAAAAAAGCAAATATTTAAAAATAAAGTATTTTAATACCTTTTATAAAAAAGGTATGTTTAATGATAAAACTCTATAGTTTCATACCATCAATTCAAACAATGATACTATTTATAAGGAATGAGACAAAACAAAATTTTTGTTTGTAGTAAAGGGGATTGACAATGTACAAATGTGTTCCATGGGAATACATCCAAAATTATTAATTTTTTCAAACTAATAAAAAGGATTATTGGGACAAGATTTCACATTATTAATTCAAGTTACATTGCATGGTAATAATTTAATAGCCGGACTTTTCACCATATTTAATGACATATATAATTGATATTAGATAAATCAAAATATATTTTCTTATGCAACTTCAAAATAAAGCTCACTTGGAAATACAAGAATGCACTTCCATTGAAATGTTTGAAGAGGAAACATCAAAATGTGTTTTCAGTCTCTAGAATGTAATTCAAATAACTGTGTTGCATCACCTACAAGCAGCATAAAAATGCCTGTTTAAGAGCAAGATTTTAATATATAATTTGAAAGTAGAGAAATAGATTTGGAATAACTAATTTATTTTAGAGATTTTGTAGCATTACAAGAGACAGGTTGGTTGCAAATATCTTACGATGAAATTTCCACATATTTTGTGGCCAGCAATAAAATAATGACATTTTCATACATAACTTCAGATTCTATACTTAACTAAAATGGATTTGAAAAGTAAAAATGGAGTAAAACATTTAATTGGTATTATATAAACATCTCAAATAAATTTATTTTACTAAGAAATAAAAAATTACAAATCAATTTACTCAATTTAGTGTAACCAATCGTAACACATTAGCATAGTGCACACGTATTAATTACCTTATATATTTCGAGACGACAAATGTGCTATAATATTTACACTTAAAGGGTTAATGTTCATGGAATCGAATGATGAGTCTCCATTGAAGTGTGCTATAGTGCGGAAAAGTTGCGATTGGTAAATACAAGAAAAACAAAAAAAGAATTTTTCAAATCGGATTATATCTTCAGATCGCGCAAGCCACCTAAAAATTCAAAATTTCTGATTTGTTCACATTTTTGTTAAAATATTACATATACATATATTTTATTACTATAGTGAAAAATATTTGCCTATTGTACTGTTTAATAATAATAAAAAAATAAATTGCGTTTAGAGAATATCTTCCGATTTCGCAAACTCATTGAAAATCGGGGAAAAATTCAATTTTCAGTGATTTTGATGTATTCAGAAAATAATTAAATAAGTTCAATTTGCGGTATCATGTTAAAATTTAATAGTAAATTAATACTATTGAGCACATTATGACATTTTTAAGCAACCAAGATCTTACCACGACGAGACCGCTGCAGGGCGAAAAGGTTCAGTAATTTGCGCAACTCCTGTTAGCCACGTTGCGATAAGTGCTGAAGTCTCCCTACGTGTACATAAACATCGCTCTCCAAGCTCGTCCACTTGCACAGTGCGCCATTTCGTATCAGTGGCCCGTGAACGAATTTCGTTTGTTAATTGGGTATATTGTGATATTTTAATTACATTAATAACTGACATGGATGAGCTATTCCATCTCAATTCAGGCAGACAGTACAGATATGCGTCAAGTCACCATCACAGATTTTTTTCAAAAAAATTCAGTAGTTAGAACTAAGTGATTTATAAAATTTCCTAAAAGGATTTTTCCCTAAAAAATTTATTTCTCTGATTACAGCACTTTAAAGTTCATGATAAAATTGGCAGTTTTCAGAAAAACTGAAAAACGCTTCATTTTGAAATGAACACAATACCAAACATGTTCAACATATTCAGTCAATTTATTTTTTATAAACAGTTATTAAACTGAATTTTACTTTGGCATAGTTTTAAAAAATATAGTCACATTTTTACTTAATTAAAAAAATTAGATTTTAAGTACAAAAAATATAATTATTAGTGAATTTAAGAATTTTTTTCAGAATGAAAAAAAATATTTTAAAGCTAAACATTGATGGCAATCCAAAGACCTTTAATGGGAGTTTTACAGCAAATTTTATTTTAACACTAAGGTGCTTACAACTTTTGTAATTCAATTTTAAATTTTGCAAAATTTTGTAAAATCACTACTTTTGAAATGCAATTTCTCAAAAACACCATTTTTTAAAAATCTGATAATATGCTCAATTCATACCTTATTAGTCTCTAATAAATAGCTTACAAGCAAATCGTGTGTTTTTGCTTAGAAAATTTTATATGATTTTTTGAAAATAACATGTTGTGTGTATTTTTCAACAGACTACAAAGTCAAGCTCTTCCTTATTTAACCGAACTTGTAATGTAATTAATATTTCAAACTAAAAAGTACATCACTAGTACATAATTATTACTGTTAAATTATAGCTAATCATTTGCTTAAATTTAAAATTGCGTAAAATACAGCCAATAATAAAATTAGTATTGATCATATGTCATTTCATTCCATACTCATGAATGTGTTAAATCCATCTACAGTGTGTAAAAATTTTGTTATATAGTATGGACATAATATATTATTGTGCAAATACATACATAACAGAAGAATTAGGTAGTGAAGGTTTCTTAAATTAACTTCAACTCCTTATCGTTGAAGGTATGAAGTCGCTCAGATTGTCCTATTGTAACTGGTTTTTCTGTTTCTAGAAGCACATTTTCCAATGGTAATGCACATTCATATTTTTTCTTTCCAGATTCTTTTGGCCACTGGAATGCTTTATCTATGGACCATGTTGGGTACATGAATGATACTTTAATGTCATTTAGTTCTTGTGATTGATATACCATTGATTTGTCCTATCCACCAATTATTTTCATAAATGCATCCAATGAAATCACCGATTTGGAAACTATGTATTGAATATTGTCTTTTCATTTGGCTGAAGGTTTCAACTTTTGTCAATTTATTTTTACTTGCTCGTTCCATATAATTTTCATTATTTACAATCACCCTATAATGTTTATATCTAATACCAACAATATATTTTGCATTAACATATTCTTTCTCATTATTAGTTCTATAGGATTGAATAATATTTCTGTCTGGATGGACTAGAATGTTATTTTTTAGCAGAGAAGATAGTTCAGCAACAAATGAGACAGAATTTTGGATAGCTTTTATTGGCTCCTTTTGGAGATTAAATTTTGTTGCATAGTGCTTGTCTCAGTCCTCAATAGTATCACATGCACTTTTAACATGGCCAGTACCTGAAAATATCCTCTACTTCAGTACAATTTTATTTTTGTGCAATTCATAAAACTGATACTTGTTTTTAAAATGTGCTCCAGCTCCATCTGATATATACACAGGTGATTCCAGTGTTTGTAATTGGTACAACTTAAATAATTCTTCTTTTACTTTTTCTATGTCACAAACAGCATGAGCTGTATCATGAGTTAATCATCAGAAACCATGATAAAACTCTTTATTTCTTCTCTAAAGTATGCTGTGCAGGTAACTAATGATATCTGAGTATTCTGCCAGTGGTAGCTTATACTTCATTTGACAGTATTAGTGAGTAATTTTCAGCAAAGTCAAAATGCATCACAAGCGCAGATTTTTTTTTAAGGGTTTTGGCTTATTTAATTTTATGAATAGGAATTTTTGAAGATTAGCTTATATTTATCTGCCATAATAATGTGCATATTATTTTTTCATTAAAAAATATTATAAATACAGAGAAACAAGAAAAATCTTGATCTTCTGGTTTTCTGAGAAAAAAAAAAAAAAACTAATTGGAAAAAAACTAAACTTGAAAAAAAAAAATCTAATTCAGTTCTAATGTATGTATTTGCATTTTAATATATTATATCCATACTATATAACAAAATATATAACACACTGTAGATGAATTTAGCACATTTATGAGTATGGAATGAAATGACATATGATCAATACTAATTTTATTATTGACTGTATTTTACGCAATTTTAAATTTAAGCAAATGATTAGCTATAATTTAACAGTAATAATTATGTACTAGTGATGTATTTTTTAGTTTGAAATATTAATTACATTACAAGTTCGGTTAAATAAGGAAGAGCTTGACTTTGTGGTCTGTTGAAAAATACATACAACATGTTATTTTCAAAAAATCATATAAAATTTTCTAAGCAAAAACACACGATTTGCTTGTAAGGTATTTATTAGAGACTAATAAGGTATGAATTGAGCATATTATCAGATTTTTAAAAAATGGTGTTTTTGAGAAATTGCATTTCAAAAGTAGTGATTTTACAAAATTTTGCAAAATTTAAAATTGAATTGCAAAAGTTGTAAGCACCTTAGAGTTAAAATAAAATTTGCTGTAAAACTCCCATTAAAGGTCTTTGGATTGCAATCAATGTTTAGCTTTAAAATATTTTTTTTCATTCTGAAAAAAATTCTTAAATTCACTAATAATTATATTTTTTGTACTTAAAATCTAATTTTTTTAATTAAGTAAAAATGTCACTATATTTTTTAAAACTATGCCAAAGTAAAATTCAGTTTAATAACTGTTTATAAAAAATAAATTGACTGAATATGTTGAATATGTTTGGTATTGTGTTCATTTCAAAATGAAGCGTTTTTCAGTTTTTCTGAAAACTGCCAATTTTATCATGAACTTTAAAGTGCTGTAATCAGAGAAATAAATTTTTTAGGGAAAAATCCTTTTAGGAAATTTTATAAATCACTTAGTTCTAACTACTGAATTTTTTTGAAAAAAATCTGTGATGGTGATTTGACATGCCCTGCCTGAGCTCAGATGGAATTGCTCGGATACGGATATGCATGTGTCGTTGACCATGAAAATTACTAGACAATCTTTTTATTGTCCTATATTCAGTCATTCAAGAGATTTTCTGCCAAATATTCTACCAACACACGAATATAGCGCCTGTATACCTAAGAACTGTATAACTAAGCCTGTATACCTAAGACACTTAAGAACACCCTTTAAATGAATTTAAATGCTTCTAGAATCGTTAAAAACACTTCTAGACTTTTTCAATAAATGCGTCCATATAATACGCATTGATATGTAGAGACATGTTTGAAGATGTTTTATAGTAATCTTAAACAAGTATATGTTGTCCCTCGTGATATTTGTCTCAGAACGGAGGAGGATAAATAAAGTATCGTCCTTTCTTCCACAAAACCGTATGTCATGTGGTTCATCAGAATCTATTTGACTTTGCTACGACGCACAATTTTTTCTAGTGCGGCTGATTTCCATTCTAATTTTGTTTCAATCAATAACTTCAGAAGCTTCTGTTTTAGTTATTACAGCAATATCTTCTAGCACACTCAACGCTATAGCAGCACATGCAGTGTCAGATACACCATTGCGATCGCAATGTAACGATGTAGATTGTAACTCCACATTCATTTGCCATGGTAATTTCTTCTTCTTAAATCTGATAGTCTGTATTGGTTATGGTAATGAGATTTTACATATACCTACATTAGCATTAAAACTCTCCTGTATTTCATCTAAATGCTCAAGATCTTCATTTCCGCTTCAACAGATTTGGAAGGTTACCTTTTCAATTTATAGTTTCGTCGTCCAAGCCTCGTATTCAGTTTTTTTTCCTCCTTTTGATTTATAGTACCAATTTTTCCCATTTCGTACTTTCTCTGGAGGTAGATAAATCTATGCTCAATGACTGGAATTTTGTTGTGTTTTTCAGACGTACAATTAGCCTAAACCGGATTCTCCCTCAGATCTGGAGACATTTTACAGGCGGAGTTTTAATTCATTATGTATTTGCAGGCTGTAATATCACACAGTTGAGTTCCTTGTTTTTTAAATTCATCAAACTTTTATATAAAATCTGGCTTTTCCTTGTCTAGAAAATAAGATTTCGTTAGTTTATAATACTTATCGTAGTAGGCATTAGCTAAATGATTCTATACTCAGAAACTTTTGGGATTGACACCTTCTTATAGATATATTTTATTTTTTGTACCACAGTATTGCTGACAGATGAGGAACTCACTTTAATGTTCTTGAGTTTACTACTTACTTGACGACTAAATTTTACAATTTAGTCGTCAGTTTTAAAATGTTATGTGATCTCATAACAGCGGGACATAAAGGAATTCAACGTCGGTATGGCTAGTGTTCATGAATAAAAATACTTTGCTTGCTCTATTCCATTCCACAGAAAACCTGTTTTAAGAAACCTCAGAATTTCATGCTCGTTTATTTTGATAAATACTTGAAATGGTATTAAATAAACCAAAAAGGATTTTACTTACAGACCATACCATAAAATGGAATTGTTTTTACTGTATCTCGAAAGAAACTAAAAATACGCATTTTAAATAGGGAATGTGGAATAGTAATCATAAGTTTATAGTAATAAATAAGTTTTAAATAGAAATTGAATTGGAAAAAGAAAGCAAAAAAATCCAATACTTTTCACCAACATTTATTGACATTAAAAAATCACATCAGATATTTACACATTTTATGAAAAGACAATCAGAATTCAGAAGATCTTGAAATGAAGTAATTTAATAACTACAGGTATTTGTAATGATATTTTAATTAAATTAGGATATTTTCTTTTTATAGATTCCTGATGCGAACAACATAATTTTAAAATACTTTTTAGCAACCTCTATTTATTTTTTCAAACCTCACCAGTTTACCTTTTAAATTAACGATCAGAGTATCAAACACATTCAAATATATCTAATTTTCAACATTATGGGGAATTCAGGACAGTACCACTTTAAAAACGGCATTTTCAACATAACCCCCTCAGTACTATAGAACATTCTTTAAATTAATTTCAATGCTATTAGAATTGTTAAACATACTTCTAGGTTTTAAATAAAAGTGTGCCTATGATAAGCATCGATACATAGACATCGATTTCTTGTTGCATGTCTCATTTTTGGAGATGCTTTATGGAAATTTTTAACTGATTTTTGTAGTCCCACGTAATATTTGTCTCAGGACTAAAGAGGTTAAAATGTTATAAGAAAGACAGTTTTAAAAAGAAAGAACTTCACTGCGAGAAGTTACTTTTTAACAATTTTCTGAATTAAATATTCTCAATCGTGGACAGACTCAATCTTACAGACTTATAAATCTATGCTACGCAAAATAAATGTATAAAGTATGCTAAGAAAAAGTATTTCAATATTTTTGTATTGATATACAGGATAAAGACTGATAATAAAATGAATTTCACAGAAATTATCTAAAAGCTCCTCATTTGCTAATTTTCTAGTTCACATAGGCAAAATTTTGTTACTAGACGTTTCATTTTAGTCTCAACAATATTTGGAATAAAACACTACTTTAATAGTAGAATATGTCAAGGTTCCTAAATAAAAGACGTAAACAATTTACAATCGCAGTTAGAAAATTATGTGAGCGAAAATTAACGAATTGCTTTTTTGAGGGGTTTTTTGTATAAATTTCACATAAGTCTTTTCAATGCATGAACAGGAGCTTCCTTAAAACACTATTTTAAGAGAAATTACTGTTGCATATTTCACACAGAACATTTCTCTGTAGTATGCATTAAAAGATGTTTGCTTAGCATGTATTTCCGAAAGAATTTTTTGTTGCATATCTCACACACAAATGATTTCTCACCAGTATGAATTAAGAGGTGTCTGCTTAATGCAGACTTCCAAGAGAATTTCTTGTTGCATATCTCACAAACAAAAGATTTCTCACATGTATGAACTAACAGATGTCTTTTTAAACAACTCTTTGAAGAAAAATTTTTGTTGCATATCTCACACAGAGAAGGTTTCTGATCAGTATGAATTAACAGATGACTGCTTAAACTACTCTTTTGAGTGAATTTCTTATTACAAATCTCACATACGAAAGGTTTCTCACCAGTATGAATTAACAGATGCTTCCTTAAACTACTACTATAAGAGAATTTCTTGTTGCATATTTTACAGACAAAAGGTTTCTCACCAGTATGGATTAAGAGATGTTGGTTTAGATTACTCTTTTCAGAAAATTTCTTGTTGCATGTGTCACAAACAAAAGGTTTTTCACCAGTATGAATTAAGAGGTGTGTGCTTAAATAGCCCTTTTGAGAAAATTTCTTGTTGCATATTTCACATTCGAAAGGTTTCTGACCAGTATGAATTAACATATGATTCTTTAAGCCACCCTTCTACGAGCATTTCTTGTTGCATTTCTCACACTCAAAAGGTTTTTCACCAGTATGAATTAACAGATGTGTGTTTAAATTACTCTTTTTAGAGAATTTCTTGTTGCATATCTCACACACAAACAGTTTTCGATCCTGTGAGTCAGAACCTGCTTTTCCTAAGAACTCTTGTGAAGAAATATTCTGCTGCATATTTCGCCCTTTAAAGATAGTATTGAGAAATGTGATGTGCATCTACATTCATAGATTTTTGCATCTGCAATAAATGTAAGTATCACAATCCATCACCTTTTAAGAGACATGAAAAAAATACAAAAAAAAAGTTTTATGAAATGTTAAATTAACGCATAAAATTGAATTGAAATATATTAAAAATACCTGATGCTCGCAGAACCAAGGAGTTGTCAGATTAATTTTCTGTCAGATTAATTTTCTAATTGCATAAAGATTTAGAAACATAATGATAAAATTCAGAATTAATAAAATAAATAATTACCATCATAAAATAAACAAAACTTTTAAAGAAAGTATTTTTAATAAAAAATATAAATAAATGTTTTATAAATGAAGAATTAATCAAATATTTATGAATAAAGTCATTATAAATAAAAGTATATTTTAAAACATTTATAAAAAAAGGTAATTTATGGAGAATATTTTATCATTTCATATTGCCTATGAAAACAATGATACATTATATAAGCAATGTGGATGAAATAATTTATTTTTACAAAAGGGGAACTATAAAATTTAGATGCATTTAGTCGAAATTTCTCTAAAAATATAAGGATTTTTTAAATTAACATAAATGATTATTGACGAAAACATTTTGCATTATCAATTCATTTTAAACTGTAAAGTACGGGGGCCGAAAAAACTTTTCTTCGATTTTCGATGATGGCGGGTGCGTAAAAGTGGCCACTGGTGGCACTCAGATCACAAAAAAAATTTAGATTTTTTGGACAATCCCTTACTTTGCCGCAAATGGCTTGAAGGTTTGCAAAAATACTGATTTTAGAACTTTTTTAGCAAAAAATTTTAAAATATTAAATTAAATTTATTTTGTTTTCATTTACTTGAAAAGGCATATTTTATGGATCAAATGTTTAAATAAGTTCTGATAATGCATTATTTAATTGCTATGTGTATTTTTAATAAGCCGAATTTTAAAGTTTTTCGCGTAGAACAAGCAAAAGTTGTATTTATTTGAATCGTTCATTAGTTTCTATCTATTTTATGTCCTTTGGTCTTCTTTATTTTTCTTTCTATGCGTCAAAGGTCACATATTTGGGCAACGGACAGCAGTATACTTCAAGAACAAATCTGAAAGATGAAAAGGGGTGAAGCAGGTCACTAAGCGAACGATATGACTCGTCATAATACTGAGGCAGTGAAGGAGGGGATAGCACAGAAGCGAAAATGTGATAAGAGTTTCTTATATCTTTTCCATGTTTACTTTTTCATGTCATTTGTTCAGCGTGAACGTGAATCCTTTTCCTAGTGAGATAAGGTGCTTTTTGGATCGATTAACGTGCCATTATAGTGTTTTCTGCATTTTATCACGACGAGTTTAGAAATGGCCATGGCAATATAAAGATAGGCGATACAGTGAAAAATAACATTTTTTGGGGCATCATGCATTTTGAAGAAGTCGCAATTGCCAGCTAATACTTATATCATGCGCCACTACTTCTGATTGCTACAACATGCACGAGTTGTGACAGCGGAGGATACGAATCTCGTCATCTCGGTCAGAAGAGAGAAACAGAAACTTGGAAAGAAGGTACAGATGGAAGAAAAGAAGGAAAATTAAAATCATATTTTTTAGGATGAGCGAAGCGAATCCTCTACTAGTCCACTCAAATTACAATTTGTCGTACGCTTTACAAAAAAACTATTCAATATTTTAACTTCAAATTAAACACAAAAATAAATTATGATCTGTAGATTTGCAGAATATAATTTTTTTTACAGTAAAACGTTAAAAAAATTATTATTTTAATTAATTTATTTTACATGCATTTCCAATACGGACGCATTTTAGCAAATAAATAAAAAATGAAACGCGTATATTTTCAGAAAAAAAAAGTTTAAATCATGGAGTAAATAATTATAGATAGAATCATGATTAATTTATTAAATAAACCATGTTTTCATTATCCCGCAAAATCGTTTGCACAGATGACACTTAAACATTTTAAAAGAATTGTATTATGGAATTTTTTTTTTTTGTAAACTGGCAACAAAATAATTGTAAACAAATAAAATTAATTCTTAAATTTGTTATATAAATGAAAAATTAAAAGATCTGCGTGAAGTTGTTGGTTCAAGCTCTTTATAAATATTTTTGCGAAGGTCGTATTGTGGCTAAATAATATCGACTCATTAATCAGAAGGATTTTATAGAAAAATAAGACTTTAATAAGTTCGCAAACACAACAATAATTATTCGTGAAAACGTCACTGCGAGAATGAGAGAGCGCTTCGTTAAAAGGTAATTCCATTAATTGAGTTGCCATTCGCAGAAAGTAAAAAGTTCTCCCACGCGGAGAGAATTACAGCAATTCTCATACGCTAACATGTATAAAAATGAAGAAATTAAAATAAAATGTTTTACAGTTAAAAATTCATAGTATCAACGAAAGCAGATTTCAAATGTTTTTTCCAGAAAATAGGATTTTGAAGAACTAACTTTCTTCAAGCTTTCTTCAAATATATTATTCTAAAATAGCTATTAAAGATTATCGGATGTTGATTACAAAGATTGGAAACATGCATATTTCAAACAATTAAAAAACACCAGTGGATACTTGAAATTGTAAAAACATCTTTAAAAGAGCTTTTAGTTGAAAATTTAAAAAAAATTTGTAAAAGTTTGCTTCGAAAATATCTTATTATGCCAGTTTTACATCATAAATAAAAAATTAAAATGCGCCAAAACATAAAATAACGTTTTTGTTTAATAAAGATGCAAAAATAATAATAAAAAAAATATTGTTACTTTCAAATATCTGTTTTATAAAATAATGCTTCGCGAATCCAAACAAAGCATGGCTTTTGCTAGTTGATAGTAGCAAGGATAAAACTATCTTTATAGAAAAGAGGGAACAAGCGGTACCACTGAGAGAAAAGCGAAGAACACATCATCGTGCAGTCTGAACCTGATTCGGCATACTTGGGTCACTTCACACCTCGTTCCGGTCATCGAAAAAAATAGCAAATAATTATATAATCTTCTAAGGCAGTGGAAGTCAGACTTTTCTGAGCTGACAGCACTCGGGTGTGATGGCACTACTGTTAATCGAAGACAACGCAATGGTGTCATTGCTTGTCTTGAAAAAAAAATCTAGGAAGAGAGCTGCAACATTTGATATGGATTTTTCATACGAACGAACTCCCATTCCGACATCCACTCTCTAAACTTGATGGTGGAACAACGAGACCTAAGACCTTTTCCGGTCCAGTCGGTACTGTACTTACGGGATGTGAAAATCTACATGTCATTTTGTTTGTCTCTATTGCTGTTTTATGGACTTCAGAAACGAAAGATACTGAAAATCTAAATACAGATCAAAAACATTTATTTCATATTTCTGCAGCTATTTCAACAGGAGTATGTCCTCGAGAACTAGAAAACGGAAAACTTTGAGCAATTGTGAAATCGAGATGAATTATAACAGGTTGAGAAATTTTACGCTTGTTTGTTAGTAGTTCAAATCCTGATAAAGCGTTAATATATATCTCGCTTAGTACGTGATACGAGTTACATGCGATTTTCTGTAAGCAAAATGCCAGATTGCGCAGACGGACATGGACATATATGGCAGATAGTTAAACTTTCAACATTTTTACCAGATGACCTAAAGGAGGTAGTGCATTCAGTCATTGAAACAAATGGATACTATGGCCATCGCAAGAATTTACTGATAGAAATGGCAATCGATGATAGACAACATATTAAAAGAATGGCATGGGAAAGAATAAAAATATGCTGCATTTTAACTAAGATAAAAACCAACATATTGCGAGAGTTCCAATTTCAAAGCTGAACTTTAAAGCAACGGAACACTAAGAGTGTATCGACTGGTTCGATGCCGAAATCAGCAAATCTCCTATAACAAAAAACCTTTTCACTAGAATAAATTGGAGAAACCGTAATTTTAGGACCCATGTTGGATGAATCATTAGTCTGCTTTCCAAGTCACTCTCAGGCTATGGAAAGAGTCGTTAGAATTGTGACAGAAGCTGCATCAAAAGTATGCGGGAATGAAAGAAGAGATGCAAAGCTGCAAACACGGAAAAAGATACTAAAGTTCATTTCTAAGAAAAACTTTGTAGCGCAAAAAGGTATGCATTTTGAGTAAAACATTCTCTGGATAGGAGGGCGGGTAAAAATCGGTGTGCAATTACTCCTCATGATGAATTCTTAGATGTTTCGCGTTGGTACTGAACGCAAAAAAAATCTAAAAGCTACGCATTTTTAAAAACATAGCTCTAAAATAAAGCATAATTAGAGGTTATTTAAACGTTTGGTACATTAAATATACCCTTTCAACAAATACAACCAAAATAAAGTTAATTTAACACTTATAAATTTGTTGCTAAAAAAGTTCAAAAATCAGCATCTTTGAAAAATTTCAAGCCATTTGCGGCAGGGCAAGGAATTGCCCAAAAAATCTCAAATTTTTTGTGTGAACTGAGTGCCACTAGTGGCCACTTTTACTCCCACGCGGACATCGAAAATCGAAAAAAAGTTTTTTTGGCCCTTACCCTATTGTATAGCAATTTCTTAACCACTGTTTAATGTTTAAATCATATTTAAAACTGTCTATAATAAATAAAATAAAATACATTTTTTTAAATACAAGAACAGATTACATTTATAGATCTTTCTATGCAAATTGGATTAAAACTGCGTGAAGAGTATTTTTTGACAGATTTAAAATAGAGTATTTTATAACACCGTCTGTAGAGAATACAGAAATAAATACAGAACTTCAGATGGTAAGGAAAAAAGAAATATTTTATTTAGAAACAAACCTATCAAGGAAACTTTCAGTGTGTTGGATAAAAATATCGAAAGAATAAAATTTAACATTAATGAAGTTGTGTTATGTTTGTTTAGAAGCAGCATAAAAATACCTTTTTAAGAACAAGATTGTAGAATTTTATATAAAAGTGCAGAAACAGATTTGGAATACATAATAGTGACTTTATATCTAGAGTATGCACTATATACCCAGTAATTTAATACGCTGTAATATTACAATACAAGTTGGACTCAAACATCTAATATTAAAATTTCCTTCTACCTCCAACGCATTAATAAAATTGTGACATTTTCATAACTAGATCCTTTCGCTACAAACAGTACTCTTATGCACATCATTCAATTAAATATAATGTTATTTAACTAAAGTGAATATAATAAAAAGCAAACTACATTTATTTATTAGTATATAGTTTCTTACTGGATTGCTGTTAATATTTCTGTTATAAATAATAAATGTTTGTACTGTACAGTAAAGTAATAAGTCCTTTTGGCCAGTACCAGGAGGAAGAGGAAGTTTACATATTTCTTGGTTTTAAAATGTTGCAAGTTTTACTCTAAGCTAATTTTACTTAAATTTTAGGAAGCTAAAATGCGATGAACCAGATATGAGATCAATACTGAATTTGAATGAAAATTGCATTAAATTAGTGAGCTATAGCCAAGTTAATATCATTTATTTATACTTTCTTGGTTGCTAAATTTGGCGATATTTCGCCACTTGTCGCCAAGCTTAGCAAAAGTTTGAAACTAACAAATATTAATAATATTTAAGCATTGTGTGAATGGCCGCTATTTTGAAACAAGAAAGTGGATGAAGCTAGCCAATAAACTTAGTCGAAACATTGATATATACATTAAGATATCTTATGCATACAGTCAATCTCATCCAAATCAATTTATAAATACGAGAGTTACTGCATGACGAAATTCAGATTATTTCAAAATGTCAAAAATACTAGAAATTCAAACTCCTATATCGCAGCCATTCTTTAGAGTAAAAATAAAACAAAATATGCTTTGGAATCTTTGTAAATCTCTCAAGATAAAAATATTTTTCAGTTTCTAATTTATTTGCACCACTTTCTAAGTAAAAAAAAAAAAAATTCCAATTGCTGCTATTTTTAAACAAGATGGCTGAAAAGCTGCCCAACAAACTGGATCAAAACATTGGTATGCACTATGGATACAATTAATCTCATACAAATCAATTAATAAATACATGAGTTATTGCATGACATATATCATATATATATAGGTGGTTTTGGTGTCTGGTGGTCATGAACGGTAAATGGTAAACGGAAAAAAGTTATCGAAAAAAAGTGACATAAACTACAAAAGCGGAAAAAAGTGACACGGAAAAAAGTTACCGGAAAAAAAAGCGACAAGGAATTGATTTTGGGGATTTATCATTAATTTTGGGGATTCATTGGTTAAGTATGAAAGGGGGATAGGGGGGGAGGCTCATAATTTAGGTAAATGGGTTTTTCATGCTGAGTTAACTGTTTTGGTTCAATTTTTGGCTATCCGTTCATATTGAAAAGATGCTTGCCTGATTAATTTTGGGAAGGGACGATTACCCTCCCCCCATCCGCCCTAAATTAGATAAATGGGCTTTTATGCAGAATTATCTAACGTGTGTCAAATTTACATATAGATTTTTTCTGGTAAGACTTATATATAGTATATAATGCCTGAAGAGATTTGGGAGTTTAATGGTAAAGCATAGCGGAGGAACGGGGGAATAACACCTCATAATTAGGGTCATTCCGCGTGAAATCAACCAATTTAAGGAAAACTTGTTGCATCATAGTCACAGATTTTTTTTTTTTTTTAATCATAGACAGACATAGTACTGAAACCCTCAAATCTGAAATTTAAAAGTAATTTTCACAATATTGGCTGAGATATGGCCATTTGAAAACTGTCGATTTTTACGAAATGGCGGCCATCTTGGAATTGTATCACTGTCTAAATATGGCCATAACTTGACAACTAATGGCTCCAATTTTACATATCTGGTACCAATTTGAAGCTATTTGTACAAAGAATGAATATTTCACATCAAAACAATAATAAATTTTCATTTTTTTACTTTTTATTATGTGCAAAGTTTACCCCAAAAAAGGGCAGATTGTAATGGCTTATAAAAAAAAAAAATGAATCATCATGAATTTTTCTGAAACTTGGTAAAAACATTGCTCCATCTGTGTGCTTTAAATTAAAAAAAAATTGGAAAGGTAAAATTTGTTGTTTTAAAATAAATGGTTTTTTACACATAAGGTGTCATTAACCAAATAATGATCTTTTTAGAATCTGTAAGCATTCCTTATTCAAGAAATAATGGTTAAAATAAAATTTTCTAACATCTAAATTAATGTAAAAGTATATTCAAAACCTCATTTGTACTAATTTTGTAGGAATTTGCCCTCCAATCCTCCTCCCCCCCAAAAAAAGAATTAGTTAATTCAAAAAATTTTACACTGAAAAAGATAAGAAATTAATTAAGGAATATAATGTATAATTATAAAATACCGATAAATGCAATGCATACATATGATGATTTACTTCACATATAGGGGCGAGTGGGGTAGAATGGGACAGTAGGTTTTTCTCTTTATGTATCATTCTAAATATTTCATCAATCCCATATTAGATGAAGTAATGGTTCCCCAATCTTCAGTTGAAAAAAGTAGCTAATTTACACAAGCTTGCAATTATATAAAGAAAAAGATTATTTCAAGAATCAAAACATGAATTCAAAATTTTAAATTCAAAACATGATGTAAAAATTTCATTATGTTTCTATAAGCTGATGTAATATTGCATCATGTTCTATATAAGCTAATGCAATTTAAAGAAAATATTGCTACTGTACCTTTGTCTGCTTCTTAATTGTCTATAATCAAAATATTATGCTATCTTGCATCATGTTCTATATAAGCTGATGCAATTTAAAGAAAAGATTGCTGCTGTACTTCATCTGCTTCTTAATTGGCTATAATTAAAGTATGATGCAATCTTGCATCATAATGTCCAAGAAACTTGAATAATTCCTTTTAAATACCATATACCACTTCTAAAGTTTTCAATGAAGTGTATTTAGACATACAATAATTATTTTGTACTTATTATACAGAGGAGATGGAGTGTTTTGTATGTAAAAAACTCAATGTTTCTCTGAGTACTGATCTTATTTCTGTTCTTCAATTATCCCCAAGAGATTTACATTTATTAAAAAAAAAGGTTACATTATATAATCCCAGATGAAAAAAGTTTTTTGCATGCGAATATATGCAAGGTTCACAAGGATAAATTTCTAAAATTTTATAGTTTAAATCAGAGACAGTGTTGTGATCCATTTAATAAACATCCAAATAGTAACAGAGCAAAATCACTGAAAACAATTTCTTTAGATATGTCTATGACAAATCCAGACATCCTCATTCCAGGAAAAAAAAAATATGTACTTCCTGCTATTCATCAATAAATAAGATGATTTCTACTGTTGACATGAAAAGCATCTCTGATCCAGAATTTAGTAAACCCACAGTAGTAATGGAACAATTAAACAAAAGCTGTGAAATGTTAGAGTTATCGCCAATAAAAATGAATAGGCGTAGCTCAAAGAGGAAACTTGGTTATTTGCAGACAAAAGTTATAAAAATCAGCAAGTGTATTGGAACTAAAGCAGCTACAGTATTAGGTGTTGAAACCATCAGTAAGCCTCAAAATATTAGACATGACTTGCCCCGACTGTACATCTATGATGGAACGATTATTGAAGAAGTTTAGAAATGCATCTTTTAAAGAAAAGCTTCAAATTTTGACACTAGTTCCAGATTCATGGACAATCCAGCAAACAATGATTTATTTTAATACCACACAATATTTTGTAAAAAAGGCAAGAAAGCTTAAAACAGCTGAAGGGGTGTTATCAATGGCTAGTGAAAGAAAAAGTGTTAAATTGAGTCCAGACATTATAGAAAAAGTTATTAATTTTTATTATGACGATAGTAACAGCCGCATGTGTCCCGGAAAAAAAGATTTCATATCGATCCCAACTGAAAATGGAAGAATATTAAAACAAAAGAGATTGATTTTGCACAATTTAAAGGATCTATATATTGCATTTAAGGAACAACATAACTTAAAAGTTGGACTGTCTAAGTTTTGCTCTCTACGTCCAAGAGAATGTGTTACTGTTGGAAGCAAAGACATTCATTCTGTCTGTGTGTGCGTATACCATCAAAATGTTAAACTCATGCTTCATGTTATTCATATCAATGACTACATAGCACTATTACAGAAACTTGTTTGTTGCATTGAATCTGAAAAATGTATGTTGCACAGGTGTGATAAATGTCCATCTCCAGACATTTTAAAGAAAGATTTAATGCTTTTAGATGAACTGGAAATGAGCAATGAAGTTATTTATAAACAATGGGTTAAGACTGATAGTGCAGAATTAAAAACAGTGATTGCATCAGTTGATGAATTTGTTAAGGATTTAATTACAAAACTCCATGATTTATGTACACACCATTTTTTTTGCAAAATCTCAAAGTTTATATTTCAAGAAAGCAAAGGAGGATTTGTAAAAAGGTAATGCTATTATTTCAGCAGATTTTTCTGAGAACTATACTTGTATTGTGCAAGATGCTATCCAAAATATTCACTGGAAAAAAGAACAGGTTACAGTTCATCCCTTTCTAGCCTATATAAAGGACAATAACACTGATATTGTAAAATCTATTCCTATGTGTGTAATAAGTGATCATTTGGTTCATGACACTACAACATTTTGGTCTTTCCAAAAAGTAGTTGTTAAGTATTTGATTAAAAAATTTCCAGAGATTAAATACATACAATATTTTAGTGACGGATCATCGGCTCAATACAAAAGTTATAAAAATTTTACTAATCTCTGTCATCATGAAAAAGACCATAGGGTGAAAGCATTTTGGGGCATTTTTTTGCCTCATGCCATGGAAAAGGAGCTTGTGATGGTATAGGTGGCACTATAAAGCGCTTGGCTACCAAAGCAAGTCTTCAGCGACCATTTAAAGATGGTACAGTAGACTCCCTCAAATCCGCACTCCTAAAATCCGCAACTCTCTGAAATCCGCACATATTTTACAGATGTAAACAATGAAACATTCAGTTCAGATATAGGAGCAAAATTTGACTTTTTTAGTTTTATATCAATTCCATATATTTTTTTAATTTGTAATTTTTGTTAAGGTTACTGAATTCATATTTTTTCATGAAGAAAGAATAATTTATTTCTGAAAAAATAAAGATATTGCAGAAAAAATAAAGATATTGCTGATATCATTGGTAATCACAATCTTACCAAATATATTTATGCATTAATCAAGCTTTTTTAGTTATTAAGTTTGGCTAAACCTGAAATAAAACTTCATTATTTTATGATCTTGATGTAAATTAATAATGTACCTTTATGAGGCAAGGATCATTGAATAATTTAGGAAAAACACATTTCCTCTTTATAATGAATATTTAATTGTACATTATAGATTATTAATTTGACCTTTGCTTTTAGTATTTTTATCATTTTAAAAAATATCTAATTTTTTATTATTTTCGTTTATTATTTATTTTAATATTTTAGCATATTGTAAGCATTCATTATACTTTTGATTTCATTATTAATTACATTCAAATTACTTTTTAAGAACTGTAAACAAAGCAATGACCAGAAATCCGCAAAATTCTAAAATCCGCAAAACCTCTTGTCCCAAGCTGTGCGGATTTGAGGGAGTCTACTGTATATTAAATGCATTTGATCTCTATAATTTTGCAAAAGAATCTGTTAAAGGAATTGAAAGTTTTTTTGTAACAAAATCTGAAATTGAAACCGCAAACAGTCAATTAACAGGTAGGTATGCAAAAGCAGATACAATCATAGGAACAAGACTGAATCACTGCTTTATACCAATCAATGATTGCCAAATACTGGTTTCCAGGGTGTCAGACAGTTCATCAAGAAAATTTATTGCTACTTTGGGAATCAGTGAAATTGTCAGACAATTGACATTTAAAAGTGAACAATATATTGCATGTGTATATGGGATAAATTGATGGATTGGGAAAATTTTAGATTACTGTGAAGAACTGAACGACTATAAAATTATGTTTATGCATCTTAATGGCCCCAATTCTTCATATTCATGGCCAAAATCCTCAGATGTTTGTTGGATTCCGTATGAACAAATAATAAAAGAAGTGTCTATTCCTTTAACTGCTACAGGAAGAACATATACTGTTGCACCAGAGGAAACTCGAACAATTCAAGCATTATTTTTAAACTTTAAAACTAATTAAATCCATTTTAGCTTAAATCTGAAGAAAAAACTGCTATATTATAAAGTTATATGCATGTAAGTAAATATTTTGTTCTTATTTTGTCTAGATTTGTTCCATGTGTAATTTTAAACTTTGGCTTATTTCTCATCATATTCAATGTTTTGCCCTGGATTTGTATTATATTATTGTTATTTATTTTTTTGTCTCATCATATCTAGATTTTTGTTCATATAAATTTTAACTCAGTGTGAACAAAAAATAACAAATGTCAACTCAATTAACTCATTTATATATATTTATTTTATTTAAATTACACAATTGAATAATTTAACTCTGTAATTTACAGCTAGTATTTCTCCAACATTTCTGGAGAAAATATTATGTGCCTTTTTTTTTTTTTTTTCATGCATTCCATAGTAAGATATTTAAAATATTTTTGTAAATATGTTTTGAGAATTATATTATCATATTTTGAATGAAATGAAATAAAAAATACTGTAAAAATGAATATTTAGTGTAAATAACTGGAAATTGATATTTCTTTATTGAATTATATAATATAAACACAATACTTTAATTTAGATGCTAGAAAATTTCATTTTAACCAATATTTCTTAAATTAAGAATACTTACAGATTTTAAAATAATCATTATTAGGGTCAATGACATCTTACATGTAGAAAACCATTTTTAAAACAACAAATTTTACCTCTCTAATTTTACAGTATAATGTTCCATAGATAGAGAAACTGTTACATCTATGCATAATCAAATCATTATACAGAAAGCGTAAAAAGTATATGAACTAAATTTACTTTTCATTTTTTAAATAATCTTTTTCTTTATATAATTGCAAGCTTATGTAAATCAGCTATTTTTTTCAACTGAAGATTGGGGTACCATTACTTCACCTAATGTGTGATTGATGAAATATTTAGAATGATACATAAAGAGAAAAACCTTATGTCCCATTCCACCCCACTCGCCCCTATATGTGAAGTAAATTATCATATATATATGCACTGCATTTATACGTATTTCATAATTATACATTATATTCCTTAATTATTTTCTTATCTTTTTCAGTGTAAAATTTTTTGAATTAACTAATTCTTTTTTTGGGGGGGGAGGGGGATTGGAGGGCAAATTCCTACAAAATTAGTACAAATGAGGTTTTGAATATACTTTTACATTAATTTAGATGTTAGAAAATTTTATTTTAACCATTATTTCTTGAATAAGGAATGCTTACAGATTCTAAAAAGATCATTATTTGGTTAATGACACCTTATGTGTAAAAAACCATTTATTTTAAAACAACAAATTTTACTTTCCAATTTTTTTTTAATTTAAAGCACACAGATGGAGCAATGTTTTTACCAAGTTTCAGAAAAATTCATGATGATTCATTTTTTTTTATGAGCCATTACAATCTGCCCTTTTTTGGGGTAACTTTGCACATAATAAAAAGTAAAAAAATAAAAATTTATTATTGTTTTGATGTGAAATATTCATTCTTTGTACAAATAGCTTCAAATTGGTACCAGATATAGAACATTTGAGCCATTAGTTGTCAAGTTATGGCCATATTTAGACACTGATACAATTCCAAGATGGCCACCATTTCGTAAAAATGGTCAGTTTTCAAATGGCTATATCTCAACCAATATTGTGAAAATTACTTTTAAATTTCAGATTTGAGGCTTCACTACTATGTCTAACTATGACAAAATTAAAAAAAAAATCTGTGACTATGATGCAACACCCATTGGTTGAATTCATGTGGAATGACCCATATGTATTTTTATTATTATTATTATTATTATGATTTGATAATCGCAGTACAATTTTTTTTAAATTATTGATTTTACAATATTGTGGTACTTCCGCATGCGGATGTTATTTCATTCGCTGGAAAAATTCAGGGGAAGGAGAGGGTCATCCGACTACGGGTTATTTTCTAAATTTTATTAAGTTTGGGAAACCTAAAGAATCAATCGCTTTAAACTTTATAACACATAGTAAGAATAAGGATAAAGTTTTTTGAAAGAGATATTAGACGAAACTCCCAGTGCGATCTGATATCACATTTACCTACTTGTTTGACTTTCTTGAAAGGAATTCTATGTTAAAAAATTTAGCTAAATGTATTAAAATTTATCCTCCGCGATTTTTGAATATTTAGTTATTTTAAATGACATTTTCAATACGATTGTTAGTGATTGTTATTTATTTTTTTCTTTTGCGTTCTGCTGCAAGTTTTTGACATTCGTTACACAAGCTTTTTTTTTTTTTTAAATTTTAGCCTAATTATATGAAATTTTGTTGTAAATTTTATAAAACTTTGTATCGATTTTCAGCGTAATACATTACATTTATTTATCCGCAATTTTTGATTTTTTTTGCGACTTTTAATGCAATTTTCAACACGAGTTTTTGACATTCGTAACAGAATTTTGTTATTAACTTCAACTGTGAATTTATTTGTGAAGAAATTCCTTTTAGAATAGGTTAAAGCACTGTAATAAATTTTGTTTTTATGCAATTTTTTAATCTTTAGCAACCTTCACTGTTTTTTTTTTTAAAGTTTTGAAGCAATTTTTTAACGTTATTAAAAAAGAATCCGGTTATAATCTTTTAATCTAATGTACTAAAATTTGTCTTCGTTTCAGCTAAATTTAATCGAAATTCGCTGAGCAAATTTTGAATTTTTGTAATTTTTTGTTTGTTTGTTTGTTTTTTTTGTTTTGTGACGGTTTTTTGACTTTACAAAAGAAATTCTTTTTTAATCTTAAATAAATTTTACTGTCTGCAATTTTTTAAATTTTAACAATTCTTTATATACTATTTTTAGTGCCCCCCCCCTTTTATTTTCTTTCGCGATTTGCTGTGATTTTTTTCACATAAGTAAAAGAAATTCAGTTTCAATCTTCCAATCCAATATAGTACATTTTGTTATCTTTTCTATAACGTTTAATAGAAACTTATAAATCAATTTTTTTTTTTTTTTTTTTTGCTATTTTTCTTGCGATTTTGCGTTTTGTGCAATCTTTTTAGGTGCCCGGAAACTCAGCGCCCATCAGGTTGGCTGTGATTAAATTATTTTAGTAAATGAATATCTAATTGTTTTCTATATTGATTAGCGTGATATAGCATACGATTTTCACAAAGAAAAAAAAAAGAATCAAGGTGAATTTATTATTGAATTAAATATTTTATTGTCGATAGTTGTGTGTTTGAAAATAATATTTTTAATGTTTTAATTGTTAGTGTTTCATTTGAAATGATTAGGTAATTTTCTCTGTCTATCATCATTTTTCAATTTAATACCAATAATATATTGCGACATTTGTGCTAAATTTATTTATTTATTTATATTTTTTCATTTTATAATACTGATTTTGACATGATAATGTGTGATTTCGTCGAAGCTAAATAAAGAGAAATTACTCTCTTCTCTAAACTTTTGTCTTATTTTTAGTAGCTGTTTCCTTATTAATATTATTAATATGCGATTTTGTGTTGTATATGCAATTTTCAAAAGATAAATAACTTGTTATACTAAATTATTATTTTTCTTTTTCTGTTTGAAATTCATTCACAAATATTACACGCAAAGTGATTTATTTTAAATGTTTAACATAATTTGTCTCAGTAATATTTATTTTTAAAACACTCTTTACCTATTGTAACAATTTTTTTTCTAATATCCATAACGTGCTTGATTTTCTGAAATGAAAAACAAGGCAAAAGAGATTTTGAAGTATTACTGTTATTCTTTATATGAGACTTTCTGGCCTTTTTTATATACTAGTATAATATTATTTATTAATTTAATTTCAAAGTAGCTGTTGTTATTTTTAAAAAGATGCAAAAATAAAATAAATAAAACAGTTTAATTATTTTAAATTCATTGAATATAAATATATTTTATAATGCATTTTATATGTATGTAAATAAATTATAGTTATTATACTAATTTACTTATTTTTTAAAAAGTTTGAGTAGTGGTAAAAAGAAAAAAATAGTGTCATAGGTGCGGCAAAATGTCTAGCACCAGCCCTACTTACATAAATAACAGAGATTACAATTGAATGGTATATACAATTTTTTTTAGATTGCTGTATCATATACTGTAATTTTACATCATATTTAAACCTATGTGTCCTGAAGCAATCCAATACATTAAAGAAACTAATATAGTTTAGAAAAAAAAAATGCAAAGTAACTATTAAAAATATCATAATTAGGAAATATAACGATTAAAAAATGTGTTTTAAAATTATGTCTTTGTAGCTTACTAAACAAAGTTAAATTTCACAAGACTGCTTTCAGAACTATACAGTGACAATATCACTATGGCATTCGAATCTGCCATGCAGATCATAAGAAAAAATAAACTGACTATAGTCGGTTTGAACATGAAGATCCCTTTCTTCGTTTCTTCGCACCAGATAAAGAATAGCCGGACCCACCCCTTTTCTCCTACACTACAAGGGAAAGAAAGGGGTCATATATGAAAAATCGCTAGTTAACAAAAAAGTAGGATTACCAAAACATGAAAGTTATCGCTCCACCCCCCGTCGAGAAGTGTGAAAGTCCGTGCCATCTATTGAGAATAAGCATTTTTATTCTTAACTGAACGATAGCTTTATTAGCAAAAGAACTCCATAACTAATCAAATCTAATCAAATCAAATCTTATAATGAATATACATCCAAAATTTTAAACAAATCGGATAATTCTGCGTAAAAGCCATTTATTTAATTTAAGGGGGTTTATACCCCGTTCCCCCTCTATACATAGCCATTAAACCCTTAAATCTATTCAGGAATTCACTCTATGAGAAAAATCCTATATTCAAAATTTGAAATACATAGGATAAGTGTGCATACATTTTTTTTATCTAATTTAAGCGGGGCTAGTAATCACCCGCTACCTTTTTAATTAGCAAAAGAACCCCATAACTAATCAGAAATGCATCTTATCATAATGAACCCATGCCCAAAATTCGAAGCAAATTCGATAATTCTTCGTAAAATGCCATTTACTTAATTTAAGAGGGGGTTTCCCCCATCCCCCCTTTATACTTAGCCATTAACTCCTTAAAACTATTCAAGGATTCACCTTGTCAGAAAGAACCTATTTTAAAATTAAAATATATGGGATAATTCTGCATAAAAACCTATTTATCTAGTTTGAGGGGGAGATAATTGCTCGTTCCCTCCCCTTTATAAGCAGAAGAACCCATAACTAATCAGAGATACGTCTTATCATAATGAACCTATGTCCAAAATTCTAAGCAAATCGGATAATACTGCGTAAAAACCCATTAATTTAATTTAAGAAAGGTTATCCCCCGTTGCCCCTCTATACTTAACCATTAAACTCCTAAATCTCTTCAGGCATTTTATACTATACATAAGCCTTATCGAAAAGAACCTATATGCAAATTTGACACACGTTGGATAATTTTGCAGAAAAACCCATTCATCTAATTGAGGACGGATGGTGGGGGGGGGGGGAAATCGTTCCTTCCCAAAACTAATCAGGCTAACGTCTTTTCAGTATGAACGTATATCCAAAAATCGAACCAAAACAGTTAATTCAGCATGAAAAACCCATTTACCTAAATTATGAGCCCCCCCCCGATCCCCCTTTCATACTTAACGAATGAATCCCCAAAATCAATAATAAGTCCCCAAAATCAATTCCTTGTCACATTTTCTGGTAACTTTTTTCCGTGTCACTTTTTTCCGCTTTTGTAGTTTATGTCACTTTTTTCCGATAACTTTTTTTCCGGTCACTTTTTTTCCGTTTACCATATATATATATATTTTATATAAATGAAAGAATTTGTTTAAAATATTATATAAATTTTATTATTTAACAACTTTAAATTCTAAAATAATAAAGTATGTGGCCTGATAATTACTATTCGGCTAGCAAAATATTCGGTTTACCAGTGTGCGGAATATTTAAAATTGCTACATATGTCAGTAAAAATCAGTTCTGACATATAAAATTCTTTGTCGTCAAACGATCGATGCACAAGTAACAAAATTTTCAGTAAAAGAAAAACTAAAGAAACATAACTTACCAAAAATTTATTTTAGTAGAGAAAATGGGTCCGTAAACTGATTTAAAAATTAAGCTACTGTTACAATCAGAATGTGACCATTTTGTCTTTTTCGTTACAGACGCCATTCCATGACGCCAACAGAATGAATGAGTCATGAATAAAGAGTTCATTCATATACAATGTTTGCAGTAGATGTTTTAAGCTAAAATACCCAATCGCCTTTGAATTAACAAAACAAAACATTTATTTATAAAAAAAAACTAGAAAACATTTTCAAAACACGTTAACTAGCACTTAATTAAGGCTTCAGATTAAAAATTGGATGCAATTTGATTTTGAAAACTCAGGAAATTTTACTTTTGATTTTTTGATAAAGCTTGTTTAATGACTGTCTAGTAACAAATATTATAACCAGGGATAAAAAAAAAATGCTGGACAAATTTCCATTGCAGTATTTTTATTAATAACTATTAAGAATTATATATAAAAAAATCATTCTAATTGAATCATGAAGTGAATTATGATTCATTCTTTTATTGGCGTCTTGTCTCTTCTGTTGTTTCTAAATCAAGTAACTTTAAAAATATATATTTATTGTACCCAATCTGTTGTTAGTGAACAGGTAGTAAAGTTTTTTCGTTACTATTTAACTAAAAACTTTACAATTTGCTATTTGATAATTACCGTACGAAATTTCTTATATCGTAATTTTCATTTTTGCTGATTTATCATTGAGTCATTTAAATCATTATTAAATTGTTTGATAAACCCCTGTTTTCCCGTCGATCAATTTCGCGAAATTATACGTTTCGTTAAACTCAGGGCCGTAGCTAAGAAGGCGCTATGGGCGGCTCAGTCCCCCTAAAATATTTTGACCCCCCCCACCCCTGGAAAAGATTCAAAGGTCACTAAATGAAATTATGTTCCGAAAATCCAAATAAAACTCTGTTCAAAAATCTAATTTAGTTTTGAGACCTTTTCACAGTTTTGCAGAATTACTAAATTGTATCGAAAATGTTTCAACACTCCCTAATCCTATTTGTACATATAAAGCTAACATAATGTTTAATTATGCACCAGTTATGCACTCAAAATTTTCATCACCATAATAATCCCTTAAAACATGAAACTGGCGACGAGAAAAAACTGATAATTTATTTTCTTTTGGTTCCTTTCAACGTTTCCTGAACTGGTAATTGGTAATTACTCCTGGTACTTTGTTTTGATTTTTTCAAAATGTCGTTTGGCAAGCTGGAAGAATTTATAGTAGGGAAAACGAACTGGATTGAATATAAAGAACGTTTAGATTTCTTCTTCACCGCTAACAGCATAACGGAAGCAGATAAAAAATGGGCAATTTTTCTTAGTGTTTTGGGTCCAGCATTGTATTCTGTTATACGCTCTTTGTGCACTCCTAATAGCCCAAATGCAGTGACTTTTGCCAACTTGCTGGTAAAATTAGATGAACATTTCTCACCTAAGCCGTCTGAAATCCTATGCAGATTTAAATTCAATAAAAGAGACCAGCGGAGAAATGAAACTATTTCTGAATTCATGGCCGAATTGAGAAGACTTTTGGAAAATTGCAACTTTGGAACGCAACTGGATTCTATGCTTCGTGACAGATTAGTATGTGGTGTTCTTGACGAAGAAATTCAACGGAAACTTCTTTCAGATCCTAGACTTACATTGACTTCGGCTTTAGATTTAGCTCTGGCAGGAGAAGCTGCTGTGAAACAATCTACAGAAATTCGAGGTACGCTACTTAGTACCATAAATTACGTCAAACCGAAAGTGTCGGGTAAAAAAGTTCAGGAGTGTAAAGGCAAGCAAAATAAGAAAAATCCCTGTTACCGATGTGGCGATCATCATCCCTATGGTGAATGTAAGTTTATTAAAGCAACGCGCAATTACTGTCGCCGTGTTGGCCACATCGCGAAAGTTTGTAATGCTAAAAAAAATAATAAACAGGGAACCAAAACATCTAAGGTGCAAAAATTTGATTCAGGTAAGTCAGATATTATTGATCATGAATATAATTGCATTAATAATTTAAATTCTGTAAGTGCTGCTACTGATTACCCCCCTTATGATATATTTGTTAAATTAAATGGAATTCCACATAAAATGGAAATTGATTCTGGGTCATTGCATTCTATTATAAGTTATGATACTTATGTTAAATTATGGCCAGTTAAACCTCCATATTTACATTCTGTTTCGGATCAATCTCTTAAAACATGGAGTTCTGAGAAATTAAATCTTGCTGGATATTTTGATGTTAATGTTACTTATAAGTCTAGTAATGTTAATTTACCTCTTTTAGTTGTTGAGGGGAAAGGTAAATCGTTAATAGGCAGGAGTTGGTTTAATGCCTTGAATTTAAATTTAATTTCTAATGAAAATGTTAATAAAATTTCTATTTGTTCTTTAGATTCTATATTACACGAATACCGTAATGTTTTTAATGAATCGCTGGGGAAATTTAAGGGGCCTCCGGTATCAATTAAAATTGATGAAAAGTGTTCACCAAAATTTCTAAAAGCTAGAAATGTGCCTTTTGCCCTTCGAAATAAAGTAACTAGTGAAATAGATGAAATGGTTAAAAAAGGAATTTTAGAACCTGTTTCATATTCTGATTGGGCAACGCCCGTAGTTCCAGTTCTAAAGAAAAATGGTCTTATCAGACTGTGTGGCGATTACTGTAGCACGGTAAATCAGGCAGTAAAACCGTTTACTTATCTGCTTCCGACGGTAAATGAAGTTCTGGCTACTATGACGGGTGGTACAGTTTTTTCAAAATTGGATCTTTCTGAAGCATATTTGCAACTTCCGGTTGATGATCAAACTTCCAGAATACTAACATTAAATACCCATAAGGGATTATTCAAAGTTCCATTTGGTGTTTCTGTCGCTGCGGCGATTTTCCAAAAAAGAATGGAAGAAGTACTAGCAGGTATTGATGGCGTACTGCCATACCTAGATGACATTTTTATTCAAGGAAAAAATGTTGAAGACCATAATTTAAAGGTAAAGCAAGTTCTAGAACGCTTGCGAGATTCTGGAGTTCATCTTAAACGTGAAAAGTGTAAATTCGCATTTCCCGAAATTGAATTATTGGGATTTCGTGTAAATCGGAAGGGAATTCAACCAAGTTTTGATAAAGTGAAGGCTATTAATGAGGCACCAACTCCAAAAGATAAAACTGAATTGCAAGCCTTTTTAGGAATGTTAAATTTTTATGGCTGTTTTCTAAAAAATAGATTGGATTGCTTAGAACCATTGCATGAGTTACTCCGAAATGACAGAGTTTGGCGTTGGACGCCTAAGCATGATAAGGCTTATAAAGCAGCAAAAGAGTTATTAAAAAAAGATGTCGTGTTAACACATTTTGATGAAACACTTCCGGTAACTGTAACTTGCGATGCTTCCTCTAAGGGAGTGGGGGCCGTCTTAAGCCATGTTTCACCTAATGGTAAAGAATCTCCTATTGCTTACCATTCTCGTACTTTGTCAAAACCAGAAAGGAATTACAGTCAGACAGATAGGGAAGCTCTTGCCATAATTTCTGCTGTCAAAAAGTTTAATCAGTATCTTCAGGGGCGTAAATTCAAAATTATAACTGACCATAAACCACTTTTAGGACTTTTCAATCCAAATAAACCGGTGTCACAAGTGGTTTCACCCCGGGTACTTAGATGGAGTTTAATTTTAGCTGCATATGACTATGACATTGAATATAGGAAAGGTAAAGAAATAGCTAATGCCGATGCTCTAAGCCGATTACCTCTACACACTCCTGAACTTGATATTCCTGCCCCGACTGAAGTTCTATTGCTAGAGTCATGTCCTGTAACGCAGTTAGATGCAAAGTTGTTATCTTCGGCTACTAAAAAAGATCCGATACTATCCAGAATTTCCTTGATGATTTTAAATGGTTGGCCTGCCAAAATGACCGACATAAAATTCAAACCCTTCTTTAATCGTTGTAATGAACTAAGTGTTCATCAAGATTGTGTCTTATGGGGTAGTAGAGTTGTCGTACCTAATGCACTCCAGAATCAAGTTCTCGTGCTCCTTCACAATGGACATCCTGGTATAGTCAGAATGAAAGGTCTGGCGCGTAGTTACGTGTGGTGGCCTAACATAGATAGTGCCATTGAAAATACCGTTAAGACTTGCAATATGTGCCAAGAAAATCAGAAAGCTCCTGACAAAGCTCCTATACATCCTTGGGAATGGACAGAAAAGCCATGGTCTCGCCTTCATGTAGATTTCGCGGGTCCTTTTCAAGGGAAAACTTTTTTCATTTTAGTTGATTCTCACTCAAAGTGGCTAGAGGTTGTACCAGTTTCCTCCATGTCGTCATCGGCTGCCATTGACAACCTAAGATCTATTTTTGCCACGCATGGACTTCCAGATTCAGTCGCATCTGATAATGGTAAAACGTTTAGATCCGCTGAATTTCAACACTTCTTAAGACGAAACCAAATTCGACCTATTTTTGTAGCTCCCTATCATCCATCCTCCAATGGCCAGGCAGAAAGAATGGTGGCTACTACAAAGCACGCTTTGAAACGGATCATTCAAGGTAATTGGAAGACTCGCCTAGCTAGATTTCTGTTTGCTCAGCATATCTTACCATGTACCACTACTGGTAAATGACCGGCTGAAATTCTAATGAATCGTCGTTTAACATCATTATTGGACAGATTACACCCTGATCTCAATAAAGATATGAAGAAAAAAAAAGAGAAACTAGCTGAGGCAGACAAAAACAAACGACTAATGACAATTTCAAGAGAACGATCCCGTGTACATTCGCAACTACAGTTCAGGGCCAACTTGGATTCCAGCAAAAATTACAGAAACAACAGGGCCATTATCCTATAAAGTTCAAGATTTGGTAGAGGTATTATTCACAATCGTCATGTTGATCAGGTTCGAAGCCGTGTACAAGATGCTGAAACGTCTACAAAGCCTTCTGTTATTCCACCTTCGCCAACTCCAGAATCAAGTTCTCGTCCTCCTTCATAATCCATTGGGCTTTGCCCGCGTGGGTTCGAATCCCATCCTCGTCGCCAGTTTCATGTTTGTCTTCGGGTCCGCCGAATTATAATACTCCAATAATAATTAATATACATTTATTACGAGACATCACATAACTTCACGCACAAAAAATATACACACCTCTCAAGAACATAGAACAGAAGAATAATAAAAAGCATCATGGGAGTAAGGCATGGGAGTGAAAGTTGTAGTCCTTTTTTCACGATCTCTAACGGCTTGGTAAATACATAACACTTAGCATAAAATGAAGTAATTAGAACAGTTTCATAAAAAACATAGTACCTACAAAGTGAAGTGCACTAATTTATCTTTTTTCTTCAGAGAGGGAGAAAAAATTATGACCCCCTCCCCCCTACATCTCTTGTGCCCCCCCCCTTCCTACTGTTCACTTCTAGCTACGGCTCTGGTTAAACTGTTCGTCAAATTATACACATAAACATCATTTTATAAATTAAATAACGAACGAATAAATAAGTTAGTGAAACATTAACGATAATGCTAACAAAATGTCGCAAAAAAATCTTTTGATGACTTTTAAAGAAGCGTATAACGTGTTTATTATCAGGATAATGTGACATTTATGATAATTCAGTATAGGCATTTAATCTTATAATTTGTCGATAGTGTTTTGGTAGAAAGGTTAACGAAGTAGTACCAAATGTTTTCTTTATTGCAGGTAATTTCGTTTATTATCAGTTAATTTTAAAATAGTTCAGCATCATTTTATTGAAATTCCAATTTAAGTACAGGGTCATTCCATGTCAAATCAACGAAGAAAAATATACTTTTGAGATTGACATCAAGCAATTTTAATGAAATTTGCAGGTTTGGTTCTACTCATGAAAAGATGCAATAAAATATTTTTTGTAGATTTTTTGCAGCCTTTTTTGGGAGGGGAGGGCTTCATGAAAAAGTGGAAAACACGTAAAAAATGACATTCTGGTAGTTACAAAAATACAATTTTCTCAACTCCTATGATAGATATGGAGTTTATCTTGGTGTTGTTTTTAAGGGCTTTGTGTGGGCTTTCATATGACATATCACTTGACAGGATTTATTAAACTTAATATTTCAAGGTCATCGAAAATTGTCTTTGACCTTGAAAATTTTAAAAAGTCCATTTTTGAAAAATCTGAAAAAAAAAAATTTTTAATTCCTAATGTGACAGACATTCTGTAAAAATTTCATATTGGGATGGCAATGGGATAACATAAAAATTAAATCAGAAGTAACTTACACTATAGGTAACTGTCATCTGTAGTCTTGTGTTGTGGTCATTCTAATCCTTGCTATTTGATTGCAGTTATCCAGACAAACTACAAAAATGACTGTTTCTCTATTTTTCAGCAACAGGAGTGTTTTTAAAAAAGTTATAGGCAAATGTTATTTTAATACCTTTCATTTAAAATAATATCGAAATAAATATCTTGATGTACACCAAAAAATAAATATTTATCCTCATTATGTGTTTTTAATTTCTACAGTTTAAAATATATATTATGAATTGAAGCATATATACATAATATAGCATTGTACAAAAGGAAATAAACAATTATTGTTTTAATTCATATTACTGTTTAATACATTTAACCCTTCACTGCATGATTTTTTTTTCTACTTTTATAAGAAAAAAATTAAGAAATTGAAATGTAAAATTTTAAATGTGAGATTTTTTAAGATTTGAAATCTATATACTGATTTAATAAATGGGAAAAATAGTAAGAAAAATTAATTAAAAAATTTTTAGGTAAAATTTGATATTTTATGGAGTGTACCCTGTAAACACAGTTAGGGTTTTTAAATATTCTATTACAATATTTTGCAATTAAATGGGCTTAAATTTTATCAGCTTAACATCCTGCAACTTTCGTAATATTTATATTATTAAGTATTCAGTAAAAATAATAAAAGTAAAATAGTAATAAAAGTACAATGCTTAATAGGTTGATTTTTTTCCCTCAATAACAAAAAATATTATTGTTATTTAGTCAAATGCAGCCATTTGACATGGAAAAATAAGGGTTATTCCGTTCTTTGGACTGTTCTTGATCAGTTACAGTGATCCTATTGGCCAAATTCATGGCATATAATGAGAACTGTAGTGTTTGTGCCAGATGTGGCACACCATGCAGTGAAGGATTAACGAAGATCAGGGCTTTGGCCTAGAAAAATAATTAATTAATTTCTGATTCTTAACAGCTTTTGATTTGCATTGTCCACTTCTTCTTTTGAAAGGCTGTAAACTCTACCTGTTGGATTTACTATAGGGTCAACTTTCGATATAATATGTTTGCTTTTTTCATTCAAAATATCATCAACATCAGGATAGTGGAAGGATGGTGATGGTCCATGCGGGTGTAAAAACTTCATCTTGATGGTTTAATTTTCATCATCAGAGAGTCTATAACACACCCTTACCCATCAGGAATCCAACCATTTCTGAGAATTCAAGTTCACTCTCAGAAGTTGTTGTGCTTTCTGTTCTTGAGCTATTAGAAAACGAAAATGTTTTTACTTGCACGAAATTCCTATCAAGTGGAATAAAAGAGTGTAGTTTTTGCATTCCTGGAATTGGTCTTGCTGCAGTTACTCTGTGTTTTAATGTTTCTTCTTCTGCTTTGTGTTCAGCAATTGTACTATACTGAAAATGAATTGATTTAATGTTTTCAATTGCCCAATCATACAAATGCCGTGGAGTCATTATTTGATTATTATTTGTCATTTGGAGACTGGCTTTTGCTGCAAGTCTTTTAATAGTCCCGCCAACACCATCACATGCACTTTTGCCGTGTGATGTAGCAAAAAAATGCCATTCTGCTTTGATCCCGAAGTCTGATTCATGGAAACAGAGGTTTAAAAAATTGAGTTTGTTTTTATATTGACCGCCAGCACCCAGGGCCTGATTAATGCACGGGCCTCCGGGGCCTTGGCCCTGGGCCCACTAATTTCAGGGGCCCAGAAATTATGTAACTGATTTTTTTTCTTTTAATCAAATACCTTTAAAATAATATTGTTTTATAAAAAATGAAATGTAAAATTTTAATATTCTGAATGACGCAATAAAATTTTCAGAAGCTTTTAACCTAGGCACTTTTTACCCAAACAACTTTGTCAGCTCGTCAAAAATCCCGTCTTTTTTGTGAAAGTGTCGACGAAAATGGGTAGGTAGGGGGGCCCAATTTTTTAACAGGCCCTGGGCCCAACTTCGGCTTGATCGGGCTCTGCCAGCACCATCACTAAAGTAATAGATAACATTTAGTTTTGCAGTAAAATAAGATTGCAGAAAACCAATAAGATGCCTTTGAAAAAGGTGAACTGCTATTGTATTATGCAGGAGGCAATCAGAAATTATAACAAATGAAATATTCATCAACGTTTTTGTTTTTGAATCGTTGAAATAGATTACGAAGGGGTAGATTGTAGATTGTGCATTATTCCAATGAAATCCTTGGGCTGCATCTTGTAGAATAAAAGCATAGTTCTCTGCTAAGTCACAGATTATCAGATATTCACCTTCTTTCAAACACTGTTTCCGATGTGTGAGATAACTTGTCTGCTGGCTAGCAATAAATGAATGGCGAAGAAGTTTTGGAAGTTTATCAAAAAATATGTTAAGAAATTCTTCAGTAGATTTAACTAACATCTCTAAAGTTGTTCTATTTTCGATTTGTATCCATTGTCTGTATGTAATGGTTTCAATACAATTGAGCTCAAATGCTTCTTCAAACCTTCCCTTAACTTCTTCAAACCCAGGGCAGTTTTTGCAATCTCCAAACTAGCAAGCTTCAGTTGGATTATCACATATTACATATTTTATGACATCTTTGTAAGAGTTGATTGGACTGTCACCTTCAAATAACTCTTTCAGCTTACATTGCATCATCATAAGTTTTGCGTTCTGGTGCGTTGTACAAACACAAACACTGTGAGTTCCACTTGCACCTGCAAGAACACAATGCTTGGGCCTGAGCTCACAAAACTTTGAAAATCCTATTTTCAGGGTTCCATACCTCTCTTTGAACAATGCGAAAGCTTCTCGAAGATTGCATAATATAAGCTGTTTCTGGATATGCTCACGTCTTCCATTAAACTTTAACAGAAACAAAATCCTTTTTTCCTGGCATCATTCGACTAATTTCTTCACTCTCATACATATCAGTAACTTTTTTTGCTGTTTCTGCATCTAACGTCCTACCTGGTTTAGGACCTGGACATGACATGACACCTTTTTCTTGTAACAGGCTTTTAGATTTCCGAGCAGGTGTCCAGTTTCTCCATCCTTTTGTGTACATTTTAATGTAAATTTCAACTTAATATGTTGAAAAATAGTAAAACTATTTCCTCCCCCCTGAAACAATGCTTCTTAAATACAGATTTTTGAAGTGCTATTTATGCAACTTTTCTGTTTATTTCAATATTTTTTTTTTCGCAAAAATTACTTGAGATATTGAAGTACTATTTTAGATTGTTAATAAAGGTGATAAAAGAAACAAGTACAAAATTTTTTATCTAACTCTGAGACCATGAATTTCATGGTCTGGATGAAGTGATATGAAATGATCCAAAGATATTTTTTTTTAATGTGATCCCATAGCCATCCCAACATGAAATTTTTACAATTGGTATGTTACATTAGTAAGAAAAAAATATATTTTTTCCAGATTTTTCAAAAATGGACTTTTTAAAATTTTCAAGGTCAAAGATAACATTCGGTGACTTTGAAATATTAATTTTTATAAAACTTGTCGAGTGATACATCATATGAAAGCCCATACAAAGACCTTCAAAACAACATCAAGATAAACTCTATACCTCTCATAGGAGTTGAGAAAATTGCATTTTTGTAACTATCAACACCCCATTTTTTAAGTGTTTTTCGTTTTTTCATGGACCTCTCCCTCGAAAAAAAAGCTGAAAAAAAATCCGAAAAAAATATTTTATTGCGTTATTACATGAGTAGATTCAATCCTATGAATTTCACAAAAATTGGAGATGGTCAGGTTGTGGGCCTCGTTGATTTGACATGGAATGATCCTACAACAAATTTGTTTGAATTTTTTTCTTGTTTACTTTTAAAACATTGTGTTACTTATAAACTGAATTTGATTGTATTCTATTCAGTTTAAAAATATTATTTTTTAAATAATTGATCAAATATTGAAGTTAATTTATATCGAAATTTACATATAAGGGAGAGACTTTTTACTCACTTGAAAATAGCGGCTTCGTAATGTTAATTCAGTGGTGGGCAGGTTGTTTTAGAATTTATCCTTTAAATTTGAATATTTTTAAACATTTTTTTTCTTTTGCACATGATAGCTGAGTTTCATCTGTAATATAACAATTTTTTTATTTTTTCGATTTTGGAGTTGAAAAATTTCCATAAAGAGGTATTTTCAATTCCAAAACCTGCTCAGAAATTAAAAGTACCTTAAAAAAACAAAAACAAAAAATAGCCATACTAAAGATTAACCTCAGCTATCTTATGCGAAAAAAAATATTCAAATTTAAAAATAAATTGGAAAATTCCTTGACCATTAGTTTAACATTATGGAGCAGATGTATTCAAATGAGTGAAGAGTCCCCTTATTAAAATACAGTTGAATCCTAGAACAAGAGATACACTGATTTTCAGGCTTATCTGACGAAACCTTATTATAATTTTGTATTAAATGAAATTTCATGTTAATAAGATTCAACTTGATTTGTTCAGAAAATTAAAAAAAAAGATATAATGATAAATATTTTTTTACAGCCATTACCGAAATGCACATTTCCTTTGCTGAAAAAGTTGCCACAAAAATATATTTTGCAGATAAAATGTTACAATTTTGGTTTAAATATTTCACAATAATCACCTTGATGACTTTTTATCATGCACTATGCATTAGAAAACTGCACTTTTTTAATTCAGTTAGTATGTCACTTCATTATTGAACAAATGAGGACAAATAAAAAATAATGGCAACAATATTTTCCATCATGGAAATATTTTGTACTTTTTTTGTTGATCTCTAAGTCAGAGTTCCTTTACAGAACTTGATGAAATATTTTTAACCCATTTACTTAGGCTGGATGCAACAAATTGTCTAGTTGCTTAAAATGTGTATACTAGGATGGAACGGAAGTTCTTTTTAAAATTCCAATATGCTGTACTTTTCAAAAAAATTATTTTTTAAAAATAGTAATCAAAATTCCATATAAGTGTGGTTGGATTATGTTTAGAGGGCCACAAGATGGGCACACACTGTTTTTATTAAATTTTTGACAAACTTTGCAATAGCATTGAATCTGTCAACTGAGTGCTCATTGCATTTCAAATTTTAAAAAGGTAATATACTGCAGTAGACTTCCTCAAATCCACACATAATTAATGGATATAAACAATTAAACATTCATTTCAGATATACAGACAAAATTCGACATTTATAATATTATTTCAATACCATACATATTTGAGTCTGTAATTTTTGTTAATATTATTGAATTCATGTTTTTTATTGAAGGACAAATAAATTTATTTCTGAAAAAAAATAAAGATTTTGCTGATATTGGAAATCACAATCCTCTTACCTAATGTATTTAAGAATTAATCAAGCTTTTTTGGTTATTAAGTCTCACTAAACCTGAAATAAAATTTTATGATTTTAATGTGAATTAGTAATGTATCTTTATGTGGCAAGTTTCATTGAGCAATTTAAGAAAAATACATTTCATCTTTATAATGAATATTTAATAATATATTATTGATCATTAAACTGACCTTTGCTTTTAATATTTTAATTATTTTAAAAATTATCTAAAATTTTATTATTTTAGTTTATTATTCATTTTGATATATTGTAAGCATTCATTATAATTTCACTTGCATTATTTATTCCATTCAAATTACTATTCAAAAAATGTAAACAAAGCAATGGCTAGAAATCTGCTAAATTCTAAAACCCAACTCTGGTCCCAAGCTGTGTGGATTTAAGGGAGTGTACTGTATATATCTGAGGACGTGAGTTTCAAAACTCCCCCTATCTAAAAAATCAAATTTTCAAAAATCTCAAAAAACCTCTGATTGCATCCACTGTTTTTCTATGTAAACCAATATGCCAGAAATATGCAATAAAATCAGATCTTATGCAGATTATGACATTTTATTATGCAGATTCACCATTGGAGTAGATTGATTGAAAAAATTTGATTCAAAAATTTTTTTGATAAAGGTAAGTTTTCTAACTCACATCCTCATTTATACATTTATTTGTTAAATACAGTAGACTCACTCAAATCCACACAGCTTGGGACCAGAGGTTGTGCGGATATTTGAATTTTGCAAATTTCTGGTGATTGCTTTGTTTATATTTTTTAAAGAGAACTATGAATATAATTAATAATGAAATCAAAATATAACGAATGCTTACAATGTACTAAAATATTAAAATAAGTAATAATCTAAAATAATAAAAATTTAGATAATTTTTAAATGATTGAAATATTAAAAGCAAAGGTCAAGTTAATAATCAATAATGTATTGTTAAATATTCGTTACAAAGATGAAATGTGTTTTTTCTAAATTATTCATTGAGACTTGTCTCTCAAAAGTACATTACTTATTCACATCAAAATCAAAAAATAAAGAAGTTTTATTTCAGGTTTAGCCAGATTTAATAACCAAAAAAGCTTGATTATGTAAAAATATATTTGGTAAGATTGGGATTAACAATGATATCAGTAATATCTTAATTTTTTTCAGAAATAAATTTATTCTTCCTTCATGAAAAACATGAATTCAGTAATTTTAAAAAACTACAAATTAAAAAATATAAGGAATTGATATAAAACTAAAAAAAAGTCAAATTTTGCATGTTTCATTGTTTACATCCTTAAATTATGTGAGGATTTTAGAGAGTTGCGGATTTGGGAGAGTCTGTTGTAAATGGGTTTTGACTTAAATTTGTGTGAATAAATTTTTTTTTCTATGTACACCATATTCTAAGCATCCCACCTCAGTGATTCATATTAATTATTTGTATGAGTATAGCTGGTCCATTTCACTGGCGATAGGTATGGTGAAACAGTGCTTTTACCCTCAACTTATCTCGAGGCAAACGGTGAAGTAGTTAATTAAACATATCACATAGAATTTTTATCCCATAGACAGTACCGTAAAATACCGTTAATCCGCCCCCCCAAACTTGACGAAAAATAATACAATAGTTAGAGTCGGGCGCTTACACAGGATTTTTCCGCGATTGTTCAACAAAATTTACAGGAATGAATCATGATGAAATGAAGGAATCGTTGAATGAATCATAAATTTTGATACTTGAAAAAATTTGTTTTTTTTAATTATTTTTTTATTTATTTATTTTTTTAAACGTAAATTCTGTCTAAAAAACACAGAAAAAAGGAGAAGTTTATAAAAAAAAGCCAAAACAAGCATGAAATCAATTAAAAAATACCGAAAAAACGCACATTTCATCAAAGATTTATGATTAAATCATTTCATAATGACTCATCACTTTCTCAATCGCCTTTGAGAATGGAGAAGGAGGCGCTTTCTTGGGATTTTTTGCAAATTTCAAATTCTTTATAAAGTGGGGAGGGGGCATTTGATCGGGAAGGGATTTTACGGTAATGTAATTGAATTCTTTTCAGTGTCGCCTTATAAGTAAACAATAAATGTTAGATACTTCATTTTCAATACAAAATATGCATGGTAAACTTCAATAACTTATATCAACTGCATGGCAATTCGAATCGATGTATGAGGTATATTATCGAGTTATAGCATGCATAGTCACCAACCTCCAGATTTTAATATATAAAATAAATGTATGTGCAACCAGGAAGTTTGTTTAGTTAAATGTATCTTGCGTTAAATATTGTAGTCATTTAAAATGTATGTAATTTCATTCTTTTATTGAATTTCAGATTCAAAATATAATTTCTTGATTTTAAAAAAGCCAGAGATTGTTATATATATGAGCATGGACAGGCAGCAGACAGACAGACAGATTAAATTCATAAACACTTTGAAACAATGTTGTAAAGTTATAAAAAGATTGATTATTTTATTATGTTTTTGTGAAGATTTATATTTGTGACCTCACCCTTACAAAAAATTTCTTATAGAATCCTATTAAATTATCGCCCAATATTATGTAAGTTAGTTTAACCAAAAAGTATAAAATAATTTTAGAAGTTCATTAGGAATGTCTATAGAGTACCTATAAAAATATTAATAAATATTCAATGGAATACAAAAATATTCTCGCTTTCTTATGAAAATCATCATCCTTCTAGATAGGGGTAGATTCTGTGACTCAAGATTCTATTTGTATTGCCAAGATAATGTTTACTATAATCCTTCTTACAAAATTATGACCATTCCTGGGAGTGTTGTTATTTCTAAATAAATGTTCATTACCAAGAAATTTTAATCACTAGCAGGGGAATATAAAGTAACTTTGATGTAAACTGTTGCATTCTGGAAAAATTGGTAACTGCGAGTCTATAAATGCTATTACGAAAATAGTCATAGCATCTCCCATTTAGAAAGACTCTTCTATCTGAAAAAAGGTTATTCAAATGGAACAAAATTAAAATCATCTGTGGGAGATGTATGAACAGTATTAAAATTTCAATGAATTCATTTATAAGTTTTAAAAATGCGTATTCAACACTCGCTGATACTCTAAAAATAAAGTAAGAAGACATTTCTTGTAAGAAATTTAAACAATAATACAGTTATCTGCTAAAAAAAAATAACAATGGTATTGAAGATATAAAGCAGAATGCTAATCAAGAGTATATTAATAGACGATATGAAAGCAATTAGAAAATAAATACAATAGATACCAAAAATCCACAAACTTTGGGTTGTGCAGATTTTAGAATTTTGCTGATTTCTGGTCATTGATTTGCTTACATTTTTGAAACATTAATTTGATTGGTGGTTAAGCATTATAATGAATGTATATAATAAATTGAAACATTAAATAATTAAATAAAATATTTAAATAAATAAATAGTTAAAAAACAAATAATTATTATAAAAAAGGTTAAAAAATAAAATTTTAGAAAAATATCAAAATAAAGTAAATAATTAAGATACAGTACTAAATATAAATAATGATGAGGAAGAATCAATCTTTTATGTAAAGAAAAAGTTTTGCCTTTGTTAATAAACAAAAAAGCTTGATAAATTAAAAAAAAAATCATTTTATAGAGCAAAAATTATCCTGCCCCTCGAATTACAAACACTACCAAATGGTCATTGAAAGTTACATTACGCTGGGACTACGATACAATAATGATTATTTCGATTAAATATTGATCATCGTAATTAGTAAACCGGATGGAGAGCCCAAATTCGTTTCTTAACTAGCAGGTATAAGGAAATAGTAATAAAACTATAAAATAATAATTTTTATATAGCAAAAATTATCCTGCCACATGAATTACAAACACTACCATACGACCATTGAAAGTTATATTACGCTGCAATTATGATGCAAAAATGATTATTTCTATTAAATATCGATCATTGTATGCCTAAGTAATATATTTAACACTGCAGAATTTAAATTGAAAGACATTAAAAAAAAGGGACGAAATTGAAAATGATTTAAAAATAGGTATTGTTATAGAATTGTTTGCATTGCGTTAGCCACTGACTTCAGCGCCATCTGTAATTTCATTGTTTACATCTGAAAAATTGAGCGGATTTCTAGTGATCGCGGATTTAAGGGAATCTACTGTATAGAATTTTAAAAATAAAACAAACTTTGTGTTTCAAAATATTTTTGTGAATTACCTTTTCGATTTTAGCAAAACTTAAAGTAAATGAGCTTTTTAAATCTATTGCAATGGGGACTCATCATTCAATTTCATGACCATGTACATTCTTTAAGTGTGATATTATAGAGCATTTGTCTTTTATAAATATTTAAGATATGTAATACATGTGTACTATGCTAATTCGTTATGACTAATTACACTAAATTCAATAAATTGATTTTCATTTTGTTATTTGGTAGAAAAATGAATTTATTTGAGATGTTTATATGATTCCTATTAAAATGTTTTTAGTTCACTTTTCCTTTTCATATGTGCTTTAATTAATTGTAGGCTAATGAGAATAGTGCTGTAAAAGGAATTATCTGTGAAAATGTCATTAGTTTTTTACTGGCTTTCTAATATGAGGGAAAATAACATATTTGAGACCAGCCAGTTTCTCTTGTAATGCTTTAAAATCATTTTAATAAATTAACTGTACCAAGTCTATTTCTCTACTTTCAGACTGAATTTTAAAATCTTGCTCTTAAACTGGAATTTTTATGTTGTTTGTATATTGCACATTATAAATTCAACATAATTATCTGGAATATATGCTGATTTGGTAATTTTTATCTTAGATACTGAAATGTTTATTGGTTGGTTTGTTTTTGAATAAAATAGGCTATTTGCATGATATTTTCTTCCATCTTGTCATGGCTGGGTCTGGGTTTGCTGAAAGTGGTTTCTGCCATGCCAGTGGCAGTAAGTGGTTTTAACTGGCAGAAACTGACAATAACTTGGAAGAAATCATTTTATAACGTAATATGAGATTTTTTTAAAATATTAAAATCCCTAAGAACATTTTATTCAAGATAAATAAATAAATAAAATATCATGGATAGTGCTTATTAAAAATAATTTCTGTTATAATATGATTATGTAGTTTTATACTTAATCAATTATTAGAATATTTTAAAATTTCAATTTAAAATTCAAGATAGAAAATTTTGTCCAATACTTATTTTAAATTAAACACTTCGTCAGCAAGTAATGATGATATTGGGAGAATATTTGAACATTTCTTTTGTTAAGAAACAGTCTGGGTTCTGAAAGCTGAGCAAAATTAGTTCTGGGCTGTGGAATGCTCTGTGAAAAAAAAATAATAGTATTAATAGAGTGTTAATTTTGTTCTTTCAGTATTGTAAAATAATTGTAGCAAATACAGTAGACTCCCTCAAATCTGCAATCCTAAAATCCGCAATTCTCTAAAATCTATACTTAATTTACAGATGTAAACAATGAAACATTCAGTTCAGATATTGGGACAAAATTTAACTTTTTAATTTTTATATCAATACCAGTTATATTTTAATTTGTAATTTTTGTTAATATTACTGAATTCATGTGTTTTTATAAAGAAAGAATAAATTTATTTTGGAAAAAATTAAGATATTGCTGATATCAGTGGTAATCACAATCTTTTTATCAAATATATTTATGTATTTACCAAACTTTTTTGGTTATTAAGTCCGTTAAATTTGGTTATTCAAGTTACCAACGTTTTAGCAATTGTGTCAATCAAGTTGGAAATTGCACTTGAAGCGGTGCAAATAAAGTGCGTTCGTACTTCAACGAAAATTAAAAACATTCAGATCTTGGCAGTTGAATCATAGATTTACCATTGTGTTTTCCTGCACCCAAAGGTATGAAAAAATGGAAGACTGGCAACAAGAAAACACAATGGCAAATTTACCAACCAACCTATTAAATATTGTGTCTGGATGTGCTTTCTACCAAAATAAGATATGGCAGATCAGTTAGTTGCATTTTAATATGCTTATCGAAGTTTAATACATTCCAGATTTCTATTATTCATCCAGATGTTTCTATTATTCATCCAGTGAAATAATACTTCCTTACTTTCTGATTTTGATGTGAATTAATATTGCATCTTTATAAAGCAATATTTTATATGAAAAATACATATAATTTTTATAATAAATATTTAATTATACATTGATTATTAACTTGACCTTTAATTTTAATATTTTAATCGTGCTAAAAATTATTTAAATTTTTATTATTTAAGTTTGTTACTTATTTTAATATTTTTGTTATGCTGTAAGTCTTTATAATAGCTTCAATTACATTGTTAATTACATTCAAGTTACGGTTTTAAAAATGTAAACAAAGCAATGACCAGAAATCCGCAAAATTCTAAAATCCACAAAACCTCTGGTCCCATGCTGTGCGGATTTGAGGGAGTCTACTGTATTTTATTTAAAACAAATTCTGTTTTTTTTTGTGCTTTTATTATTTACTTTTATATTTTAATAAGAAACATTTCCATTTGTATATAGTAGATAATCTGTAAGTTATTGGATTGTATGATTTAAAAATATTTTTAAAAGTGATTTTTAAAAATGTCATAGAATGTTTTATCTATATTTTTTACATTTAAATTCAATTATAAACTTTAATATTAATAGTTAAACTTGTCAGATTACCATTATGAAAATTTCTTTTTTTCAAGCGAAAGAAAATTAGTGTAATATGATAGAACGGGGGCACCAACACAGACAATTACTTTATCTGGATGAATAATAGAAATCTGGAATGTATTAAATTTCGATAAGCATATTAAAATGCAACTAACTGATCTGCCATATCCTATTTTGGTAGAAAGCACATCCAGACACAATATTTAATAGGTTGATTGGTAAATTTGCCATTGTGTTTTCTTGTTGCCAGTCTTCCATTTTTTCATACCTTTGGGTGCAGGAAAACACAATGGTAAATCTATGATTCAACTGCCAAGATCTGAATGTTTTTAATTTTCGTTGAAGTACGAAAGCACTTTATTTGCACCGCTTCAAGTGCAATTTCCAACATGATTGACACAATTTCTAAAACGTTGGTTTAAACCGGTTATAACCATTTGTTTTAACCACCCTGACAGAATCTTGCCAACCTTACGTTCGATGTTAAGTCATGACTATTTTACTCACTATAGACTTTATTATAACTCAATGTGATGTTTTCACTTCACACATTTCATCTATTTGCATAGATCAATCTAAAAATATACTTCACAGTGAGCTGTATTTTGAAATTCCACGAGAAAATTCATTTTGATTTACCTATTATCAACAACATAGGGCTTTAGCATGTTGAGTGCCACGTCAGTTTCCGTTGATTGACTCTGAACATTTAGTCTAAGCCTCCTATTATTTAATGATATAATCCTCTAATAGACAAAAGTAAAATAAATATTAAAATTTTTTTCAATAATTACATAAAATATGTATTTTTTTAGTTTTATATAATATTTTACTTTGTCAGACACCGGTGACTGACGCTGCCAAAAACACAAAGATCATTGTCATTCAACAATGACTGACGTGGCATTTAATGATTTAAGCATGGTAAAAATGCTAATAAATGATTAAATTTTTACCATACAATTTAGCTTGAAAGTATAATGTATATTCTTGTCCTAATAATCTTTTATATTTTATTGAAAAAGCAAAAAAATTGGATAAATTCTGAATGTGTATATTCTATTCGCCTTGCCTGCAAAAATAGTTGATTTTTTTCTCACTGTTTAAATATATCATTGTTTCCACTGATGATATAAAATTATAAAATTTCATCCTTAAATTTGCTTTATTTTTAATTTTTAATATTATTACAATAACTTTTAACTTTAATGTTTATTTCCTTTATGCTAAATTTGTTTTGTGATAGTAGGTATTTAGTTTATATGTTATAATTTTACATATAGTTTTATCAGTAATAATTAAGAAATACCCCTGATGCGGATTTAGTTTTCAAGTATCAGATAATTAGGTTTCTATTGTAGTTTTTAATACTATAATACAAATTTTACTTTAATTCACTTTAATACATTATTTTTTTATTTTCTTGATATTTTTTCCTTATAAATTATTTGTTAATGAATAATAAAACTGATTAAGGTACTTCTGTCTATTGCAGATGATATAAAGTTAGCTGTACATCAAATCAATCAAAATTATTTGTAAAATCTGAAATATACAGGAAAATACTTTTTCACAAAACATGCTTGGAAAAGCAGCTTCTAGCTCAGAGCAGAGAAAATATTTTATGTGTGAGATATGCAACAAGAGTTTCTCTCAAAAGGGCTATTTAAGCACACACCTGTTAATTCATTCTGGTGAAATATCTTTTGTATGTCAGATATGCAACACAATATTCTCCCAAAAAAGCAAATTAAGCCAGCATTTGTTAATTCATAGTGGTGAGAAACGTTTTGTCTGTGAAATATGCAACAAAAAATTCTCTCAAAAGGCTGGTTTAAGTAGGCATCTGTTAATTCATGCTGGTGAGAAACCTTTCACATGTGAGCTATGCAACAAGAAATTTTCTGAAAAAAGTAGTTTAAGCAAACATCTATTAATTCATACTGGTGAGAAGCCTTTTGTATGTGAGATATGTGACAAGAAATTTTCTTACAGGAGTTGCCTGAGAAGGCATCTGTTAATGCATACTGGTGAAAGACCTTTTGTTTGTGAGACATGCAACAAGAAATTCTCTTATCAGAGTAATTTAATCTTACACCTCTCAATTCATACTGGTGAAAAACCTTTTGAGTGTGAGATATGCAAGAAGAAATTCTCACGAAAGAGTACATTAAACACACATCTCTTAATTCATACTGGTAAAAAATCTTTTGTTTGTGAGATATGCAACAAAAAATTCTCTCTAAAGTGTAATTTAAACAAACATCTGTTAATTCATTCTTCTTAGAAACATTTTGAATGTGAGATATGCAACAAAATGTTTTCCCATAAAAGTGATTTGAGCAGACAGGGTTAATTCATACTGGTGAATAATTGCGAGAGATGTGCAATCTTCAAACGAACATCTGTCAAATAGTAGTGATAATCAAAATGCTCTTGCAACTTTTTTCCCATTGACCTTAATGTTACAATCCACTTTGACTGCTCCTGTAAATGAATTTTACGTACTACAAACTTCATTTTATGTAGCGATCGTACTGTAGAAAACGTCAACATCATATTACAATTTGAGGCAATTCGAGTGTATTTGCAAGTGTTGGAGCATATACATACAAGACAAATTCATTAACCTTTTCCCGTTATTTATATGTTTAAAAAATGAACAAGAAAGAAAATTCATGCATCCAGCGTAGACTATGACGTATAATAAAATAGGAATATTTTGTCAAAACTTCACAGTTTTATAGTAGTACAGGGAAAATGTTTTTTTTCCTGAAATGTCAGTAAAGGCTTAATTTGGAGACATAAAAAGGTTTCGATTTACGTCTGTTAGTCTATATGCCTGCATTAACTGCTGCAAAAAACCAATTAGCTTGAAAATAAATGGGCATGTTGGTGACGTATCCGAATTTAGCTGTATGGTTTCTGCTATATTTGTTTCATTCGTTCTGCAAACATAGAACATTGTGTTTTACAATATAATGCTTTTCTATAGCAATTCAGAGAATTTTCAAAGTTTTGTTTGTTGAAAGAAAATTATGCTTCTGGTTAATAAATTTAAGTGGTAAATTATGGATGCTAAAATTTCCAAATAAAGGAATTAAATTATACTTTTTATTTAGAAAAACTGTCAATATATTTGCCAATTTTTTTAAATTTATGTGTATAATTTTTGGTGGAATTTTATACATGTTTACCAATAAAAGAAAATATATTGTTTTATTAATCCTCTCACTGACAAGCCCGTCTATAGAAGTTCCCTAAGCTCCAGGTTTCACTACAATGCAAGCAATAATTAACCTCCTCACTTCCGCTGGCTAATTTTTTCGCACACTAACCTGCAGGTTTCATAAGCAATATTTAAATTAATATAATTCTACAAATAAAACCCAGTTTTGAAAAATTAAGATTAATACTCTCAAAGACTATACACCTCTACATAATCAGGTCGGAAAAAACATCTTTTTTTAACATTTTTAATAAATTACAGAGAAAACAACATTACAATTTTACCCTTTTGCCGGGCAGTCAGGGGGTTAAAATGATATAACTCAGTTGATTTAATGGATTTTTAATGTATTGTGCAATGATTAACGCACTCAAGGATACATTCATATTCGTAAATACGATTTTTCTACAATTTTGAAAGAATCATATTTTTTTAGCAATTAATACAAAATGCTGAGAAAACAATATTATAATTTTGCCCTTTTGCAATACTGTCAGAGGGTTAATTTACTTATTTGACGTGATACATCTTTTTTTTATATCATCAGCTCTCTTACAACTTCATTTCATAACCTATAAAAAATCGTTTAAATAACTGCGATTAAAAAATTTTTAGCAGAAAGTTGGTCCGTGGGAAATAAAAGATTAGTTAATCTTAAATAATCTGGACTGCAATACAGCTTTGCACCAAATTTAAATTAAGTCAGTTACATTATTTTTTTAATTTAATGTAAATAAAATAGCTAAAAAAATATCTTATATGCCAGTTTGATGCGATTTAGGTTATTAGCATTGAACCTGAGTATGAATGATTATCCAGTCCATTTAAATGTATCCAAATATGCCTATCTTGGGGGTGATTTTTGTCAGTTAATGCTATCAAGTAGATTAGTATGTATTTAAATTAAAATTTTAACATGCTAAAAATTAAAAAAAAAGTATATTTAAAAACATGTAAATGCTTTTAAATAATGCTTTTTATTGCATGATTTGGTTAGAGAATATGGTTAGAGATGCTTAAAAAAATATGGATAAAAATTAGTTCATTTTCACCTATGACACTTTTTATTCGGGTATGTGATCTCATTAAATTTGCGATCCTGTATTTTTTTTTACCAAGTTTATTTTTTATCCTTTTGCGGAAATAATTTTTTTAATCAATACTGATCTGCTTAAAGTTACTGATTATGCGCACAAAACATGTATATCAGGTTATTGGACTATAAAGTATTTATATGCCCTGAAATGTAATTTTGTTCCCCTTCACTTTGTTACAATTTAAGGATTATAAGTGATTTTCTTGTTTGGTTTTATAGGAACTGTATAGATAAGATCGTACGTTTATGACCATCAAAACTGTTTTCCAGAAACAAAAATTATAAAACCACTAGATTTCTAAATTATATATGAATTAGATAAAATAGTATCAGTTTCAGTTAATATTTATATTTGGATATTTCCTTTTATTATTTATTTGAAACCTTCTAAGAATTTCACATTATATATATTTATGTAATTTAGAAATAAATATGATGTACATTTTAGGAGGATATTGAATATTATGTAAAATGTGATTAAAATACAATAACTTGCAGAGCTGATGTCGAGGCTCCTGACCTGTAGATTAACTAATTAAATAACTGGCGGTCACTCACTAAAATTGTGGAAGAACATTGTTTTGGCACGAGAAATGAAATTCTAATGAGTCGCTTAAAAATTGAGTTTTTACAATCTTTTAGAGGATTTTTTAACACATTCAGGTGGGGGGAGGAGAGTTTTTTTTATAAATACTATGACATATTGTATCATTTCTTATCTGTTTAATATTGAATCACATGACACCATCTGTAATTCAATACAATCATTCATTACAGAGTAATGACATATTTTATGAATTCAAAATTTAAAATTATACTTGATTAATTAGTCTAGCTTTGTCGCATATAAATTTAAAACATGTTCTTTATATCATATCAAACAATCTCATATCAATGTCAGATCTACTGGTGGGTGAAAGGGGCGATCACCCTACTCTTCTTGTGCTAAAAAAGTGTTTGCAAAACAACATCATGCATTATCATGCAACATCATGCATGGGAAATGATTTGAGATAGACGGCGTAGCTCGAGTCACGTATAGGCCATGTCAATTTACATTCACAAGTTTTGGACTGGATCAGGTCGTTCTTTTATAGGACTTGGACGGGTTCTGGTCGTATAATTTCCTGTAGATTGTGATCGGGTCAGACTTCTTTTTCTTCCAGGTTGATTGTAGCATATTCTTTCTTAGAGATTCTGCATTGGTCAAAATTTCCAGGTCGAGGCTGGGTCCGGAAAAGAAGCTAAACATTTCGTCAGTGTCCAACTCAGTCCATGTGAAAAACATTTTTGACCCGACTGCGATCCACGCACTCCACCAAATTCTTCCCTCATCACTGGTTTGGCAGGCATCTTAATTATTTGTTATTCGAAAAAATTATATTCATATTAAACACTTATTTAGACAAATTTTTAGAAATTTATTTTTGTTTGATAAATTACAACAATGCATTTTTGAAAATTTTCTTTTGTTTTTCTTTATAGAGTTTTAAAATTATGATTTTCTTTTGTCTCTCCTTTTTTTACATTCTAAATTGATTTTTTTACTAGATTTCCATTTGAATGTAATTCTCTATGTCACATTTTTCGTAGTGTTTATGTAGATAATTTCCTAAAAGTCTTTAATGTTATTTTTCTGTATTCGTGAGTTTCGAGCATAATTTGAAAATAAAATTTCAGCATAAGTAACTGGTGCTTTATGAATAATTTTAATTTCTGAAAGATTGGGTCTATTTATTATCTTTTATACTGGCTTGGCTGAATAATTTGTTTGTGGAGATTGGAGGTTAGCTTGTAATTAGAAATTTCAGCACGAATGGAGTCTCTCTCCAATGTATTGAAGTCAGCTTAATTTTTTTAAGTGCTATTTTCAACCATAGCTACTAAATATATTGTCTTTTTTAAAATGTTTAAAATGTACTAACTTACAAATGGTCAGAACTATTAAAAAAATCCTAACATGAGTGACATGTAAAATGTCAGGAATTTTTTTTATTGCGATTGTTGATTTTAATTTCAAATAAAAATGCTAGATGGCGCTTCAAGCAATAGGCGCTAAATTGGGATCCGAATTTTATCGTCTCTCTTCTATTAGTATTAGTGTGCGAGAAGGAAATTAAATGTATAGAATGGGATTTATAGAACAAAATTGCATGGTGGCATGAATCACTGCATATATTTAACCTCCTTCTTTCACATTAATACTGATAAAAAAAAGAGGGCCGAAATCAAGCCCTGATTTAATGACTTGCTGGTTGCAGCACCATCTATCGCTGCTACTGTAAAGTAAAACCGAGAATCGCGGAAAAAATCTCCTAACATCTTGCATAACAATCGTGTAAGGTTTTAAAGAATCTGTCATGCTTTACATGTTATTAAACTTTAAAATCAGGCAGTTCATTTTAGCACACCCGGATATTTCTTTAATATGTTTCAAAGCATTCATTATTGAGTTACAAATGATTTAGATATAAATAGACAAGCAGTCTTATACCAAATTAATATTTTTTACTAAATTTTGATACCTGGCGAGGCATTAAAATTTTAATCGTCGGTATGAGTATTTTAAAGAGGAAGTAATTGGCCTTCAAAGAATTATTTCGGGATTCTTTTATTACTATCATCTATCTTCAATAGAAGAAAGTATTGTAATCGAAATTTTTTTCAACTTCCGGTTTTCGACGGATTTACACGTTTTAGGGGTTAGAGATTCCAAAAAACATGTTTTTACAAAATGTCTGTCTGTCTGTCCGTGTGTGTGTCTGTATGTCGCCATTCTACCATCAAAAAGTGTATGAAGTTATGCATAGAATTGAACCAAATTTTTTGTGAATGCTTTTGGCTGTGGCAAGCAGGTCCTCCTACAGTTTTGAAATATTCCGCCGGAAGGGGGCGCTGCAATAGCCATTTTTGTGCCATTTTCAATATTGTACCGACCAAAAGTATATGAAGTTATGCATCGAATTGAACCGAATTTTTTGTGTATGTGTATGACTATAGCTAGTTGGACCTCCCTGAATTTGAATAAAATCCGCCGGAAGGGGGCGCTGCAATCGTCATTTTTGTGCCATTTTCAATATTGTACCGACCAAAAGTATATGAATTTCTGCATCGAATTGAACCGAATTTTTTGTGTATGTGTATGACTATAGCTAGTTGGTCCTCCCTGAATTTGAATAAAATCCGCCGGAAGGGGGCGCTGCAATCGCCATTTTCAATATTGTACCGACCAAAAGTACATGAAGTTATGCATCGAATTGAACGAAATTTTTTGTGTAATTGTATGACTATGGCTAGCTGGATCGCCCTGAATCTGAAAAAAATCCGCCGGAAGGGACGCTGCAATACCGAATTTTATGCCATTTTGAATATTGCACCACATAAAAGTGTATGAAGTTAGTTCTAGAACTGAACTAGACATTTTGTATTTGATTATTTTTTGGTAAGGCAAGTAGGTCCTCCCTGAATTTGAAAAAAAATCTGCTTATATTCTATTGTCCATCGGCTCGTGCAGAGACGGAAATTCGTTTTTACGCCGATTAATTGATTGAAGCAGAAATTTAAGATGAAAATCAAAGTTGGTAAGGTATTGAATTAAAATTATTAAAGCATTAAAATGAGTAACTATTTTTTTTTATATTAAAATGTATGTATGAGATAGAAGAAAGTTTTGGGATTGGCACATCCAACTAGTTTTATTTTGGGAATTAAGTTCTCAAGTGCTTTGAGATATTTATTTCCTCTAGAAAAAGTATTGTATGAATGCTTTGTTCATCTGGTATCTTTGTATTCTTAGCATACTATTGCTGTATAAAATATTTCTAAAAAACATGCTGTTTGGTAGTTTTGCAGTTGGCTGCATCATCGAGTGCTCCAGATTTTAAAGCATTCCATATTTTCCAAACATTCACTAATACCAGAACTACTCTAAATTTTTCCCGCTCAACAGCACAATAAATTCTAACGGTCTCAATTATTAAAGGTAAAAAAAAAGGACCTATGAAACTATTTTGGATCGAGTGGATTTTTTTCACTTTTCGATAAATGAATTACAAGTTGAGTTATTTGCGCTTGACTGATATTTACTATTTTTTCGAGCTGTCTCATACGTAAATTTGGTACAAAACACTGAATTCGACCGTATTATTGGAAAAATTCTCTGCTTTATCAAAAAATAGATATGATTTTTTCGATAACATAATATCTGTTTAAGAACATCTACCAATTTTATGCTTTTGAGATCAAAAAATTGACTGAGGAATGCATCGGAAAGCGGACAGTTCAGATCTGATATCAGCATTTAGTCTTTATGTATACAAAGTAGAACCCGTCGAAATTCGACGATAGAAAATATTTAAGAGGGAACTGTTTCCATGATTTATAATAAACCTATAAAATTTAGTTACAATAAAAAATGCATCTTATGTTGATAATTTTAACTCTTAAACAAACGATATTTAGCCTAAAGTTAGCAAAATATTATTTCTATAAAACTCAGTTGTAGAAATTATTAAAATTGTGCTTTAACCCTTTGCGGGGCAGGGCAAATTCATTGCTTAAGTATTGAAATTAATGACTGATACCGGAATTTGAAAGCAACTTTATTTCTAAATAAGAAAACGCTATACTTCACGCAATCAATAAACCGTAATTTTCTTCAACAAAATTCCAGTGCGAACGTGGCGTTTGGGAATTAAAATTAAGTGGTATATCTATGAAACCACCGCCCCTCAAGGGGTTAATCGTATGTGTAAGCAGCAAAACATAATAAAAATCTGTTATTATGACAAAATTATCAATTAAGGCTGTTATGCTTGGTGTTCCAAAATAAAAAAAGCAAAATTTATTTCACTTTCACTCAATCATAGAACTTTTTGCCCGTGAAATCTCTACTTGACATCATTTTCAGCATCTTAAAACTTACATATGCACCTCTTATATATGTAATCATCCCTTTTTTTAAATGATATTTTAATTTGATCTTTCTAAAATCCTTTTAATTCAAAACTTGACGTCTCGATTGCTATTAGTTGAAAACATACTACACTATTTATATTCTTTTAAGTGTAAATTGAAATTTTCTGAAGTAATCCTGCATATAATAAATACGATACAAAATATTCCTGTAATATCAGATAAGGTAAAACGATTATTTTTATAGTATCGAACACGAATTATGGTCAAGATCTTCTTCATTTGTTTGTCGAACTGTGCTATGTTAATTCATCCATCCTAGAATCATAAAATTCTGTAACATAAATTGATATTTTTAAACACAAACTTCCGAACACACAATGCACATAAATGCTACGATTCTTCTTTAAAAACACTCAAAAACAAATTCATATAGAGTTTTCAAACAAATTACATTTAAAAGCACATTATTATTTTTTTACCTATACGCCGGTGTAAAAAACTTTAAATGCGCGATATTTAGAAATTTTAAAATTAGCAGCATCAAAAATTGCAAAACTAAAATTTTATTAAAAATTAGAAAGTGTCATTCGTAAAATGACGTATGAGTCACGCATAGATTTGTTTGGCCTTTGTAATATACATACCGGGTGGGCAAAACATCCGTAAAATTTCTGAATGTTTATAAAATGCGGAAAAATAACTGAAATAAAAATGATTTATAAAGTTAGCATTTATAGGTCAGGAATTTTTTTAAGACAAAAAAAATCATTTAAAAAACAGCCAGTAGGTTGCGCTGACATACCTAAATGTTAGGAAAGATACGCAAGTAATGAAAAGAATGTCTCCAAATCGTTTATTGCAGCTGTATGTGTTCCATGTGACAACCATCACATAAATGTAGCAATGTAGAGTACAGCAGGTGAGGATATACATCCTAACCGGGGATTATATCTTTCTATTGAAACCGATTGAATGGAGCATATCAATGCAACCTGGATTTCGAATATTTATATAAACATAAGTTTGCCGGTGTTAGATATAGAGACCGAGGAGGCCATGGGAGTCTGAAATTCCAGCTAAAGATTTTCTGTCATCAGTAAGTCATCACCAGAAATTCTTTGACCGGAGAAGCTATGTGATTGGCTACTCCATCTTGCATAAGCATCTTCCATAAATGCGCTATCTGTATAGGTCTAGTCAACGATTTGAAGACATTCTTTTCGTTATTAGCATATCGTTTCTTTGATATGGCTACGTCAACGTCATCTATTAGTAGTTTTTTGAATTATATTTTTCTATATTAAAGAAATTCCTGTGACTTATTAATTAATAAATTATCATAATTCACGCTAACTCTGGAACCAGTTTTTTAATTTTAATTAATTTTCCGGTTTTAATAAATTTTTAAAGTCTCTATGGACTTTCTGCCCACTCGATATAAACACGATTTTTTTATGTACACAAATTGACACTTATATTCCGAAGCTAACATTTATGGTAGATTTTAATTAATACAAAATGTATTGATAGTTTTTTCTGTTACTTTTTCCCCTAACATTTTAGAATCTTACAAAAATTTTAATTTATTATTGTTATCTAATGAAACTGTTCAATTTCGATATGTACTAAATCTAAAGTATCGCATGCTGTGAGAATAATTTTCCAATTTCAAGAATTTTCTTTAAAATATTTGAGAAACGAAAATTAGAAATAGTAAAGATTTTAAAACAGAATGTTTAAAAACTATTGTGAAAGAATATGCAGGTTTAGTTTTTAAAATACAGGAAATATTTATTTAGAGATTGTAAAGACACCAAAATAAACATATACGATATTAATATATCACTGTATTTCCACACACACACACATACATATATACATATATAATTTTGCTTTCAGAGAAGAAGGTCCTACTAAGAATTTCCTTTCATATAACTTTACTTTTCAAACATCCCAGAAAACAATTTTTGTTCAACCCTCCACCCCCTCTTGAAGTCTGAGCCGATAGAGCTTGCCCGTAACCGAACGCAAAGTTTGGATTGAAAGTCAAATTAAAACTCGACCAAAAATTCTCATCTATTCTAATGTGAAATGAAGAAAAATTAATCCCTATTTTAATGTAACTATAAAATCTAGTGAACATTTGGTTCTTTAATATATAAACTTTTATTTATGAAAATAAAGATCTAGTATATTCTCATTACAATTCAAGTAATTTAGACCTTCTAAACTACAAACAATGCCAAATGAGAAGTCAGAATAGGCTGCAAAATTAATTCCTTATTTCAGGTGTGCATTATTCTAAGACAAATATATACAAATTTTTGAGATGTAAATTAAAAAATGTTCACTAAAGAGAGGTGTCCACTATTCGGAAGTGTCCACATGGAGGTTTTAATGTGCATTCTAATGCTATTGAATTGCAGATACGTTTCACTGTTCCAAGATGTGTACTTATCAGGGATTTTAATCAATTTAACAATTGATACGTCTATTATTTCCAAAAATACATTAAAAATATTATATGGGGATGATTATACTTTTCTACAATTCTACAGACATATATACAGGGTGTCCGAGAAGTCTGGAAACGGTCGAATAACTCGAGAAATACATAAGAGATAGAAAAACAAAAATATACATATTAAATATTTTTAAATAAGCTACTTAGTGATACCAAATTTGACCTTCGCAACCGCCCCGCTGGGGGTCACAGGGGGTCCAACTTTAAAATCTTTAATTATAGCCCCATTTTTTATTGCAGATTCGGATTCTACGGACAAAAATACGTAACTTTTGTGTTTGATGTTTATTTCGAATCCTCGTTTATCACGGTGTAATTGAGCATATTAAATCGATACATATTTCGGTTTTCCCAACCACGTTTTTGCCTGATTGGCCAGAATTTTGACGTCAAATTCCTCGTCTTTTGCAAGAATAGTGGTTTCTTGAAAATCACCCGTGGCGATTAATTCGATAATGCTACGCCGCTGTTAAAAATTTGATCCATTTGCTGTAGCGTCACTCCACAGCTTTTATAGAATATCTCTTTTATGACCAATGAGAATGCTCCATAACACAGTAAAGTAACCGTTTTCTATAAAAGCGGTGGAGTGACTCTACAGCAAATAATTAAAAAAAAATACACCCACATCAGCCGTATTTAGAAACCATTCGTTATTTAAAAACAATTTACTAGATAAAATAAAAATCCAAATAGAAAAATAAATTAATATATTTCAATGAAGTTTTGTACAGAAAAACAAAAAAAAACCCTATACACTGTAAAAACTTAACTCATTTGCTGTAGCGTCACTCCACCGCTTTTATAGAAAACGATTACTTTACTGTGTTATGGAGCATTCTCGTTGGTCATAAAAGAGACATTCTATAAAAGCTGTGGAGTGACGCTACAGCAAATGGAGCAAATTTTTAACAGCGTAGCATTATCGAAAGATTCGCCACTGGTGATTTTCAAGAAACGCTATTTCTGCAAAAGACGAGTAATTTGACGTCAAAATTCTGGCCAATCAGACAAAACCTGGTTGGGAAAACCGAAATATGTATCGATTTAATATACTCAATTACACCGTGATAAACGAGGATTCGAAATAAATATCAAAAACAAAAGTTACGTATTTTTGTCCGTAGAATCCGAATCTGCAATAAAAAATGGGGATTATAATTTAAGATTTCAAAGTTGGACCCCCTCTGACCCCTAGGGTTCGGTTGCGAAGGTCAAATTTGGTATCACTGAGTAGCTTATTTAAAAATATTTAACACGTATATTTTCGTTTTTCAATCTCTTATGTATTTCTCGAGTTATTCGACCGTTTCCAGACTTTTAGGACACCCTGTATATAATTGCACTTAAAATAATAAAAATTGTACAGCATTTGTTTCCGGCTAATATTGCATAAGTAAATTAAAATTTCATCAATTAGTAAATAAAAAATAAATAAATATAATTTACAAATTTAACAATCATTTAATTAAACTACATGCTTTAAACTTTGCAATATTTGGATTAAAAAAGGCTGCTGTTAGTTGTGATATCTTTGGCAATTAACTTGATGTATCTGGCTAATAGGAAACTATTACTTAATAAATTTCACATTGTTATTGATATTTTTTTCATAGAAAAATACTTTATGGCGTTGATTATGGGCAATCTAAAAATATCTTAAAATCTAAAAAGTATCTATTATACTTTTCAACAAAAAATTGTCTCCGCCTATATTCTGTAATGCAGAATAGATCCCTAAGTGTTTATACAAAAGGAATTTTTTTAATGTGATTTTCTTTTTAATCATTAATTGCCAACCTAATAAAATGTCAAAATAATAAAAAAAAAGAAAAAAACCCAGAGAAATGAGAAAAAAAATCAAAAGCACCGGAAAACAAACCAGGAGTCTGCAGACTTTGGTAAACCTAATTACCAGTGAATTAGATGATGACTATTTGGGTAAAAGCAACATGTCCACAGAGGCATGGCTGCCATGCAATTAATCCAGATTTCCATTAAGAGGTTCCGAGTAATTAAAATTAGCCAAAAATGACCAGAATTTTTATATGTCAATAACTTTTTCTAAGATTTACGGGGGACCCCCTCCTAAAAAAATATAAGACATTAAAAAGATTAGTAAAAAAAGTAAATAAGTAAAAAAGTAGATAAGTATATAAAGTAAAAAAAGTGTTTTTGACCGTGAGGAAAAGTCAGCTTTTCCTGCCTGAATTTTAAAGATTCAGCTAATTTTACTCAAACACACGAAAGTAAAATTCATGGGATCCAAACAATTTAAAAAACATTTTAGAGCTATCAGAAACACAGAAAGAATGTTTTACATTATTTTTAGAATTTTTATTGCATTTAAGAGCAATTTTTGCAAGCACCAATTTGAAAATTTCTTTAAGAGTTTCTGAAGCTGATCAAACTTAAAAAAATAAGTTCAATGATAGATTTTATTTGTTTTTTGGAACTTTACAATAGAAAGATATCAAATATTGAAGGGTTTTCAGAAGTTCTTTCTAACTGAAAATTGTATTTTAGTAAAATGATTTTATAATTTTCCCGGCACATTTTTAGAAGATTTTGGTATTTACAATTACATAGAGCACAATTAAAGATTATTTTATCTAGTTCAGTGTGATCCAGCAAGGATTGCAAAACTAGTAAGTGTTGCAATCTATTTTTTAAGTTTAACAACATTGATTACTGAATTTATTGTGCTAATAGAATATTTATTATTCATTTTAAAATATTAATTAATCTCCAAACACCTCTCTCTCTCTCTCTCTCTCTCTCTCTATATATATATATATATATATATATATATATATATATATATATATATACAGGGGATTCTAAATTGTTTTTACGAAAAAGAGGGGTGATAGTACACATCAAGACAAACAATATTAAATAAGAAACCAAGGATCCCAAACGTTTTCCGAAGGAGATAGCCGCCATTAGTTTCAAATAATCATAAAAAACGGGAAATCTGGTGGAATGATTTGCGATTTTCACTAAAACTATTCTTTATGTCAGTATTGTCTTAAAAATAAATTTCAAAAAATGCCGATAGAGGGCGCTTTAAACTTTGGAGTAACAAACAACCATTTTTCCGTTACATTTTGCATTTCATGAATTTTTTTAGAAGCTTAGACATAAACTTAAATTTTGAGTTTAAAATCTGAAACGTTGGGAGTGGTTAGGTAGCGCAAACTTTACTGTGTTAAAAGGGGAAGGGAGGTACAAATTTCAGATGATTATAATAAACGGAAAAATATATCGATTCGTTTACTGGTTTTGCTAAAACTATACTTTACGTTAGTAGTTTCTTAAAAATAAGTTTTAAAGAAAAATTTCAAAAAATGCCAATAGTGGACGTTTTAGACTCTCTTTACAGTTTGCAAAAATCTGGAAAAAATATACTTTTTTTATTTTTAAGTATGTTTAATTAAGTTATAAAAGTAATTAAAAATAATGTTTAGTCGGATTTGGCAATCGCAAAACTTTTTTCTATCTCATACATGTTAATACATCAAAATCCGCTATCACACTGCCAAATTTAAATGGATATCTATGTCCATTATGAAAATTCTAAAGATATGAAATCCAGCGCATTAGTTCTAGATATATGATCGCTGCGTAGCTAGGATGTTATCCGAGGAGGATGTAAATGGTGTCACCCCTTCCGATCCGCCATATTTTTTCACTCACAATTCTATATTATTATAACAAATGACCATACCATTTCATATTTCCTTTCTGTTTTCCTGCAAAAAAACAGTATTGACTAATCACTTAACCCATAGTCCACATAAGCTAACGTCGTGTCTACATGTAAAACAAAAAATTCTTTTAAAAATTTTCTTTTGCTACCCACTCATTGGATAGATAGGTTTTGTTTCCTGGTGCATGTTTTATTTATACATCATTCTGCATAAAATTCCGCATTCTCAAAGAAAAGAAAACTTACTCTATTGCGTCGTGCGCTAAAAATTTCATTTTTTTCAGAATTCCTATCCAAAATCTTATAAGATTATACATATATATTTGTTAAATAAAGATTGGGTGACATCCGGAATGGACCGCCCCCTCTGCCTCCCGCTTGCTACGCCACTGATATAACTATCGCTAAAATCGCTTAAATCCTACATACTGCAGCTTAGCAGCTCCACCTACTGTGCGGTTAACACCAATACGTAATTAGAGCAATTTGTGCAAAAGTGTCGTGCATTAGGTATTTCTTTGAGATATACCTATTGCGAAAATCTTGGAAAATGAATGATAGCAGCATCACCTATTGAGACATTTGCACCAAAATATCATAAAAATGTCAATTCATGTCAAAGACTAACCGCATTTGAAGTCTGATGAAAATCCGTGCATTAGTTCTAGAGATAGACCTAGTGAGGAAAAAATGCAGCCTAGCAGGGCAAACTGTAAAGCAATTTACACTGAAATGTAAAACAAAAGATGTCAATTTATGTTAAGAACAAACCGAATCTAAAGTTTGATCAAAATCTGTGAATTAGTTCCGGAGGTTAAGCGATTGAGGAAATCGTGAAAAATGCTGCATAGCAACACCACCTGTTAAACGATTTACGCCAAAACTAATCAGCAAAAATTTGTATCCAAGGCTAACTGAATATGATTTTTTATTAAATTCCGTTTATTAGTTTTGAATGTAGAAGGTCAATAAACTTTTGTGTCTCATACACAAAGACTTATATACAGATATTTTATAGAAACAAGTTTCTCGCAGTCTAAAATGTGTAAATCCGTCGAAAACCGGCATCATAAAAATTCCATGAATCCAATATTTTCTGTTTGTAAAGATAGAAGAAAGTAATGATACGCATTTTTAAATATTTTTATACTAATATAATAAGAAAGAAATGTTTGTTTGTAGGGGCTAATCTATGGAACTATTGACCCATTTCAAAAGTATTGTTGGAAAAGTGGAACGACACACTGTATTTAATCACAGGCTATATTTTATGATCGTATGATATCTTCAACAGAATGCAAAAGCAAAATCTTCTTAAAAGTATATTTATGTTATTAGATCTTATTAGATTGATGGGTATAAATTTAGAATTTTGATTTTTTTTATTCTATTTTAATCATCATCCCGAGAAAAATGCGCATGAAATAATAATTATTAACTAAAAGCCAAAAATTTTTTCTCATTCCGGCATCACTGACAGTCCAAGAGCTGACAGAACAAAACCCTAAGTTATCGAGCACACACTGTTAAAAATCTGCAGCATTTTGCTGCAACGCACTCCAGCCCTTGTATATAATATCTCTATTCCAACCAATGAGAAAGCTCTGTTTCACGGCCAAGTAACCGTTTTCTATTCAAGCAGGGGAGTGCGTTGCAGCAAAATGCAACAGATTTTTAACAGTGCAGGAAAAAAACTCTTTATTTTATGAAAAAGTAGTAATAGGGAAATCTAATGATCCACGTCTGACGGAACTGAAGGAAGTTTGAACAAGGCAAAAATTAATGCCACTAGTGGTTAACTCTAAGGCTTAGCATTGTGTTTTCTTGAACCCAGTTTTCAATGTTTCCATATTTTAGATTGTAGGACAAACACAATGCTAAACTTACGAGTCAACCACTAATGGTATACATTTTTGGCTGATGTACCACTTCACTTCCGTCAGACGTGGATCATTAGATTTCCCTATTACTACTTTAATGCACCCAGTTTTCAATGTTTCCATACTTTAGATTGTAGGACAAACACAATGCTAAACCTACGAGTTAACAACTATTGGTATTAATTTTTGGCTTATGCACCACTTCACTTCCGGCAAACATGGATCATTAGATTCTCCTATTACTACTCTACCATAAAATAAAGGATTTTTTCTTGTGCTCGATGACATAGAGTTTGTGCTGTCGGCTCTTCGACTATGATGGTTTTACTTTATTTCTTTTATCTTTCATGTTGGGGTACCGTTGATGTGATTAAACCTTATTCGCTTCACTTCTCTGTCTGTTCATCACAGAGTGCATTCAGAGATTTTATTTAGGTTAAACTAGAAATTTTGCATTTTAACAGCAGAATACATCCAACCACACGACGAATCATAAAACTTTGAAAAAAAAAATTAATTAAATTATTTCGACCCTTTTCGTTACTTCTTGATTTCTAAACATAATTTTAATTTCTGTATTTATTTCATTCAACATCCCATCTGCTTCAATAGTGGTTTTGTAAGTCAAAGGTCTTTATATTGAATTAAAGTCGTATTTTTTTATAATATAGTCAAGTCTCTATATAACGAAATCCATTGTTCAGTCTAAAAATTCGTTATATAAAAAAATTCGTTGAATAGAAAACGGTAAAAAAATTTCATTTGATGTTTAAATTTTGAAACAGAATTGTTTTTTAATTGTTTAATTAAGTTTTTGAAACATTTAATGGAATTTTTCCAGGATCTCAGAAGCAATTTTGATACAGATGCAGTAGAAGATAACCCAAGCATAGATGACATTTAGTAACAATTTTTCATTCAAATGATCTATCACAGCAAAAAATGGTCCGAGTCGCCACAAACAACAAACATCTACTCTAAACTCTAAAAGTAATAAAAGTTACCTTAGATAGATAAAAACCTTTTCTGCAATCGCCCCCTTATCCCTTCCTTATTCCTACCTCACTATCCAAACCAAGAAACAAGCAACATTTTCATGACGACAATGGAATAGTTTTATCTTTTAGAATGCTTTGTGATAATTGCAAATCGCTCCAGTAGCAAACAAATGTTTGAATATTTTCCAAGGACGCATGCTCATCTTGAATAAAACAAAGTCAAGTGTAACCATGCAAAAAGATTGATTTTCTTGGGTGGGGAGGGGGGGGTGAATGCCTTTTCTCGACATAAGGAATAAGGTAGAGGAATGCAGCTATGAAACATAAACCAGAAATCAACAACAAAAAAAATTCTACAAACAATTTGGATCGATTTCTGAATATGTGAAAGAACATTTTTGAAAAAATTCGTTAAATGGAGATATATATTTCGCTCTATAGAGGTTATTTTTAATATAATCATGGAAAAATTAACTGTTCCTATAAAAAATTCGTTAAAAAGAGAAATTCGCTGGATAGAGTTTCGTTATAGAGAGACTCGACTGTATAATGTTGTAGTTATTTTAGCGGAATTTCTTTTTATAAACAAAATGGTACAGTATAACATATTCTCGCCATCCCCCCCTCTCAAGAAAATCAACTCAAAGGAACTTGCCATTTCTTTTAATCACTTATTTCTAAATAATTTGTTAAAGCATTGTGGTTTAGTGGTCAGAGAAAATTACTGTTGTGCTGCAAGTTGAGAATACACCAGCCTATTGGTCAAGGTTCACCCAACTTTTCGTCTTCGTCCAGTCGAGGTTGATAAAATAAGAAATTGCTACAATTTGCTCGTGTCTAAACGCCGAGGGAACCACATCAGGTTGGCCACCTATCCGGGACCTATATATTCAGGATGAAGGCAGGGAAATCTCAAGTTTCAGAGCCCCACCCACCCGCTAACCGTACTTTAATATCTTTAATTTTACTATTAATTTTGTCCGGTTACAATTGTACTTTTTTCCCTTTTTTTTAATTTAGAGTCCAGGGTATTCAGGTCGTAAGTTAAAAACTTTTGGCGCTATCCGTGGTCGCCGACCGGTGACAACGCCTCGCACAAGAGACTAAGAATGTTCGGGACGTAGGTAGGGGTCGTCTACGATAATTGGCTTAACAGAAAAAAGGGAAAAAATGTACAATTGAAACCGAAAAAATGTAACAAAAAAATTAGACAAATTAAAGATATTGAAAGATGGTTAGCGGGCGAGTGGGGCTCTAAAACTTGCGATTTTCACTGCTTTCATACCGAATATATATGTCTCGGACGGCGGTTGGGGGTGGTTCAACCGTCGCGGTGAGCGGCCAATTTTCGTCGACGACCCCTACCTACGTCCCGAAGACTCCTAGTCTCTTGCGTGAAGCGATGTCGTCGCTAGGCGATCACGGATGTCGCCAAAAATTTTCAACTTACGACCCGAATACCCTGGATTCTAAACAGAAAAAAGGAAAAAAGTACAATTTAACCGGAGAATTTAGAAACCGGACAAATTAAACATAAAAATTAGACAAATTAAAGATATTGAAAGACGGTTAAAGGGTAGGTAGGTGGGGCTCTGAAACTTGCGATTTTCCCTGCCTTCATCCCGAATATATATGTCCGGGTGCTGTATAGTACCTCGGCCCCCAGGGTCAAGAAAACAAGGAAGGGCACTATATTCCCAGATGATACTTCATGAATTATTTAGAAACAGAGTTAAGTTCCAGATTTAGATTAATGTAACTAATTATCATTTTCATAATTATTACATACACATATATTCACATGGTAAAGTAGATCGAAAGACGGATATTGAAGTTTTTTAATTTAATAAGGCTTATAAAATTTCAATGTAATATGGATTTAATTAATATAAATTTTGTACGTTTTTGCCATATTAAAAAAGCATCGTATTTAAAAAAAATCAAAATTTGTCCTTATTTTTTTCTTTTGTTTTCAAGTGCATTGGAAATTTTCCAAAAGGAGATTGAATATGACGAAGTAAACAAATGTTTCAAACGCATTTTACCAACTTTTATTAACGTGGAAAAATCACATCAGATCTTTCTTCTTTTACGAGAAACAATAAAAATTTAGAAGATCTTGAGACTAAGTAATTTAATCACAACAAGTAATGATATCATAGTCAAATGAAAGGTATTTTTTTATACAGAATCCTGATGAGAAAAGCAGAATTTTAAAACCCATTTAGCAAGTTTATTTACTTTTTCAAACCTCATCAGAACTATTATTAAATTTTAAAATAATTACTGTATTAAACCCGTAATTATTTTTATTTTCAATAGTACGTCTTAAAAACAGTTACTTTCAGCTTAAAAGTTTATAAAAAAGACAGTATTAACACATTCGCTGATAACTAAGATATTACTCGTAGTCGGTAAACTGGCTTTCTTCCCAGCTACGAGATAACTCGTTACTGATATCCTTATCTAAATTGCCGATTACGAGTATTGCCTTAAAAAAAGCATTGTTTAGCTGTTTGAGACACAGAAAGAAACTACACCATACACTTGACGTACTGAATCGGATCATTTATTTCTCAAAACTTAAATACAATAACAAAATGTGACAGAAATGTTCACTTAGGCACCCATGGACAGATGCACTACCTCAGCTTTGGCAGCGAACGTGTTAAAATAAAAGAACTTTATTGTGAGAAATTATTTTTAACAAGTCTTTTGACTCAAATATTCTCAATCATAACGCTAATTTTACAGCCTTATAAATCTATATTATGTCAAAAAATAGAGAATTGCAAAGTTTTTTAGACAATATAAAGATAAAATCAAATAAATATAAAATATGGTTTGGCAAAAATGATTTTGAAGACCCTTACTTGCTAATTTACTAGTTAAAAAAAAATTTGGTTGCTCGTTGTTTCATTTTAGTCTCTCTAATATTTTAAATAAAATATTGTTTTAATACTAGAATTTGCCAATTAGAAGTTTCTAAATACAAGAAGTATAAAAATTAGTTAATCGGAATTAAAAAATTATGGGAGCAAAAACAAGATTGCTCTTTTGCGATTTTTTTAATATCTCGCATAAATTGGCTCAATAGTACAGATTGAGCTTAAGTTTCCTTAAAATAGTCTTTTAAGCGAAATGCTTGATACATATTTCACACCAAACAAGTCTCCCCAGTATGTACTAAAAGATGTCTGTTTAAATTACACTTCAGAGAAAATTTCTTGTTGCATGTCTCACAAACAAAAGGTTTTTCTCCAGTATGTATTAAGAGATGGTTCCTTAAACTACTCTTTCCAGAAAATTTCTTGTTGCATATTTCACACACAAAAGGTTTCACTCCTGTATGAATTAACAGATGTGTTCTTAAGTGGCCCTTTTGAGAGAATTTCTTGTTGCATGTCTCACAAACAAAAGGTCTCTCACCAGTATGAGTTAACAGATGTGTGCTTAAACTACTCTTTTTAGAAAATTTCCTGCTGCATATTTCACATACATATTGTTTCTCGCCAGTATGAATTAATAGATGTGTGCTTAAATTGCTCTTTTTAGAGAATTTCTGGTTGCATATTTCACAAACAAAAGATTTCTCACCAGTATGAATTAAGAGGTGTGTGCTTAAACTACTCATTTGAGAGAATTTCTTGTTACATATCTCACACACAAAAGGTTTGTCACCAGTATGAATTAAGAGGTGTGTGTTTAAACTACTCATTTGAGAGAATTTTTTGTTGCACATCTCACACCCAAAAGGTTTGTTACCAGTATGAATTAAGATGTGTGTGTTTAAATTACTCTTTTGAGAAAATTTCCTGTTGCATATCTCACACACAAAAGGTTTCTCACCAGTATGAATTAAGAGGTGTTTGCTTAAATATTTTTTTCTCGAAAATTCTTTGCTGCATACCTCACAAACAAACAGTTTTCCATGCTGTGAGTCAGAACGTACTTTGCCTAAAACCTCTTGTAAAGAAATATTTTGCTGCATATTGCACACTTTAAAGACAATTTTGAGTGATGTGAAGTGCATCTACATGCATAGCTTTTTGCATCTGCAATAAATAAATATATAAATCTACCATCTTTGAAGATGCATGAAAAAGTAATTTACAAAAAATAAATGTATTATAAAATGTTAAATTAATGCAGGAAAATGAATTGAAATAGACTCCCAAATACACGATGCTCGCAAAATCAATGTCGGTCAGAATAATTTTACTATTGCAAAAAGATTCTTACTATAACCAAATATGAATAAATGGAGCAAATAATTGGCACTATTAATAAAAAAAACTTCATCATAAATAAAATATTATTAATAAAAATTTAGAAATTAATGTTATAAATTGAGACAAAGTCAAATATTTATGAATATAACATTTATAAATAAAGAATAAAGCAAACTTATGCAGAAAATTTTATAATTTCATGTCGTCTATGAAAATAATGTTACAATGTATAAGCAATGTGGATGAAAAAATTTATTTTTACAACAAGGGAAACTATAATATTTAGAAGCATTTATTCAATCTTCTTCAAGATTTAAGAATTTTTTTAACTAATACAATTGATTATTGAGGAAAACATATTGCATTATTAATACAATCTACATTGTATAGCAATAATTTAGTCATTGATTAGTATTTTAACAATGTTTGATGCTGTATATAATAAATAAAAAAATATATTTATTTTTAAGTTTTAAAAAACATTTATAGATGTGTCTATGTAAGTTGGATAATAAACTGAATTAAGAGTATCACTAAATGGATTTAAAACAGAGCTGCTCATAACACAGTCTATAGAATAAAAAATATGCACATTCAATATTATGTGTGCTGTATTGACACTATTCAAGGGAAATATGGATACATCCCCTTATCTTTATGGAAGCAATGGATACTGAGCTTATTCTATAAACTATTTTTTTTAGAAATATCAAGCTATGTTTTTGAGATTTTCAGAAATGTTACCCTATTTATTGAGCTAACACATTATGTAAATTATATTTTGATTGCCTTCATGAATGCACAATACAAAATTATCTAGTAAATCTACTCATTATTCCTGCAGTTTTTATTATTTTTTAATTTTGATTATAGGATATTATGTAGAATGTTGTTTGTCATATTTTCTGAAAAGAACATTTTTTTTAAGAATTTTGCAAATTATCAGCAAAAAACTTGGCAAAATTTGAAACTCTTTTTTTAAAAAAACCTTAATTTCTCTTCGAGTATACATGTTATTCTCATAAAAATGTATACAC